>RXPK01000202.1:2088229-2107981 GCA_004143645.1 Protaetia brevitarsis | reverse complement strand
GACCTCCATTTCATAGAAAAATTTAAATTAGTTACCCGAGATGTTTAAAGAATAACGGCTAACCTAAAGAAATTGATTTAATATACTATACTCTGCCAATACAAAACATTCCAATAGTAACATAACTGATGTAAATATTTTGGTATACCGTACATAGGGGGCTTGACCGACAAAATTAAGTAATTATTCAATACCGGACAAATACAAGTTGTTGGGTACAACAAGAAAACTATAAACGATCTTTTTACGAATTTAAAGGACAAAATTCCAAAGGAATTAAAATCAATTTAATTATGAAATTAAATGTAATGACTGCAATAGCGTTTATATAGGTCAGACTAAACATACCTCCATCGTAAGAATACAAAATCACAAACAAGATTGCTTTCCTATAAAATATCTAATACGGTTAAGACAGCATTAGCCTCTCACCACTTTCAATTTAAACCATAATTTTAATTTTAATGATCGTCACAATTTTAGATTCGAAATTATTTATACAAACGTCTATCTTAGAAAAACTTTACATTTGTAAAAACAAGAACAACATCAACATAAGAGATGACTCTACTACCAACGAATATATTCATATATTAATTTAATAAAACCTCCTAATGAGTTTTGCACGTTGTAGTTTTAGTATTTAAATGTTAATTCTTCCTAGGCGACATTAAGATAGCATGTTTATCTCAGCTGGATACCTACTTGTATATCATGTCGAAATGTGGCTTTTGTTTTCTGTGTTTTTATGCTTCACTTCTTTACCTTGTAAAGATTTTCCATACCGATTTATTCGACGTTGGCGTTGCAGTTTTAACTTAACAAACTTTATTATCACGTTGAATTTAAATATTCCATGTCTTGATCATGTTCAATTTTCAATATAAATCGGTAATTTAATTTTTGCAACTTATTTTTGTTTTAAGTGATTCACTTCGTTTACAAAATTTCAGTTTGTTAGTACAACGTCAATTAAACTGACCAGTTTGTTTAAATAAATTTCATTAGCCAATTTATAATGTACAATAGTAACTCTAATTAAGAATCGCTACTAGTAAGATGCTATTTTAACGTGTTTTTGTCTTATTTTACAAATTTTGTGATATTCAGCTTGATAAAGATTTAAATAAATTATCGAAAGTCGCTATTGTAGATGGTGCTTTTTATTTTCTTAAAACTTTTATTTCCAATTGCCGACGACGCATTTTGACATACCTTGTGGAGGATACGACAACATTTTTCATCATACTATATTATAGTATACGTAATATCTTCAGTGTGTGGTGATAATATATAAATGAGTACAACATACTAATAACAAAACAATGATAATCAGCGCACACAACAACAATAGACAAAAACAGTAGAGAGACCAACCATCAACCCACATAAAGATTTCGCAGTTTAAAACGAAACGCCGAAACTGACAAATCCTTCCAAGAGTTTTCAATTTTATTATTACTTATATATATATTATAGGAAAAAGATCGTGTAAATTGTGCAGTTCTAAATGAAGGGGGAGAATTAAGCCGCGAAATCTAGTGGTAATATTATTTATATCAGATCTAAAACGAATTTTTATTATACAGGTAAGTGTGGGATTTATGCAATTAAAATTTTATGGTAAAGAGTTAAGGTCTGTACCTCACGCCTAGACACCATGTTTACCAACCTAAATCTTTTAATTTATGAGAAACATGGTCGAACTTCCGAATGCCGAATATAAATCTGATGCAAGAATTTTTGAACTTTTTGAATACGTTGAGCAGACAATGAGTCAATTGCGGATGAAACACCGAAGCCACAATAGGAAAAATGTGGACAGAACAAACGCTCTCACATTAATTTAGCCTTTGTCCCACAGTTGAGAATCCCTCTGTAAGGGTAAAGCTTTCTCAAGTTTAAATAAGCACATTAATGTATTTTACCAACCGCTCCCTGTGTCTGAAAGTATTGTCCAAAACAAGACCTAAGTTTTAGCTGAATCAACAATAGGTAACTAGAATTGTTAATTTTAATGTTATTATATCTTTCAAACGAATACAAATTGCAGGAGAACCAAACAGCCAACCACTGTGACTTAATGGGATTTTAATGTAAATTGTAACTGCCGAGCACCATTATAGAGTGACTCCAAATCAGCATTGACATTCTCCACTGCTACTCTCCATTCCGAGGAAGGAAAGATAATATAATTGTATGTCATCTGCATACGCGTGGTGGGAGCAAAATTTCACATCTTTCATTAATTGAGAGGAATAATGGAAAAAAAAGCAGAGGTCCCAGTATAGACCTTGAGAACCCTGACTAATATACAAAGGCGTCAGATACGCAGGAATCTATGCGAA
Organism: Protaetia brevitarsis; assembly: GCA_004143645.1. Lineage (NCBI taxonomy): Eukaryota > Metazoa > Arthropoda > Insecta > Coleoptera > Scarabaeidae > Protaetia > Protaetia brevitarsis. The sequence continues at coordinate 2,105,633 of RXPK01000202.1, read as the reverse complement.
CAGATTGCCTGCCTATCTGCGAGATAACTCTCAATCAAGAAGCAGAGGGGGGAAGACAGACCCAAGCGTTCAGTAAAATCACAAGTAATTTATAGGCTTTACCGTGTCAAAAGCTTTACTGAAATTCGAGTAAAACTAAAATGGTTATAAAGCCCTTGTCCGTAGCAGCCAAGATTTCTCTACGTAACACCAAGCAGGGCGTTCTCACAAGCTAAAGCCAGCCCGAAAACCCGATTGGACAGGCGAGAGAATGTTCACAGCCTTAACAAACTCTTCAAGTTGACTTTTAATAACGTGTTCAAAAATTTTAGATAATACCGGTAATAAACTTATTGGTCTCAAATCAGCGAAACTCGTAGGGTTGCTCACCTTCGGTAAGGGTGTTATTAATGCATGTTTCCATTACAATAGGAGTAACAGAAGTTCTATACAAGAATTGATTAAATGTGTGATAAATGGAATGATATGCGGCAACACATCCTAAGCATTACAATATTGATACCATCAATACCAGAGCTAGTAGAATTTATGCTAAAACCTATGCGGCTTACATCATGATTATCAATCATACTAAAATTGAATTTATCAGGAATATCCCCCAAATATCTCAAATCAAGAACATTATTTCCGGAACCATATCCCAAAGCAGTGTCGACAAAAAAACTGTTAATATTATTTACATTAGAGAACGTTTTCGGTAACTTTTTAATTGTAGTTCTATTCTTCATATTTAAGCAATTCAAATGATTCCAAAATTGTTTATTAGAAGTGTGAGCAGAGATATGTTCAAAGTAAGCTTTTTTTTCTCTCTTGAAAGTTTCGGTCGTGAGATTACGAAGGGATTTATTAATATTTCCAATGCGCAGCTAATCCCGACCTACGGAATCGTACCTTTGCCTCATTTCTCAATTGAATCAAAGTTTTAAATTATCAGTCAACCACGGAATATACGGTTGGTGAACCTGCGAGAAACCAAATGGTGCATGTAAATCAAAAAGGAAAGTCAAGCATTCATTAAATATGGTAACCTTAGTGTCAATGTCGTGTTCATAAAAAATACTCTGCAACGGGAGTGTTAAAAGATCATTATAAAACAAATTATATCAATCTGTTTGAAGTCTCTAAACGCAACAGAAACCGAGCAGGGAGCAGGCAGGACAAATCACAATATACCAGATCATGGTCAGAAAATCACAAGGTTGCACCCCAGAAGCCACAACGCCGAAGAGTCGGACGTAATAATTACATCTAGCAAAGAGAAGCATTTCTGTCACACGAGTCGGTTTCATCAATAATCTGAATAATATTTAATGAAACAGCAGTTCATGGAAAAGACGCGTTTTTGATTCCTCCAATTTTAAAGATTCAAATTGAAATCCCGCAGCAGAGAACTACGTCAGACAAAGCAAAGCAATAAATAAACTATTCTCCTAATTCATTTAAAAATAATTTATAATCAACGTTAGGAGCAGATACGCAACCCTATAACACATTTAAAATTATTAATCTCTGTTATTTTAAACCATAATGTTCCATCAGATCCCCCCAATGAATCAGCGAAGCATCTATTCTATCACTAACATAAATCGCAACCCCCCCCTCCCCGAGAGCCTCTATCTTTTCTAAATAATTGAAAACCTTGAATCACAACACAATCGGACGTGCAACTGTCATCCAACCATGTCTCAGTCACAGTCAATATGTCAATTCTACTACTACTAATTAATGTTCTAACATCATTAATTTTAGGGAAAAGTGACCTAATGTTGATGTGCGCTAACCGTACATTATGAAATTTAATGAGTGGAGAAGTCGCATAAACAGACGCGTAATACATGCACAAAAAAAGACAAAAACCACGCAAAAGATACCAGCACAAAGAACGAGATGGTTAGGAGATATCGCTCGAATATTCGAAAAAAGAATTGTTAAAAAGGGTTATATGAAGGAGTAGGCTAGTGAAGAAGAAGGGAGGAAGATCAAAGAAAAAGTGAGGAAGTAAAAGCAGTCATAAGTACGGTAGGCATAAATTCCAACTTATTTAGAAGTAGCAAAAGACCGGAAAAAAAATGAAAGCAAATAGTGATACCTCCAAGGCCTGTAGCGCTAATATAATTCAGGAAATGCAGTTTACATAATTTTAATATCTGAATTTACCATCACACTTGACAATTCTAACCACAGAAGTCTTGACTTTTTAATATTTTTTTGTAAATTTAAATGCTCAACTGATAGAGTATTCTATCAATAATTTATTGACCCTGTCATTTTTATTTAATATTTATCTATCCAGGCAGTTAGTGTGTTGCTACCTTGTCTGGCAAGTACATTTAAGGTTTTACTTTGTTATTGTATGTCCTAGAATCTGAACCTACAGGAACCTAACGAGGTTTATACTGTGGTGCTTAATGTTAATTTACGCTTTCTGCATATGTAATTAGTTGCATCCTTATCTTGCTGTTTTTTATTGTCTCATGTTAAGTAACTGTTCCGTTTCAAATGTTTGTTGCTTTCTTGCTATTTTTGTTCATCATTGGCAATACATTATTTAATAGCGGCACTGAGAAGAATAGAATTTGTTAAACACTCACACAATTGTGTTTTCTTTTCTTCTAGGAGATGTGAGCATCCTGAAGATAGAAGAGGAAGAAGATTCCCCGAAGATGTGGATTAAGCTTTCTAGTTTGCGATTCTTTTTTATTATTATTTTAGATTGGAGTGCAACACGATAACGACAATTTTCTGATCACCTACAACAAGTACACTATCTATGACGATTCCATAAATTCAATGTCTGCAAATTCAAAAAACGAAAAGCTTGCTCCATCCAACGCTTGATTTATTGAGTCTTGCTATTTCAAATGAGGGATGAGTAATATATCTCAAAAGTCAGAGATGTAACCATATTTAATTTAAATTATTTATTGTTAATTCATAAGTGCGAGTACATATTTATATGTCACTTAAGCTTATTACATTGTCTGAATCCTCACAATTGTCTTAAAAAACGCCCTTGTTTATTTTATTCAGAGTAATCGCTTTGCTAAACGAGCTCTGAGATATTGCACTGCAAATCGATTCCTCCACGTATGTATGTATTTGTATTATACGTATGTAGAGAATCCAGTAATTTAAGCGTAATGGGTAAACAAGACTCTCGAAGGCGAAGTTCAATCAAATCAGTAGATTCCCAGGAAGAACAAACAACACAAATTTACAATCTTTTCTGCCGAAGCCGTTGTCACGTCTTGTTTATTTTCGCCTTTATTTAAAGTACGAATGATTCAGGATGTATTGATGAGGTGGTAGCTTTTGTTTTAAAATAAAACTTTTTCTTGTGAACTTTAAATTATTAATGAGTTGGAAAGGCTGACTTTACTTCTCCCTGTATTCAAGTTGTAATATAATTTAAAAGTTTGCGAGTGCGTTGTGCAGAGTTGATGTGGATTGTGTTTTGAAAACATCCACCATACAAAGATTGTATTTGCGAGTAGAATGTATCCATGCTGTTTGCAATATCCGACAGCGTATTGTAATGCTAACATAGTGTCTCGATACATCAATTTTATATTTTGCAAAGATTTTGATGCCAAAGATAACTACTTTCCTCTTTGTATTTGTACAAAGAAATAATGAGAAATTTGCTAGAGTATGTTAAACAATACTACAATGCGTATTCCAATTAAGATTTAACATATGCTTGACTTATGTGCTTACTATAATGAAGCCCCTGAATACTTCTCTAAGTAGCAAAAGGAAAACATTTGGACTGTTACAATCTAGGCACATTTTTAGGACTCACAAATATTAGAAATTGCCGTATTCTGTTTCGGCGGAATCTCACGTTTACGGAGATTAAGGAATCAAACCTACCTTTAAAAATTAAAAGAAGTTATAAACAAATTGATCAAGAGCAGGAGAACCTTGTCCGTGTTACCGCCATACAAAATTTCAATCCAACTCTGGTTCAGAATCCTGGGTACATAGGGCTAAAGTACGGAATCTGGAGATTTCGGATGTGATAGTTTACATATGGGGCTAATTTGTGTGGTTATAGTGCAACCTTCGTAGTACCCAAAAACTTTGCTTTGTTCGCCTGAGATAAGAATACGTCAATGGAACGGAATATATAACTTTTGATGACCCTGACTTACCCCCGTCCAAGGACTGATGGGCTAGAACATTCCAAAAGGATCAAGAACTGAGAAAATTAAGTACAGAAAACCAATGGCTGCTCAATGTTAGACAGCTTCCACAAAAATAAGGGTAAAATTGAATGTAGTACGTATAGAATCAAAGTAATTTTATAAAAAAAATGTATCTTACTCGTTCGTGTGCTACAAAAAAAAAACCATCTCTTCTAAAATAGGACTTGAAGAGTCACCCATGAGTGCACCAAAAATTCTGTAATACATTTTCATATCTGAAAAAAGGTAGAACTCAAAATTATTTCTATGCCTGCTAAGAAAATATCTTGTGGAAACGTGGCATTTGATTGTGTCATGCTCCAATTGCTTTTATTTTTTACAGCATTACAGTTTCAGGTGCATTGACGACTAAATATTGGATATTAAAAAAAGCGAAAAAATAACCGTGCTGAAGAGATATTATTTGCTTTAACAACAAAGTCATATTAATTTTTTGCGGCATATTTAAAGGAGCCTTTAAAGTTATTCAAAATATTACTGATATATACATTTGAACAATTTTTGAGTGAAATTAGTTGCATAGCTATGAACTTTTATTGAGTACACTATAGGCTGTAGAAAAAATCGCCATTGATTTATATCATAAATTTAATAAAATTGATAGAAGTTGAATGTATAATTTCAGATTTAAACCAGTTATTTTACGTGCGAAAATGATTATATATATACCGCCCAAAGCTTCCTAAAATTCGTGGATCAATTGACTACAAAGCGAATACGCGCCATAATGTTTAATATATTTTAAGCGTTTTGTAATTAATTTCCTGAACGGTTGTATTTTTCATTAAATTTTGGCGTTGCTTATATTAGCGTTTACCATGTATCCTTTAATTGATATTACAACGTGCATTATATGAAACAGTATAGTGCCACTACAAAATTCAGTTGTGTATAATTTATATGTGGATAACTCGAAAGAGGAAATTTACCGAAAATTGAAAATGTAACATTTTGTGAAACGATTTTGTGGTGTCAACAGACTCCATATAACTTTTGGGCGATAAAGCAAAAGTATGCGCGGTATTGACATTTTGAAATATTAAATGTTTGCATTGAATGTTATTGTTTGCTATATAACATAATTCTATTGTATATTTATATATCTAGACAATCATTATTAATAAAACTTCTTCTAATTTAATCCAAACTTTCGATATTTAATGTAAAATGTTTTTCCGGGCTGTTGAGCCGTGGTCTTGTAGAATTACTTACCTACGTTTCGTTCACAACTGCGGTGAACATCTTCAGCGGCGTGGTAGAAGTTTTCTTCGCATGACTCGTCGTTTAGTGATGACGTCCTGATTGATGTTCTATACTGTCGGTATCTGTGCAACAGGCGTGACGGAGGCTTTCGATTGGTCTTGGTCCGAGTGTGTTCTGGGTACCAGATCTTGTTTAAAGTACGTGCTTCTTCTTTCCGGTTGAAGTTGTTTCCATGTTTGTAAATTTCTATGGATTCTCAGAATAGCCTTGTGTGGTAGTGCGAGGTGGTGGATAGTACTTTTATGTCATCAAATTTGATGTTATGATCGGCGTTTTCTGCGATGGTCAACTTCTCATCCTGTCCCAGCCGACAATTACGCTCGTGCTCCTTAATGCTCCATTAAAAATATGTTCGTCACGCTTGAAGCGTCCGTCATGCCTGTTGCACAGACACCGGCTATATATAACATCAATCAGAACGTCGGATCACTAAACGACGAGCCATCGCGAAGGAAAGTTCGAGCTCGCCGCTGAAGATGTTCACCGCAATTGTGAACGAAACGTACGGAAGTAAGTATGTAGTCCAAAGGACACGGCTCAACAGCCCGGAAAAACCTTTTACAGTAGATTTCGGCCGTGAAAGCCTGCGCAACATTTCGATATTTAAGTTTAATATGAAATCTAGAGGGCAAAAATATAATTTGAAGAAGTTTGGAGTTATAATTTAAAATTGAAAAAAAGGTAGGTCGAAATTGGGGTTATGTTTGACAATCCGGGAAGGATTTAAATTTTGAACGCAATTAATTAAGCAAAACAGGCAGGGAAATTTTTAAAAAGTTTCGACGACAACTAATTTATGCACCATTTCACAGTTCTTAAGTGAGGTTCTGGACAGGGGTAGTCAAGCTGATGTCATCTACACGGATTTCTCACATGCCTTTGATACCTTAGACCATGCTGCACTATTATCTAAGCTTGAATTCTTTTGGCTTTGCTCCATCGGCACTGCAACTTATGCGGTCGTATTTATCCAATCGTAGGTGTTATGTCTCCTACAACGGTTTCCACTCTCACGAATTTACTGCTGAATCAGGTGTGCCACAGGGGTCAAATCTTGGTTCCTTGCTGTTTATACTTTTCATTAATGACCTATTAACTGATATCACCTGCTCAGTTCTGGCCTATGCGGACGACTTAAAGATTTACTCTGAGATATCCAATGCGGATGATATTTACTTTCTACAGCATAATCTAGATCTAATCACCGAATGGTCTCGTACAAACAAGTTGCACTTAAACATTAGTAAATGCTGTTTTGTAAGCTATAGTCGTTCTAAGTCTCCCATTCCATCTCAGTATGCAATTGACAGCATTTATCTTGATCGAAAGGAATTAATTGATGACCTTGGAGTGATCTTTGATTTACAATTAACGTTCAAACCGCAGATTGAGAAGGTGTGTACGGAGAGTTACAAAATGTTGAGCTTTGTAATGAGAGTGGCTAGTCATCTTAGCAATGTAGACCTCATAAAATTACTATATTACACCTTCGTGGTAAGCAAGTTGGATTATGCTGTTATAGCTTGGTATCCTTTTTACACATCGCATCGCCTAATGCTCGACCGTATCAACGCCGGGTTTTTAAATTTCTATCCTTCAAAGCGGATGGAGTAATCCACACGTGGGCACTAGTCAGGAGGAGCTATTACTGCGTCACAACATGCCGTCCCTTACGGAACGACGTGATCGTCAGTGCGCTGTTTTTTTTGTGGAAATTAGTGAACAACAAGATGGACTGCGAATATCTTTTATCAAAAATATGTTTCCACGTACCTAGACTAAGTTCACGTTATGAAAACTCTTTTCGTCTATCCACAGCGCGAACGAACCTGCTGCGTCGGTCACCTATTAGTGTCGTGTGTAACACTGCAAGTAAATTATTTGAGGATCTTTTTTCAGGGTTAAACTATATTTTGCAAAACTTCATTATTTATTTTCATTATTATTAAATCGATAATCGCATTTGTATTATATGTAGTGCTTAATTTCATTCATTTAATAGATATTGCTACGTTTGGTGGCATTTTTCAGTTTAATATCTTTCTTTTTTTTTTAGTATACCTATTATTTGTGATTGTAATTTGTCCTGTTATTGGGTGTTTCACCTGTTGGGCAATAAAGGTTATTATTATTATTATTATTATTATTATTAAAAAGTAACATCTTACCGATTGTGACAGAAAACTAATGAAGAAATAGATTCAAAAGAGACTATTTGAAAAATGACTTAAGATGTAAAGTATCATATCAATTTTTAAAATTTAAAAAAAAAACGGTAAACTTCATCAAGGAATTCGGTCTTCCAGCAATGGAGTATTGTTAAATGAAACTCATTTATTAATGCTCTATATTTCGGACATGTTCATTTCCTGCTTCAAGAGAATTACAACAAATTAAAGAAATTGTTAACAAGTAAGAGAAAAACAAGAAGAATTTTTTAATTTACATGAAAGTATAGAATGTCAGAAAGAAGCGCAAACATAGTAAACACGAAAAAAGTTACCGAAAATACAGATCTGCATTTTATTATATTATTCACATTGTCTTTAATTGCATGTGGGTTTCTTATCCGTGAGTTATTCCAAAAATTCGAATTACATATTCATGGTAGTTGTGGATTAGGTATTAAAAAATAATACATAAGTCTTGAAGAAATGATTTAATGGTTTTTCGACGTTTCGCTATAGCTTAATAAAAACAAACACCATTAAAAACTTCACATTCTCTTATATTATATTTTGAAAAGGTTGTTTAGTTAATATTAAATTTAATATTAATTCGCTAATACAAATTAAATGAAACAGAGAAAGCGCAGCTTAGGATACATTTCAATTACAGATGTCGCGAGAAGAAACATCCTCAAAACCGTACACGAAAATCACATAAATAAAATGGAGAGGGTACTCGTCCAATATATGGCAACATTTGGTAATCACAAAATGATCTCTATATTGTTTAATAGTACTTTCGGCGTTGACTTTATTGAATGTCAAAAACGCATTACTAAGTCTATAGTTCCAAGTCTCTTTAACATTACAGAAGAATTTTCGTTTTTCGTATTTCTGTATCTTTATTTTGAAGTTTTCGGACATGATTCAAAAATATACGTGTATGGACTGAAGAGGTAATATTTTCATTTTGTTGAAATCATTTCCACACGATCGCGACCCATTAAGAACTATAAATTAGCAAAATACAAATTAGAAAACATGCTTTTTGAAATGTATAAACATAAACTTTAAGGCATAATAATGTCCTTAAACGTTCAACAAATAATTCGGCATTAGGAACAAACGAAGAGGTGGTGCCAAAGATCACATAAGTGGCGTAGATAAGAAATTTGGGCACCCAGCAAAAAAATTAGCGAGTCCTTCTGGAATACCCAATACTTATTTAGAAATGGTGGAAGTGTCGGATCTTAAGTTTTTACAAATGGTTCAGATTTTGGAAGGTTTTGTTAAATTTATTTAAATATTGCGTACGTCTTAGTGCTATATAAATTAATATTTTCTTTTTTTAGTACACATTTCGTAATCATACATGTACAGTCATCCACATTAATATTTAGCACCATCAAAGCGTCGAGTCAATGAGTGCCAAATAATAATGTCGGTGACTGTACACGCATTACATGAAAAAAATGAACGATTTAATTTTGGGAAGCATGATATAGTTTTTAAGCATTTATATTTATTCCACTGAAATTCTTGTAGTTGATCGAAGCTTTTGAAGAATGAAGTAAATGCAATATGTGAGAAAGATGGAAGGGCAATAAATGAATTCCTAATTTTCCATTTTACTTTGCAAACACTTTATTTCATGCCTATTACTTTGTTTGCGCTGTAGAATAAAGTTTAATAAGAATTCCATAGCAGACTGAAAACGATATCTGGCTGCGAGTAAATACTCAAATGCTCATCCAGCTAGACATAGCTTTCCGTGTGAGTAGTACAATATTATTCTTACTAACAGCGTTTCACTAATGGTTTGTTAGCTTCGCAAATGTACTCTCTGAAGAAATTCGGTAACTTATGTGATTTTTCTAACTGTACTAACTAATGTATTTCTGCTAGTTACTATAATAAATTTTAAGAGGAACTTTTTCCCATGAAAAAAATGTCTCCTCACGAACGCTCTGTGACTTGAACTAGCGAGGAGTGCAGATCCGTATACGACTCGATTTATATCAATTACAAATATTAAAAAGCCGGCAGTTCGGAGAATTATGCAAGAATTTTAAGCTTCTTACATATATGAAATCATTAACGAGTAAATGTATTTCTTTTAACCACTGTAATAAATTGGAATTGGAATTTTTCCCACAAAAAATTTTCCTTTCGCGCAGGTTTCCAACCTACACATTCTCGTTTACCGAACGAAGACTCTACTACTTGAGCTAGCGAGGAGTATACGAATCGACTGATATCAATTACAGATATTGAAAGGCCGGCAGTTCGGCGAATTATACAAGATTTGGCGAATGAATGTATTTCTGTAGTAATCTTGTTTGCTAACCATGTGGCCCCAATAATCGCAAAAAAAACCTATTGAAAAGCTATGGAACTATATCCGACCTGCTACTGGTACTGATTACGTTACTACTACTGTTAAAGTCTAAAATGGAATAACTATTACCACTAACAATAAGTCAGAGATTTTATAGCACTTAGGTATTTAACAATTATCACTGCGATACTGGTTCAGTGTACAACGTATCAACTCATTGCGAATCATCGCCGGTAGAGGGTGTTGTCGCTCCGCCCTATGCTTACAACACGTGATACACGAACTTTCAACTAAAAGAAATGTTTATCCACAGCTGATTTATAGTTCATTAAAAATAACTAACGTTTTCATAAAGTGTTTAGTAAATTATACTTAACGGTTGTAACGAAAAACTAAGTTATAATAATAACCATTATCCTAACGAGATGTAGTATTTTTTGCCCTGGTGCTTGCCGGTTATTTATTCAAACTCTATGCAAATAGAATTGTTTAGTAGCAAATAAAAAACGATTTCATTTACGCTGTTAGCTAAAGTACCGTAAAATTGACGCCATTATAACGCTTATTGAACTTTGTACACAGCCGTTCTAATTCAAGATATTCGAGAAGCGCTCTTAATTACAGAGTGCTTTTTCCTTTTAATTTCGTTATTTAAGAGATTTCCTCGCACAGAAAGAAATGAAGAAGGTGCTGTTTCCCAGTTTATTAGTTACCTACCTTGCGCGAAGTGCCCTTACAATTATCATTTATAAAACAGCATTAGGAAATTTAACTTAAAAAAACCTGTAAAATATGATAAGTAATTTAGTTATACTTCTCCTTCTTTTAAAAAGTCATTAAATAACCAAGCATCCATACAATAGGTATTCAGAATAATAATAGACAGCTAAATTTTTATTTTTGCTGGGATTACGTGACGGTTTAATGCTAATTATTATTGGAAAATGTTTTGTGTCTTCTATAGCTAGTTCTTATAAATACATAATTAATTTCAACTGGTGCAAATATACATGCAGGTATATTTCTCATTAACAAGTAAAGAACTAATACTACTAAATACAACCACCTCCTAAAATAAACATTAGTGCTGTAAACACTCGTCGAAAGTTCGAATTTTATTGTTTGGAACTATTAAAATATTTAATACGTGATGTAGACACGCAAGGCTTTGGTACAGTTTTGTCTGTACATTATATATTCATAAATATAGAAAGTTATCGGTGCCCAGAGGTAAATGATGGTAATTGCAATTTTTATGAAAGCACAATATTTTTGTAGACATAATAAAAGACTCAATAATAGTATATGTACTTTTCAATAATAACAATGTTTATTATTTAGAAGCACGTAGATGGCAATCAAAAGAAAATTTGTAGGTACAGAAAAATTGCCAATTTTATTGTTAGTGAATCATTCTGATAGGACGAAAAATGAAATCCTAAGTTAATAATAATAGATTAACACCTGAAATTTATGAGTAAAATAGGTATTATTTTGTGAACAACGTGCTTTAATTACTTGTTAATGTATTAATTTGACATACGTCGGAGACTTTTCGACAATCTTAGTTGTTTCCTTCAGTCCTAAAAAGTATGTATTCTTTTTATTAAGCAAATTAAGTGATTTATAATTATATTTTTTAATATGGATATGGGGACCATCATGAATATCAGCAGTTTCGTAGATTGCTGCCTCAGATATGTTTACATTTCAATTATTTATATTATTCGCTTACGAAGAAATTTTTGAGAAATGCGAATTTTGTATTTCACTGTATCTATATGTTATTACATGAAATATTGTAGATTACATGGATATTTTTCTCAAAAAAAGCACAATTATTTTTTTTTTCAGCATTTGAAATCTATATTTAGCGTAAGTGAGTTTGATTCCTCTATCAACAAGAGCAATTTAGGACATCTATTTTACGAGATATGGATTAGCAAGACAAAAGTTAATAAATTCTTATCTGAGATTACAAGGTAAAGAAAAAATTCCTTGAAAATTGTGCATTTGTAAAAAATACATACAATATACTGTTGTTCCCTAGTAATCAACCGGTGTTTTCAAATTTTCAACGAAGTAGTTTATTTATTATATTTACTTCTTCACTGACCAAATAAAAGCTGTGGAGAGTTGTTGTTGAGTGTTCACTCCAATATTAATGTATCCAAATTTAGTCAATATGTGCACTTTGTTTATTTCTACGTGATGATTTGTACAGCGGCCCGTTCCTCTATCGTCCTCCACTATATATAAAACCAATCAAAGGATCTTATTTATTAAGAAAAGTCTTTCTTATCATATAAAGTAAAGGCAATTTATAATCTCGAAAAGTGTAGGTTCAAATACTATAATAAGCGATTATGTTCAATTATTATATCTAGAACACAATTGAAAATGCAACTTAAAAATACGTTAATCATTTTTAAATTTCGCGCGTATAAACTCAGTTTTTATCAAATTAGTGGCTCCGAAATTTTCAAAAACTCATCTATAACGACTTTACTGTAGACGTAAAATCAAACTTATTTGAATAGCATCTGTTTTCACGTGAAGGTACAACCACAAAGCCTGTCAATTAACTAAATAAAAGGATTATGAAATGGAAAGGACGTCTGTTGATTTAGTGCTCTCTAAAAATAAAACAAACGATATAAGGCCTCATAACGCCAGTCTTGATTTATTCATCACAACTTAACGTGTTTCATATTGCTGTTATTAAGTAGTAACACTTCTTTGTTTTATATGAGCTTATTTTCCTTGCAAACCACTTTTCTTCACATAATCGATATTACTGCCATGTACTTTTGCTATGCGTTTGCGTATGTTGACCGATGTACATGTTTCAATTAATGTAAATATATAGCAGCCGTTAAACGAATTAACTTAAATCTCGACGCCTATACTATTACACACGTTGCGTACGAATGTTGCTTCCGTATAACCTGTTAGTCTGTTACAAAAATAATGGTATGTAGCAATAGAATGAATACGCTTGTTTGCTAAATGGGTACCATTTGTATCCACCTTTGCTGCACCAATTGACACTGATTTAGGTGGGCAGCATTAAAAAACTGATTGCAGCAATTGTAGCAGTTTGAAATATGCACACAGGATTGATTATATATAAAAATATTTACCTGAAGGAATAATTTGTTTCTATAGTAAAAATAATTCACATTTTCGCATCTCCAAATAGCTTCCGCGACTTGCAGGGGACATCGATTGGTCAGCCACCATTTGTTATTAGGCCTGCATTTTGCACGAGTTACAGCAGTTTTAATATACTCAGTGAGATTAGAAGTGTTACAACCAGAAGGAATAATTTGTTCAACTTGACTTTTTTTTGCATCGGAATGATTATATTTAAAGCAAGCTATGGTAGGAATGTAAACTTTTTATCTTAGTTTTTTCTGTGAAACCTATTTATGAGAGCTGACTAATATAGAAATGTTTAATTACCGCGAGTCCGTCTAAGAGTGTTAAGCGTACACTGTTTGAAAATTTTAACACTTTTTTTACTAAATTAATAGTCAGGAGAGGTCCACACCTGTTTCGTGTTATTTTGCGAGAACTATAGAAGTTCAAATTTGACGAACAAAAGATAGTCAAGTATTGTCTATTGCTAAGGGGTTATTTGGCTCCAACTACACGTGGAATTATGATATACTTCTAGTCACATTTTATTTATCTAGACTAGACAAATTTACTAGCTGTTTAACTAAATGAATGCGATCTATTGGATGATTTAACACCGTTTTTCTAACACCAACGTCGTTTTAATATGCAACTCCTATTCTTAGTGCTATAAATATTCTCTCTTTAAAACGTTTTCTCAATTATAAATATACAGAACCACTCATTCAAAAGTTTTGGTTTCAACTAAACGTACTAATTTTAAAATGATTTTTTTGAGAACCATTATAAATTAAGTGAATGTTTATGCTATTTGATTCAAATCTGAACTATTACGTAAATAGTTGTTCCCAATACATCTTTAAGATGTTTGAAATTTTTTAATGCCCACTGGAATTAACGTTTAATAACACCAAGCGTTACACTTTGCAGGTCAGTCACATTTGTTGGTTGTTTGGATATGTTAATACGCAGAAACAAACTCCAAAACAGATACACGTACAATGCAGGTGGTGCGTATAATGCAATACTGTATTAGATTAGGTGGGGTTTCTATATTTCTATCCGAGGGAAAAATTCTGATTGGTTGATGCTTCTGAATGTCTAGAGAAAATAGTAAATCCTCATATCTGAACAAAGAATTCACACCAAATTCTATAATTTCTGTTCTACTCAACACATGTAGTCAATTCGTCTGGCAAAGTTTTGTAAAAATCAAGACTAAAAATTTGACAGCGCAAAATTAACGCCAACACCTTAAATTTTCAACAGTGTAATAAAATGTCTAGAGTTCGAAGACGTCAAAATTATGACTGTGTTAATGACTTTAACAGGAGTAGAATTGTTGCCTATCGAGATGTTCTCTCTCCTATCGCGAAATTGGCCGCCGTATTAATTGTACTGCAATGACGGTAATGCGTGTGTGTTGTGTGTGGACAGAAGACGGGAAAGGAACATGGAGAAAGTAAATTGTTAACCGAAGCGTACCACAGTGCGTCAAGACAGGCCTTTCAGACAACTAGCTCTACGAGATCGTTTTGCTACTACGCGTCAAATCACTAAGCAAGGTTGGAGAAGTCTGCTTGTGCGTTTTCAACTATATCGCGCTTCGAGCCTTCTTGGCTTTTTTTTTTTTATCGTCCATGTTGGGTTGTCTGGGGATCCATTGCGTCAACTTTTGAATGTGCAAAATTGTGGCAGCATTGGAAGGCACAATGGCATAATGTCGTCTTCAGCGATGAATAGCGACTCTATCTAGGTATGCAAGATGTAACACCAGCGTGACGAGCGATGTAATATTGAGTTTGTTGTTGAGAGGCATGTACACAGGACTGTTGGAGTAATGCTTTGGGGCCACTACCTATTGCGTATAATCCCCCCTTATGTTGTTGATGTCGTAGACAGCCTTTGCTCTTTGTATGTCTTCTTCACAGGACAACGCCGGTCCCCATATTGTGCGTCGAGCTATGGACTTTCTCCAACAAGCAGGCGTTAATGTTTTGCCACGGCTATCCCGTTCGCTGGATTTAAACCCCATTGAACATATGTGGGATATCATGGGGAAGAGGTTGTCCACTTTGCATCTTCCTCCATAGATTCTGGCAAATCCACGAAGTTCAAGTTGCTTGGAACGGGGTGCCATAAACAGATATCGACCATCTCGTTTGTCCACGCCTAGACATATACAGGAGTGTACGGGGTCGCCAAACATATTATTATTATTATTTTGTATTACAGGTTAATTAATTTCTTGTAAATGTTATCGTTTCCTTTTTGATGTGAAACTATCACATTGCCAAAAAATCAGGTATTCTAGAACTGAATATAGTGGGAAACTGGAGTTTGGGAAGCTTCCTCCTCCATCTGAACGGAACCATCGTTAATACCAACTCTAGCAAAACGACTATGAAATATATGGTAATTCTTGGAAAACAAAGTATGCTACAGACTAAAATAAAAATACTACAAAAACTTTTCTTAAGCTTATTTATTTTAATAGAACCCATAATTTAGCCAAAAAAAAATCAGGCGTTCCCACACATTTGCCTGATTCTGGCAAATCCTTGGCCTTTAACGTACATGACTTAGATTATTCTATCACTCTGCTTCCTGGATTTTCTTCACAATCTTCCTCCATTGGGTTAGGTACTATGACGCATGTTTCCAGACCATTGCCTTAAGTTTTTAAGTCTGCTGTCACAGCATCTAGGCGTTTCTTTATCGGTCTACCTCCTTTCTTTTTCCCCTCTTTTCCTTCTTTCAGTACTTTTCTAGAATATCTTTGTTATGGCATACGTGTCTTTAACCTCTGAGCTATAACATGCTGAACTATATAGTTCATGCCTGTATATTCCCCTTATTTCACGATTCGTTTTTCTTCATCAACCGCCCTCTTCATTCCTTCAAATATACTCCTCAAAAGTTTTATCTCCCACACCTCTATTTTTATTTAATTCTATTTGTCAACACCCATGCTTCACATCGTATGATACCATTGGCTTTATTATTTCTATATATCCTAATTTTAGCTGCTTTGGAAACTTCTTTTGACTTTAACATTTCCGACTGCATTACTTTCTCTTGTTTTTTTTTTTTCTATTTCTTTGTCCTCTTCATTGTTATTTATTATATATTATTATTAAGTGATTTGTGGCTTGTTGTGGTCATCTCGAATTTACTATATCTTTGTTCATTTGTTATTGCTTGTTTTATCCTCAACATTTTTAGCCCATACTGCCTTGCCGTTCTTTCCACCTTGGTGAATATTGCTTTTAGTTGTTTTCCTTTTGATCTGGTGATTACTAGTGCTACGTCGTTTGTATAAGCAATTGCTTACTGCTGGAATGTTTAGCTTTTGCATCGCTCCACACGTTTTTCTTCTCTCTAGTGACTCATGCGCTTTCACAAAATCAGGAAAAATGATGTGTAACTCAGATTTTGTTTAGAACTTTGCTTTAGTATCATTTTTAACTTAAACATCTGATTCACCGCTGGCCTTCCACCTTTAAGTCCGCCCTGATAATCTCCTACTAAATCATTTACGTACATACGTTTGTATGTGACATCAACCACTAGATGCGTATGTACTTTCTACAGTTCCCAGAACTCGGCATATCAGGACGTTTCTCTATTAAAGTGCTATCCTTTCTTTGTGCTATATTCTTTTTTTATGAATAGACTAATTCTTTTTTTCATTTGCCACCTACATATCTCAGGACTTCTGCGTTTAAGGTGCATTTTTTTACCATTTTCTAACGCTTTAATTCTTCTTTTACATCTGGTACCTTTTTCTCGAACACTTCCCTTATTGAAGAACCCTAACTGTTGTGTTAGTTTTGTTTTTTCAGCATTTATTATTTCTTGCATTTCTGTCACCTTAAGGTTGGTTTGTGATGATTCTAGCACCCGTGGTATGGAAACCACTGAGTTCTTTGAGGTCTGAAAGTCAAACTGAAACTACATAGTTATTATTTTTCTGTGGGCCAAAAAATTCTAACTGGTAGAAGTACTTGGAGGCTTCATAGTACATATTGGCACCAGTTTACTTAAGACAGCACGTGCCGATCTGGCTTAAAGATCCTACTATCAGTGGCGTTTACGATCTCTAGAGTCCGCTCCTGGATTATTAAGAGCTGAACAAATAAGGATCTTTAAATATTTAGTCTATTAATCTATCTAATTTAATTCATATTATTTCGCCTTCTTTGCATTGCAGTAATTCGTAAAGTTCAGCTTACAAAGTTTGAATTTTACCTTGACTGATAGACGTCAGATAATAAGATAACTTA
>RXPK01000202.1:1761718-2081911 GCA_004143645.1 Protaetia brevitarsis | reverse complement strand
TTTAGAAAAATATATTACGGTGTATCACAAGGATCCGTCTTGGGACCACTGCTGTTATCATTTTTATTAATGATCTCCAATTAAACAACACTATTGTCACCATATGTCTGTATGCGGACGACACATCACCATTAGATCAAGCAGAAGATGCTGAAACCGCAAGAGCTAAATCCAATAATGTCATAAGTGACGTTCAAAACTGGTTTGCCGATAACAAGCTAAAAATTAATTTAGGCAAGACCCCAAATATTTTGCTATCCCCACGAACGTACCACCGAATCATCTGAAGTCAAATTTCTGGGCATTACTGTGGTTCTTGAAGTGGCATTCCCATATAAGCCAATAGAATTCCAGCCAACAGATTGTCATTTGCTGTGTATGCCATTAGAAGATTGAAGCTCATGGCAACACATAAAGCTGCAAAAATCGCATACTATGCAAATTTTCATGTCCATCTGAGTTACGGAATATTGTACTGGAGAATGTTCACCAAAACCAAACGGTTATTTGTCCTCCAAAGGTAAGCAGTCAGTTATCTTTGTGGCTTACAATACGACGAAAGCTGCAAAGGTTAGTTTCCAAAGGCGAAGATACTGACCCCACCATCGATATATATTTTATCCTGCCATGTCTACATCCACCAAGAATCAAGATCACCATCAGTACGAAACGCGAACATCCTCTGAGGTTAGAGCTCCGCATCATAGGTTGGTTTGTTCTCAAAAGTCAGCTGGATATATATACATAATAGTTTCAAAAGAAAAATAAAACAATTGCTTGTGGAAAAGACGTATTACGATGTGATGGTATTCCTTAACGGCTGAATTATGTTAACAGTTTTGTTGCTGTTTTGCGTATTATTTACATTTTTATATATTACACTAACTTTTTAATCTTTATGTTGTTCACTTATTTTTAATATTGACTAATTGTAATATACTACAGTTTTAATTCGTGACAATTTTCGATAATGGTTAAATTACAAATATATATTTTTTCTGTTGTTTCTAACAGTTACACTTGCTCAATAGATCTTTCGTGTAGTTAGTGCATTTTCTAATAGCAATATCAAATTATGTGCATAGTCTCATACCAATGAAGAACGAAAATCATACAAAAGATATCTAAATACCGCAAAGCTGCAATGTAAATATCGATATCACTTTTTTCATTAATTTCTTATCATTAATTGAAAGAAAGGTGAATAACTGCTCTTTAGCTATTATTGTAATGTGTGTGTAATATATTTTTTATTGTAAAATATATTCTATATTTGGCAGTTATAATTAAAAATAGGGAATAACCGCCTGCAGGTTACATTTTCTTAACAACAAGACTTAGTTATGCTACAATAGATTAACTAAAAACAGCATACGTGCTTCTTTTTGTTCGAGGAGGAATATTATCAATATTATTATATTATTACATTATTATATTATTTTATGTTTAACAATTTTGGAGAAATGTTTACAAATCAATGCTCACCGTCAATAACAAAAAACCTATTGAGTCAACTCAGAACCTGTTGAATAAAAGTTTCCTTTTCCTTAGTGTGCTTCTGGAAATTTTATAGTCCTATTCAATCTAAACCTTTTTTTTGATAAAATCCACATTTGACTCTATGTGAAGAATTTAAAATCAATCAAAAATAGTCAAAGTTTAAAATTAAATTTATTTCTTCTTTTTTTTTAATATTTCTCGTGTCGATTTTAGATATCGGCGATTTAATGTTACAAATTACTTGAAACTTTGTATATGTTCATGAATATTTTCGGAATTTTAAATATTTTACTAGAATTTCTTACAATTTATGTTACCTAACTTTTATTTAAAAATACTTGGATGGATAACTATCGAATTGACTCGCAATAAACGTTTGAAAAAGTAGCATTCAGATATTTGGACGGATTAATAAGCCTTGTGTCGAATTAATGATAACATTTTTTGTATTATGTGGAGAAAATAAAGCAGAATCTGGTTTATCAAAAAAAAAAAAAAAAAAAAATTAGAACGAAAGACGTATGCGAGTAACGAAAGCGATCTTGAAAGAAAATTACATTAATTGCCAGCAATTTCAACTTTAGGTGGCTTGTACTTACTTGTTTTTACTACCATATGTATTGATCTAACCACTATAGTGCAGATTTAACCAATAAATTACGCAGATATGTGCGGATCATGAGCAAAAATCTGTTAATACACCTATTTTAGTCTTTTATTTGTCAGTGTTTTCCTTCAACTTTGCATTTACCTTGCGGAAAATGATCAGCCCTATTTTAAAGTGACAACTGCATAAATAAATGTATTTTTCTTCCGAGATTCCATTGATCAGGCAATGATATGCTATGATTACGCGGTTCTTCATTCACCCACCACATTTCCCAGATTTTACAATTGTAGCGATATCCTTCATTTGAAAACATAAACATGGTTTTTGCGCCTCCGTCCAAAAATACTCATTTTGCAGTACTTCAAAGCAGCAGGAAAACTATCGTTTCCCTGCCGTAGGCAGGCAAAAATGTCACTAACAGTTGGCCACACTAAATTCCACATGACAGACGTGTAATAAATTGTCATTAAGCTAGTGTTTAACCATGCTAAGATGAACTGGTGCTTTCATTGCACTTATTACTGATAAATAGATATTTAAACTAGAAAGAAAATGACAGAAAAAGAGTCATTCTAGGGAACGTCAAAATACTGAGATATGTAACATGTGTACCAACTTGTACTGTCAACTCCCTAGTGCCAAAATTTATTTTCTATTTTTAATTCAAAATTAAAATTTGTTGGCTCAAAAACCATTGTGTATCACGCGGCCAGAAACTCTTTTGCGAGTATTCGTACTCGTGGAGAAACTACAGTTTTGCAAGTATGAGTACGGTTATATATATAATATGTGTTGAATTCGAGTTTGAAAATTAGTTCAGAAAATGCACCCTTACTAAAAATATATAAGCAAAAGTTTTGGACGGTTAAATATATCTTACAAATGTCGAATAAAAATAGATTGCGTATAATTTATATATAAAAAAAAACCCTTGTAAATTAATATTATAAATGCAAACAATCAATATAATGGGAAAAAAACAAAAATTGGAAATAACATTTAATATTTGGCCTATGATTGATTCTCACCAGGTATATAAAATATTTGTAATTATTCAATACTGTTTATTAAAGTATATCCATTCTACAAAAACGGCGCTATCATTGATTCAAACCGATCATGTTGCAGAATATTTTTCATGTCATATCTTGCATACATGGACGACATTTCTTTCTTTTTAATACTTTTTGTTATTTGAATGCATCCATGTTCATCTCATTCGTTGTATTTCCGCACAATAAACTACAAATATAATAATATAGATACTAATATTTCTCGATAGTTTAAGTTTTGACAGCTGGTGGTTTCAAACACGGAGAAAATTATTCGAACACTCATGCTTATAACGTCTTGGTTTCTACATTAAAGTGCGCGGTTTTAAATATTTATAAATATGGTTTAAGGATATTCGTCGGCAAAAATGAGCTTAAATGCACATTGAAATAAAAATCAAAATATTAAATAAAACTGTACATTACAGATCACAACTATATGACTTTGTTAGATTAGTTGCCTACCTAAAACGCCCCCTCGATTCGCATTTAATTATTAACATAGTGTACCTAAATATTGTCACAAAAACGTCAACGCACAACAATGTGTCTTTCATGTTTGGTTAACATTTCTGCGGAACTGCGATTAGCTTTAGTGAATATCATATCTCGTCATTAATTTAATAGAACAGTTAATAATTTATCTGGCTTAATTCATTTTTTTTTAAGCATTATATGCCTGTATGTGAAGCAGTTGCGTGAGCCTTAGACTTCTAAAACTTATCACTATCTCAAAAAATATAGCAGATAGATTGATAGCAATCATATGAAAGTTGTCGCAAACACATCACAGATTCTAAAAGCCGAATAAAAAGTAGGATAATCCGTTATTAAAGTAAGTTAGCTAACGCCTCCTGCCGATAGCACAATTAACCTTAAAAATAACTACCACTTTTGAAAACAGAATTTTCAGAATTTTTAGTAATTTGCGAGATATCGCGCTATCACATTTCTCGTTGAACATCCTATATACATATGTCATACGATGAATTCAATACCTTTTTCCCCGCAGCAAAATCAGTACTATTGAGTTATTAAAAACGTAATATTTTTGATCCAAAAAATGTATTTTATGTGTGCGCGCTTCACAAAATAAATGCACGGAATCCAAAAAATTTCCGACAAACTGAACAAATTCTGAAAGAAGTGCTTATATTTCGTATTAGCTGTAGCAACCTTGCACTTTAACAGCTATAACATAGTAACAATTTTATAGAAAATTTATGCAAATATTTGACATGTATGTAAATTTATGCTATTTTATTCAAAGTTATGTTCAGTCGGTATAAATCGTGTAATTCTGTGTATATAATATTGTAATATGTATATTAACCTAATGCCCAATAAATTTAAAAGAAATTTTCATATCTTAAATCATACAGCACAAACAGGCACGAATGAAACGCCTGGGTGAACTTTTATTAATGACAACTTCATGACTCTCTAGGCTCTATGTGCTAATCTTACATTGAAAAAGCCGATTTATTTCATGACACCAAATTTTGTTTAAATTAACTAAATATTTAGATAAATATGGGCAAACAAATACTTATTATTTCAACAAAATTATTTGTTAATCTAACCCTTTATTTATTTGAAATAACAAAATATTTTATTGGATTAACTAAATTTTCATGATAAAATTTGTTTGAAATTATTTAGTTTTCCTTTAGAATTCCAATACTAAATTCACTTTTTCAGTTTAATTTTATTTCAACTTAATATATTGTATATAATAGTTAGCAATCGAATCTTAGCGTATGATTAAGTTTAGTATTTAGATGTTTCAACTAGTACAGCAAACTGCAGCAGCACTGAATAATTTTCACTTGTTGAGTAGATATTAGAAAAGTTTAGAAGCAATTATGTCCCTAATTCACGCTTGAACTAACTTGCGCTCAATGTACGCATGCATTTTTGTGGGGGAAATATCAATACTTTATGAGTAGGGACCATGTGAAAATGCGTAATATGAGCACCTGTACCGTTACTTCTTATAGCAGGACATCTAAGCAAATTATTTTCCTATGTACATTAGCTATTCTTCAATACTTCCTATATCAGTAAAGCACGCAAATGTTATATTTAATAAAGCATTGTAAAACAAAATTGAATAATGCCAAAGTACAAAACTTATTTAACTAATATAATGCGCTATGGAAGGCAAACTTCAAACTTTTATTTTACTTTTCGATAATAATTTCCCCTGTGAGTACCCGTCTAAACGTCAGTCAGAATAATTTCTATTTAACATTCACAATAAATGTATGTATCAAGGGAATAAAGAACTAACTTGTTATTTTAGTAGTTGTTACCCTCCTGAAAGTATCGATATATCCCCAAGGAAGACCAACAGTTTGGAAGTCTCAAAATAATGCACTCTAATGTAACAAAAATAAACATACGTAAATGATAAAATTTACTATCGTCATGTATAATATTTGAAGTGAGTTCGGTATATGTACTTCTATTAAGGTAGACTATTTTTTTTTGTTTTTAAGCTATATTATATTTCTTAGCCAGCTACGTTAATGATCAGTAATAGTAAAAAAAGGAAATTTTTTTAACAGGTTAATTATGATAGAAATGAATTAATCTATTATGCTATATATGTAGATAGCGGTTCATTATAAAATTTAGAAAGAATTTTGAAAGGTGCATCTAAAATTAATATGAAATAAACAATTAAACAAGAAGCCCAAGGCTAAGCGCAATTCAACAATTCCTTTCTTTTCTCTTCACAACATTCAGCAGTAGGCATTTTTTTTGTTACAGGAGGAAATTCTATAAAGCTCCCTCAGTTATTTTGCCAGTTTTTCAGCTCGGCATTAATTAACTTCGCGAAAATTTGTTTATCCAATTAACAGGTTTGCTTTTCTTGACGGAGTAGCAAAGATATGGGAAAATAGCGAGCAATTCGTCCTGCGTTAACTGAATGAATGTGTAATTAATTTATTAATAAACCCAACCCATTTAAGCATATGCATCATGTTCGCTGGCATACACGTAGCTACGTTTAAGATAAATTTAATTTAAAATAATTACGTGGTGGTGAGTAGAAGTCGCTCCCAATAAGCGTGTTAGAATTTTAAAGATCCTTGTTTTTAATTAAACTTAGCGATGTACGCGAAAGTTTTCTTGTGAATTACCCGAAGACGGATTTCCTCTCATTTAGTGTCTTATATCTCATAAGAAGGAAGTGTTGTAATTATTAAAGTACCTACGCTTATAAACAATAAGAATTAATAATAATTAATGGAAGTCTATTCGAAAGCCATTTCAAGAATGCTTGTTGAATGTTTCTACAAAGAGACAATTAAAGCTTTTCCGGATATCTGGTGTGAGCAGAAAGCTAAAGGATATCGGAAAATCATTCGAATTTTGTAGTAAATAACGTGTTCGTTGTTCCGTACTTTTTTCAGTGTTCAGGACGAGAGTCCTTTAAGGTCACGAAATGAATTAAAATGAGACCATTCGTAATTTAACGGCAATGTTTTATTGATGAAGGCTCGGCGATTAGAACTGTCTTTAACTTCCTTTCGCAACTTGAAGGGATCACGGGGAGCTTATCTCATTAGATTTTTAAATTCTCGGTAAAAGGTTTCCCAAAATTTATTCGCTCTGGGATTACCAAAAACGTGTAAGACGTAAGGGGTGCAAAGGATTTTCCTCGGTGTACTAAGGACGCTTACCTTCTGTTTAATGAGTTCTTATAATTGCACTGACAAATGGATAACGTGTCACGATGCGGATTCTCGGACGACAGCGGGATAGAGATAAAAAATTATCACGCGGCGGCGACAACAAGGAAGCGGTTGTTAGGCTGAAAGATGATTGGCTTTGATCCGACAGGGGCGAACCGACGTTGGTAACTGAGCCGCTACTCGTAACTACCATCGATTTTAAACAACTACGCACCGCTAACTTTGGACGTCTAGTCGCTCTGCGCTCTTGCGCCTCAAAATGCAGGCTGTTGCGCTTCTCTTTTATGAAGTTTAGAATTACCTCGGTCTAGGGTGTTTTCGGCTTGTGTAATTAAATATAATGTCACTCGGGCCTTTACGTTTCCGGATAAACAAATATTAATGCAAATAGGTACATACGTAATATTTTTTTCGTCGTTAAGGAAAATCGATGTGGATGGAGTGAGTTCCTATTTTTCTCGAATCCTCCTTTTTTCCGATGCTGGTCGGTCGCACACACAACCCAAAATTTACGATTTTGATTTACGTCGTGTCTGTTTTTGTTTTCTGGAATATTTATAGTTGAACCGTCATGCGATATGAACCTTATATCCTTACATGCTGTTTTCGAATAACTTATCTGAGCAAAGCTAGCATTTATGTATAAACTGTATATATTCAGAAAGCAGAACATTACCATTTATTTTCTTGGATGCAAAATATATGCTAGTAAGCAAAAATAAAAGACATCCAAAAAATGCCATTGCGCTAACCTCAACATTCGATTTTGGATATCTTAAGTAACGTGGCTTCACTTTAGTTATGTACTGGCAACTGAACCTAGAGATAACCCCAAAGAATTTGATTTTCTTATAATACTGTACTTTACTGAGGGAAGTCATTTCAATGATTTTTACAGTTTTAAATATTTATTGACTGATCTCAACTGCGCGCCGGCGTAGCTACTCAAGAATGCTTGTTGAATGTTTCTACAAAGAGAGATTAAAGGCAGGATGGGGCACTTGACTTCAGGACAAAGAATGAAAGTTTTAAAAAAACCATTGATCACAAACTCCAAGTTATGACTTTGTTGAGGATGCTGTGCAATTAAAAAGAAAATTCAAATAGAGACAGTTGGCGAGTTATGCGCTTTGGCTGCCGTATTCTAAAAAACTAAAAGGCACATTGTGGAATTACTGTGTGTTATTTACACCAACTAATGCGCATAGTTTTTTGGGTTCTTTTATAGTGAGACTTTTACACGTTATAAAGATATGTACGATTTTGCGAGATCTTATATATTATCTCAGTGGCACAAACCGGCGGCCACTGCAGCAAAATGTTGAGAATATACCTGTTGATGTACAGCTGATTTCTACCGTCCAAGAAGAAATATAAAACAACAAGAAAATTATTCAACAATAACTCAATGTTAACCCACTAAGACAACCCTAGTAGCATTTACCAGGAAAAGAAAATCCAATCTTAGAACCATAAAACTGGATGGGCAAAATATAGATTGGAGAGCGGAAGTTAAATATCTAGGCCTTACCCTAGACAATAAACTTCTATGGAACAAACATGAACTTGAAGTAACCAACAGGCCAAAAGAGCTCTGATGGTGTGCAGAAACTTTGCAGGGAAAAATTGAGGATGCAACCCAAAATACTGCTTTGGATGTATACAGCGATAGTGAGACCAATCATCACCTATGCATCAGTAGCATGGAGCAAAAGAACTAATCTGGCCACCGCGAGAATTAATCTCTCGAAAGTGCAAAGATTAGCATGTGTATATGCATAACGGGGGCTATGAGAGCCTGCCCAACAGTACTATGAGTAGTATTGGATCTTGCCCCCTCCTCATTGTAATAGAGGACGTGGCGAAAGAACCGCACTAAGAATGGTCAAGGAAGGAATGATTAGGCATAGGCCCAATCTCCCGACGATGATCAAACCTGGATATGCCCCGGATGATATGTTTAAAAAATTTAGCTTTGTGAAGGAATTCACCACAAAGCTAAGTAACAAGAGCGAGTGGGATCATAACCACCATCTTGAACTTGAATAGAAATGCCATCAAATGGTACACTGATGCTCCAAAACGCAGAAGGAACTGGAATAGGAATATATGGGCCTAGAACTACATATTTCGAAAGCTTGGGAAAATACCCAAGTATATTTCAGGCGGAAATACACGCTATTGGAAGATGTGTTTAGTTCAATATGGATAGGAACTATCGGAAGCAGGAGATTATCATCATGTCTGATAGCTCAAGCACCATCAAGGCGCTGAGCTCATATGAAATCAGCTCCAAGATGGTCTGGGAATGCCTAGGGAAACTAATGAGCTAGGCAAAAGAAATAAAGTAACCCTCCTGTGGGTTCCGGGTCACACAGGAGTGGAAGAAAACGAAATAACGGATAACCTCGCAAAAAAAGGGCTGGAATGCCTTTTGTAGGCCTGAACCCTTCTGCGGGTTAAGTAGCAGTACAATACTGAAGAAACTAAAAATAGAAATGGAGCAGAGAAAATCCAGTTTTGGGAAAATCTCCAGGGAATGAGCAAAGTAAAATTCTTCTGGAACTATAACCCAAAAGGTTTACAGAATGCATCAACCTGAGTAGAAACAATGTTCCATTTTAACAGGAATACTTTCAGGCCATTGTAGACTGAAAGGACACCTGAGTAAGCTTGGATTGGAAAAAGATCCTGAATGCAGATTCTGTGGGGAACAGGATGAAACACTCATCCATCTCCTATCAAACTGCGTAGCACTGTGCAACTCGAGGGCATTTCACCTGGGAGCATGTGAAATCGAAGAGGGGGACTTACCTAGACTGGGGCCCTCTGACATCCTACACTTTCTAAAAGGAATAGGACTGGAGGGCCAGCTGTAAAGCAACAAGAATAGGGGACACAATAGATCTTTTAGGTCGCAGTGTAACACCACCCTTTTACTTACTTACATACATACATACATTGCATCAATAGTTTCGATTGTGGTGTTTTGCGTTACACATGACCTACCCTTAAGGAGCAAATAAAACCATGGATGTGTGTTTGATGATTTGATCAAACTCAAAATTGACGTCCATCACATTTGAAAAGAGCATATAGAAAAGACACAAAAATGCCACTTACATGTCACCACAGATACAAGATGAAATAATCTGAATGTGTGGCGACGTCATTAGGGACGACATCACTGCTGACGTAATGAAAGCCTGTGCTTACAGTATTCTGGTAGTTGAGAGAAGTGACATACCAGGGAAAGAGCAACTTTCCATTGGTATTAGATTTTTTGACAAAGAGAAGATGATGGTTCGTGAAGAATTTCTAGGTTTTGTGGAGTTGGCCGATATGGATGCTAAATCTGTAGCGTCTGTAATTAATAACTTTATAAAAACAGTAAGCCTTGATCCAGAAAAGTGCGTCGGGACAAGACAAGGTGTTCTACTATGACAGAAAAGGATGCTGGTGTCCAGAAAAAATTCTTCGAGAAAAGTACAAGAGCGTTATACTTTCATTGTGCTAGCCACAAATTGAACTTAGTTATAATCGACTTCAATGAAATAGCAAGTGATACGAAATATGATCTCCACAATAAAAGAAATATTAAGATTCTTCCGTGAATCTGCCCTTCGTCGAACATGCGTACCGAATAGGAAGAAGGAATAGGAGACCCATTGGTCTCAAAATTATAAAAGTATCGCAATATTCAAAGAACATTATGTACAAATCGTTATAGCGCTTGAAAAACTAGCAACAGGCTGTAACAATGCAACGAGAAGAGCTGCTGTTCAAATGCATTGCGCCACTACAAAATCAGAATTTATTGTTTGTGTTTGTTATTGTAAATGCTCTTCAGTCAAAACTTACTTCAACAATCGCTGATCATCTTGGAACAGAATTCAGTATGCTGCGAGTCATAAATAATCAGAAGCATCGCGCGAATCCACCAGCACAAACTCCTAGCAATTTGTGGATGAAATCACTAGTTATTCCGTACACAGACACATTGATAATGTCTCTAAAGCAGCGCTTTTTTCTGCAGAGAACTTGCCTGCTATCTCATTGCTTACATTGCACCCTCACGTAGTGCTTGACATACGAAACGTTTTTGAAGAAAACTACAAGTTTTTGTTGTTACTACAATTTGAACAAAATTTTGTCAAAATTTAGCCAGAATTCCCATAGGTTAGTATTGAAATAAGGTTTAAATAGGTTCGAATAGCATTGCAATTAATTACTTTTACCGTTTTCAAATGTTAGAATAAAACCCTTTTTTGAATAAAACAATGTTTTGTTATTTTTGTTCTGGGTACTTTCCCGGATTCTAGAATTACCGATTCATGCAAGACTGCACTAAAGCAAACCTTGGATCTGCGAGGCAGACATTCAGGAGCACTGGCAGGTAGCAAAAGAAGTAGTGAATGTGGAGAAAGTAAAATGGGAAATTAAGTTGTTCAAACCATACAAGTCGCCAGGATCGGATGGCATTTATCCAATTATGGTACAAAAGCGCCCGGAACTTTTGTTGCAGAAGGTTACTATGTTATTCAGCAGTAGTCTCGCATTGAGATACGTACCAATAGTCTACAGGCTGATCAGAGTTACTTTTATTTCAAAACTTGGCAAAACGGGACGGGATGGAGCAAAGTCTCTGAGACCAACAAGTCTGGTAGCATTTATGGCAATGGGCATTGAAAAAATACAACACAAGACCAGTATGCGTATCAAGCAGGAGGATCTACAGAGACAACCCTGCATGAGCGCGTACAGAGAGCTGAGCATGCCCTACAAACTAAGGAGCAGCTTTTACGTACTTTCCCGGACATAGAGGGAGCATTTCGCTATACTTCCGCAGCATCAGCCTCCAAAGCATCAATGACTAAAAGGATCAATAAAACAACTTCAGGTGCATAGACTGCTTGCTATGTTGCTAAGCAACATGAGAGAGATACTGGTGTCACGAGTCGAAAAAAGATATCCGCAGGGTAGAGTTATCCCCCCCCCTCCCTCTTTGGTGTGGCACCTGCTCCTGGATGAACTACTAGTAAGATTGGACAATGAAGGGCCACCTCAAAACTTTGGGAAATGCACATGATTTTGTCATTCTGATCCCGGGTAGATTCAGCAACGTAGTGGTGGGCCAAAATGCGGAACGTTCTATAGGTTATACAAGAATGAACTGAGGAGGAGGGTCCTAACATTAGTTCTTCCAAATATTTCCACATCAAACTACAAAGCATCGAGGAAGAAACGGATCGATAAAACAAGCTGCAGGTGGATAGACTGCATGCTTAAAGAGAGATCAGTTTGCAAACCATCATGAGAGATGGCTCGGTTCGAAAGAAGATGTCCGCAGGATAGGGTGGACGAGCTAGTAGTGAAGCTGCACAATGAACATAGAACATAGAACTTTTGGGGTATGCAGATGATATTGTCATTCTGACCCAGGGTAAATCTAACAGCTTAGTGCGGGAAAAAATGCAGAACGCTCTACAAATTGTATAAGCATGGACCGAGAAAGAGGGTCTAAATATTAGTCCCCCAAAACCACCATAGTAGTGTACTCCAAAAGAAGAAACTTAGTTATGAAGTGAAGAAATAAAGCTGTCAGAGGAAGTGAAATATGTTGGTGCCATCCTAGACTCCAAGCTTACACTTGAAATCGGCAGCTTCAGAGGATTAAAACTAGGGCGGAGACAACATTGATGTTGGCTAGAAGAGCTCATGGAAAAACATGGGGTTAAGACCCAATGTGATGTACTGGATATACATCACGGTGGTCAGACCCATGATCACTTATGCATCTCTGGTATGGTGAACAAAGGTGAACAAAGGTGCATTGACAGTAGCGAGTTGCTGTCCCGTTTTCGGTTTTCGATCCACCTGTAAACCAGATAAATGTACCGAATCTGTTTCTGTTTCTGTAGCTGAATTGATTCCAGTCGGTGTCACCCATTCCCGAATGTACGAAGGCAAATGATACATTTACAATTGAATATTGTCGTATAGTAATATAGTATAGTTTAAAATACTGAAAAAGCTTTACGCGGTCCAATGAATGATCTGGCTATGAAAATGCCCAAATCTATTTCATTTAAAACATATGACATTGATCCGTATTTGATGTTTTCCATCTCTACATTTTTCTTTCTTGTCAGTATCAAAAACAATTGAAATAGAACTTCGCATCTGAGTTAACTACATCTAATTGTGCTTTGTCTGCATTGGTGTGATTCCATGACAAATGATCTGGAACTTTCAAATATTGTAGTTACCAACTTTCTCATTAAATATACCTGTAGTTAAAAGCATTATGGATGGCTCTACCTACAGTTCATTTAATAAATAATCTATGTTACAAAGTACATATCATTTTGCTTTCAATAAGTATAAAAAAAGCATAAAATATTAAAATTTAATTTAGTTATTAAACTGGCAGTTCGATTGAAGTACATACTTTAGATTTGTTTCAAGCAGCTGTACGTAATTGGTAGTTACTGGTTTTACGGACTCAATCAATACAAGTTATCACAACAGACTTAACCCAATGCATTTTCTTTAAACCTACCATTGTTTTTTAGTCAATAATTATTTATAAAAAAAAATCGATAAAAGCGCGTTCCTGATATATATTCTGATAATGAATCAATGTTCAGGCAACATTTTCAAAACGATTCCCTATTGAAAAGCGTTTTCCATATTATGTATTCCATTATCGCTAAACAACCTGCCGTGCATACTGCTAATAAACCTCTGAGTTATATTTAAATAGCATGCGTATTGTGATGATACGATTATCTTCTTCATATTGTATGGTTAATTTCTCAATCATCTGTTACGCTTTAATCGGTTATTGATTAAATGGAAATGTAGGTATATGTCGCAGCAAGTAGGGATGGTACGACCTGCTCTTTATGCCGGAGCTGGTGCACCTGCTCCGACTCCGGCTTTGAACCTGGTGCAAGAAATCAGGTTCAGGTCTACAGGTCTTCTTTAATTATAGTATGTGATATCTAAAAAAAAAAAAAAAAAAGTCGTCGGTTTGTAAAAAAAGTCTCTAAAAAAAAAAAAAAGGGTCATTAGCTTTGTCATTGGACACATCATTGAAATAGAAGTTTAAAAAAAACGATTTCTATTATGAACCATTTTGTTAATTAACGTTTAAGACGACTGCGGTTGCGGAGCGAGTACTGGTTGCAAACCTGCTTTTTTACGGGTGCACCAACTTTGTGCGAAACCTGCTTTTTACGGGTGCACAACTTGGTGCGAAACCCGCTCTTTACGGTGCACCAAACTTGGTGCGAAAACCTGCTTTTTTACAGGTGCACACTTGTGCGAAACCCCTCTTTTTACGGGTGCACCAACTTGGTGCACCAACTCCGATCAGCGAACCAGTTCCAAAAGAACAGGTCCGATCCGGAGCAGCCATCCCTAGCAGCAAGTTATAAAGCGCTGAATCAGGTATCTAAAATGATTGTAACATTTTTATACACGTGATACATAATTTACGAAAATACTAGTGTTCCTTTGCCATAACCACGTTCAGAAACACTAAAGTTGATATAAACATTCATCTTATTTGAAAAGTAAACATTCTTTTTCTGAAGTAATGAAATTAGGTTTGGTGCAAGGTCTCTCGACTATATAGGTTGTCTTGACTTATAGCTAGCTAATAAGACGTCGCACGAGAAGAGCGTCGCCAACGTGCCCATTCAAATTACATAGGGTAGCAAAGCATAATGATACTATTGATGATTATATGGGTTGTAACAAATTCAAAAAAGGAAGGTAACATCATTAAAAGCAATTCAAAGGCGTTAAATGCTGTCTTTTGAATAAAAATAATACATTATGTTCCATGTAGAAATGATAAATAGAGAACACTGATTTATTATTACAATTATGTTATAATACCTTTGACTTTCTTAGTTTTTCTTGTAGCTCTGTGGCATATTTAATTTGTTTAATATTTACAAAACGCTTCGGCTGCTGTCAATGGAATTTTTAACTTTGGATAATCCGAAGAGGATCGTTAAATTCATCTCTATGCAATTCTTGAAAATATTTCTCCATCACTTCAACATTTTCCATCCAGATTTCTGACGATTGTATCAAGCCACTAAAAGAAGGGCTACCATCATACTGTAAACACGCAGAGATGCAACTTGTCTTGTTTTCTATGTGTATTGCCCTAAATTTGAGTATTCTTTTAATTTCTTTTTTTGACTGAGTAATGCATAAATACAATAAAACATTGCACAATCATTTGTAGGATAAACTAAACCATACAAAGAAACCATACACCGCTAAATACAAAATACAACCGTTAAATGATATTTGACACGATTGTGACGTGTTATCCGCAGTCACGCGTAAGTAAGAAGGCAACCTATCTAGTTAACAGACATTGAGGTTGGTGAACATTATACTCGGCTAAAGTACAATCAAGACTGTAGGATATGTGTAAGTCTAAAAAAAACCTCATGCTGGATGAGCTTACTATAAACACTTTTTTCTACTCCTTCCCCGATTTGTTCACAAAAAAGACGGTGCTCAGAGTAGCTATAAGAGGTTCGCCTAGAAAGCCATTTGGAGGGGAGGAGCAGCAAAAGTGAGTAGGTTGAGTTAGCTAGCTCTGTATTCTGGTCCCCTCTGAAACAATGTAGTTTTATGTGTGGGAATGACAAAATCGTGACATCCCCTGGTTGTCGTTCCATTAAATATATCTCATTTTTTTCTGAAAATTCTGTTTATTTCTATATGCCCAGATGACAATGATAATATGTCTAACATACGGGCTACATTCCCAAGCCTGGAGAGATATTAGGGTTGTGTTCATTCTGAAACCTGGAAAAGACACATACTACCATCCTAAATCATTCAGACCAATCAATTTCACATCTTTTATGCTGAAGACTATGGAAAAAAATACACCCTGACATTACAGAAGGGGCACTTGTTAGATATCTTCTGCATCCTCTGCAATGGGCATACCAGAGGGGCAAATTAGGAGAGGCCGCCCTGCATAGTTTCGTGGGAGAACTCGAAAAGAGCCTATCAAATGGAAGTTGCCCTTGCAGTATTTCTAGACATAGCGGGCGCCTTTGATAACACATCAAAGCCCTCAACCGATCCTTAATGGACCGGAACATTTGCCACACGACTAGCAGATGGGTTGGCTGCATGCTAAGAGGCAGAGTGTCTATGCCAGTATACAGTCCCTGGCTATAATATTAGACGCACTTGATTTTTTTTCAGTTATTTCGACTGTTGACATTATAAAAATCATTATTTTGTTATAAAAATGTTTTATTTTTTAATTTGCAACCTTAGTAGCTAAACAAACAGAATAAAACTAATTTAAACTTAATAAAAAAAATAAAAACTTCATTCGTATAAATTTTAGAAGAAAATCAATATTTGGTGGAGTCACCTTTAGCGGTGATTAACGCTTGAATTTGCCGTGGCATGTTATTAATGCAGTTCTGAACTGTCTCCTGCGTACGTGGGTGACGATTCCAGACATGTATAATTTTTTTCTATTAACTGGGTTTTGGTGGTAATGGCTTCCTTTGCTACCTCTCGCTTTACCAGCTCCCAAACATTTTCGATTGAGTTCATGTCTGGGGAATTACATGGCCAGCTAAGAAGAGGGATGTTACTCTGCTGCAAAAATGTTTTAATGGACCGAGTACTGTGACAGGGAGCTCCATCTTGCATAAAAATGAACGGCTCTCCATTTGGAAACCAGTCCTTTAACTGATGGATCAAGTGGTTTTGGAGGACTTTCTTATACTGGTCTTGTTTCATGATACCCTCCACGACGTAGAGACTTCCTGTACCTTTGCCACTTATAACAGACCAAATCATAACTTTTGTGGGATGTTTCACCGTTTGTCTGGCACAGTCCGCATTGAATTTTTCCCCTACACGGCGGCACACAAATTGTGTTTTGTTTTCCATGACTTCAAATGTGCTTTCATTGCTGAAACAAACCTAAAACAAGTTGAAAACGATATTTCCTACGCTTATTTAAACAATCTGTAACGAAAATACCGATTTCCAGAATTCTAAGTCCCTGTCGTTGTGCTCCCTTGCCCACTGAAAGCGCTTGGATTTCATCGCCATTGTCAGCTTTAGTTTCCTTACTGGTCTGCACGACCTGAAACCCAATTCCTTCAACTTCCGCCGTCTCTCTCTCCCGCACGCTCAGACACGTTAATATTTGACTGATACAAACGGCTTTTGATCTGTTTTGTGGTTGCAAACCTGTGTAGACCAGTTAGGAAACCAAAGCTGACAATGGCGATAAATCCAAGCGCTTTCAGTGGGCAAGGGAGCACAACGACAGGGACTTAGAATTCTGGAAATCGGTATTTTCGTTACAAATTGTTTACATAAACGTAAAAAATATCGTTTTTAATTTGTTTTAGGTTTGTTTCAGCGATGAAAGCACATTTAAAGTCATGGAAAACAAAACACAATTTGTGCGTCGCCGTGTAGGGGAAAAATTCAATGCGGACTGTGTCAGACGAACGGTGAAACATCCCACAAAAGTTATGATTCATGATGATCAATTAGTTGAAACAATTGAAATGTTTAAAAGCTCAAAAGACTCATCGATAGTTAGATTAAAATTTACATTAAAATCACCGCACACCATCACGAAAGGTGATCACAAACACTCTGAAGTAAATCAATTACATAAATTGTCCCTGAAACAGGTTCTTCGATTTTTTTTTGTAGTTATGCATCGATTTTCATTGAAAACAATAAATCTAATTTAACTCGATTTGCAGCATTAACAATAACAAAATGCGTCGAATTTCTTGAACAACTTATATGTATGTTTCCAATTTTTGATTTATTCAATAGAATTCGTCTTTGAGTAAAATAAATGTTAAGGCTGCAGAACTTTTCTATCGCATTTGTAATGTTTAACAGATTTAATGCCGCATTTGTTAGGATTGTTTGTGTATTACGATCATACTAGCTTCTTCCATATTTACTAGCTAAAAATTTAAATCAAATTTTGGAGATGGTATTATATACAAACGAAGTTGTCTACTAATTTACTGGAAGTTTAACGGCATGGTTAAGTTATTCCTTAATTTTTCAGGAGAAATTTTAAACTCTTAGTAACAAGTTTCTCACTTGCCAGCCGTCAATTTCCATCTATTCATAATGTCCACAGGGAGCGACAGAAGCGGCCTTCTTAAATATTTTAATTACCCTCCTTTCGAATCTCTAACTTAGTACGAAGTATACAACACCGGGTTATTAAAAACTAATTAAAACATCTACTTAGATTATTGCATGCGCGCCCTGAAAGAACATATTTTAATATGGATATTTAGTTGTCTCAAAGGCAAGATATTAGCTTGAGGAGATTAATCGGTACATTTAAATGATTTTTGCTTTAAGGCGATCATCATTTACTGTGTATTACATGATTTGCCACAGTGCATAGATTACACGAGTTAAAAATGAAATCTCCACATTCATTTTTATCACGTAAGTGTTGTAAATATTTTGCATGACTATCAATCTCTTATCCTGCAACTATACTTACTCGCAGTGCTTGATTTGATACTTTCAATGCTTTTACATACATTTGCTCACTAATATATGTTTTTACTTATATATGTTTATAAATTTTATCGTAAACAAAATAAGGTAATTAATAACACTGCGTACACTGTTGAAAATATTACGGTGTTGGCGTTAATTTTGCGCTAGTCAAATATTTTAGTGTTGATTTTTCCAAACTTTGCCAGACGAGTTGACTACGCGTATTTAATAGAACAGAAATTACTAGAATTTCGTGTGAATTCTTTGTTCAGATATGAGGATTGACTATTTTTCTAGACATTCAGAAGCGTCAACCAATCAGAATTTTTCCCTCGCATAGAATATAGAAACCCCATCTATTCTAATACAGTATTGCATTATACGCACCACCTGCATTGCACGTGTATCTGTTTTCGGGTTTGTTTCTGCGTATTAGCATATCCAAACAAAACACAAATGTGACTGACTTGCAAAGTGTAACTCGTGTTATTAAACGTTAATTCCAGTGGGCATAAAAAATTTCAACATCTGAAAGATGTTTTGGGAACATCTTTACGCAATTAGTTTAGACTTGAATCAAATAGCATAACATTCACTTAATTTATAATGGTTCTCAAAAATCATTTTAAATTGGTACGTTTAGTTGAAACCGAAACTGTGAATGAGTGGTTTTGATATTTATAATTGAGAAAACGCTTAAAGAGAGAATATTATAGTACTAAAAATAGGAGTTGTATTAAAAAGACGTTGTTAGAAAATGTGTTAAAACACCCAATAGATCGCATTCATTTAGTTAAACAGTAGTAAATTTGTCTAGTTAGATCAAATAAAATGTGACTAGAAGTATGTTATAATTCACGTGTCAGTTGGACAAAATAACCCCTTAGCAATAGACCAATACTTGACTATCTTGCTCGTCAAATTTAAACTTCTATAGTTCTCGACAAAATAACACGAAAAGAGTGTGGACCTCTCCTGACTATTAAATTAGTCAAAAAAGTGTTAAAATTTTCAACAGTGTAGGCTTTCACGGCCGGTGTAATTATAACTAACAGCTTCTTGCGGGTATCGCCGTGTGTCAAAACTTTCGCTCGACGTTTCACTGTTCATACTGACAGCTTCTTCAGGATAACTGAACTCACTAAGTTGTCAGTATGAACAGCGAAACGTGGAGCGAAAGTTTTGACACACGGCGAAACCCGCAAAAAGCTGTTCGTTATAAGGTAATGAATGTTTTTGATTAGAAATAAAAGCAGTACGTGACAACTAAGGTAGAGTAAAAATTTCCCTATTCACATATAGCAAGAGCTGCAGGGCAATACATAGACTTCTAGATTTCTGAAGTTCTATCATTGCACCTAGTAATACAAATGGGAACAAAATGGATTTGTACAGACTGTAATACTCAATTACCATAAAGCGAGTTAGAAGACATATGTCGATAACCGAGCGTGTTAGAGGGGAAGGTCGCAGGACACGGATCTAGCACATGTCGGCGTGACATTGATTAAGAGTTCTTTCATGGTTTCAACTAGACTAGCGGTGAGACACATAAATTCGTCGGACTATAAAGGGTAGGACTTGATGCACTAATGGGCTTAACACTGTTGAATTTGTAATATAATAGATAAATTCGAATTATGTTAAACAGTTAAACACTAACGGCACCTAACCACCTCTGTGTAGGTAAGCAACAGCAAGTGCAATATTCGCGCGGGTGACTTTTCAAAATGTAATACTTTTCAGGTAACAACCGATGATTCTAGTTTGAACGCGCGACGCATAAACTCTATTCGAAAATCTCTCACAAATGACTTGAAGCTTTATACAACGGTCCGGACTATTGATAATTGCATACTTTTACGAAAGAACTTGAATCCTTTCTATAATTATTATATGAACAATTTATTCCTAAATTTTAGTAAGTGTTATAAAATCATTAATCAGAAATGTGTAGTGTCCATGTGGGATCTGAGGATGGTATTTGACAGCAAACTAATTTTTGATTTACATATTGAATATATATGTAAAGAATCATGCAAGGTGTTGGGATTCATATTCATTGCAATGTCTGACTCACAGGTTCGGCAATATTAGAGCACAATAATGCATACGTATATAATTTAAGTTGCTGCTCAGTTGTGTGGAACCCGCAATATGTACCGTACGTGCCTCGTCTAGAATCCATACAAAAGAAATCTATTAATTATTTAAACTAAAACAAGTAATATTCCGGCATAATCTTAAGTTTTATAATATAATGTCACTGCAGAAGCGCAGACTGTTAACAGATCTTAGATTACTTTACAAAATCAACAATGGGATCATTAATTGTTCGGATTTATTTGAGGCTTTGAAACTTAATGTGCTTAAACATGTGACTCGTGATTTTAATTTACTATACTAACTATAGCCGTCTATGAATTCGCTGGCTTTCATATTATCGCCAGTGCGTAATGATCATTGCCCCGTGGACATATTTCAATACAATATTTGCATATTCATAAGGCGGGTTAGGGATTCGATTACATGGCGCTTAATTAATCTTTAACTTTTATACTATCAATTTATTAGACTATCCTACTTTGTTAATCTCTAAATGTTATGCTCGTACAAGGTACCACCAAAGTTTTATAAAAATAGAAACATTTTACTTATTTATAACATACCCACAAAAAATATTATGATATCAGCATTGTTTGAAAATATAATAACAAAATTTCAAAGATAAGACGGCTCCATTTAATAATGTACGGAACTAAATTAATCAATTAGTATTTGCAATTATGTACGCAAAAGTATTATAAGTTAGTTTAGAATTTCCTGCATAATTCACAAATGGTTCTCTTTTGTGAAACAAAAATTGTAAATTACCTTGTGAAAGTGTAACCAGCTGTGAATGAAGTAACAACTTTCAAAGTAGAAGTGGCATTTACTTATTACACAATTTAACAATAAAATTATAATTTCTGCGGGTTTTATGCCAAAATATTACTAAATTGCTTTCCTTTTTATTTAAGATAAATAGCTGAGGAATCCTTCGACGTTATTTATCTTAATCTTGACTTGAGAAGTTTGTAAAAATCCAGAGATTTCATTGTCGATATTGGAGATGCGCATTTTTAGAATTATCTCTTCACGACCTGACCCGCTCCACTTGTTAGCTAGGCCCAGTTTTGCCCATCGCATTTGCCTATCCAGGCCGCCTATCAGCCCGTTGGTCTGTCGGACCATCAGATCCACTGGTTTTTCTTCCAAAAGTATATCCATTTTTGGTCCACGCAGCCCCTCCATTATTCCCGCTCCATGCTCTCTGCCAATTGCCTAGCATACTAGCTATAGATGTCGCTCTGCAGGCTGCACCCCTCATCTCTGTATCTACTCTCTGCTGCACCAAAAGGTATATGGGTGGGGTTCTCGCCACTACCAGTAGTGCCTTTGATAACACCGTTCTGTACGCCCTCACGGTGTTGACGACGATTTTTCGCTGTACACTTAGCAGCCTCTGTCGGTGCACCTCCTTTCGCATGGCCTCATTCCATATGGACGTCCCGTAAAGCAGCACTGATTGGACCGTTGCGCAAATTAGCCTCCTGCTATATTCGTTGTCCGATAATCAGCTTTCTCTCCTCAAGATAGCTACCCATCATGTTGTATAAATATGGTGGCAATGTCCTCGTTTTTAGTTCTCTTAGAACACCTTCCCACGGGGCAGAATTGAAAGCGTTTTCAACGTCTATCGTTACAAGAGCACATAGTTGCCGCGAGCTATATGGTTCTCTGCATGCCTCCTGCGCGAGTTTCTTAACCCTCCTCAAGGCTGTCATTGTAGACCTTCCTTCTCTGAACCCATGCTGGATAGTCCTCCTTTGTGGTCAGTTTCTTTCCGCAGTCACAGAAGCAGCAGTTGTTCTAATAGCTTCCCCAAGACATTAATAATGCATAAAAGCCGGTAAGAGACGTTCTTTTGTTCTGGTTTCTTACTTTTGGGGATCAGCACCAATCTGCCTTCTTTCCATATTTCCGGGAACCTCTCCGCCATCAGGAGTTCGTCCATAATGCCTAGGAATTCGTCTGTATATTCCTGCACCACTGCTGCAACAACCTCCGGTGAAACCGTCTGGTCCCGGGGCCTTTTTAAGTTTGATCTTGCCTACCGCTTGGGCTATCTCCTCCTTAGTAAACAGAGGGACATCTTCGTGTCTTACTTGTTGCCTGTTTTCTCCCTTGGGGGGTGTCTTGGGAAGAGGGTCTTGGCGATAAGCCACTTGTTCTTCATCGCCCATACTAGTTACTGGCAAGTATCCTGAAGTTCCCGCGCACAATTTGGTAAGTCTTGCTCCAGATGTCTGCGTCGACTTCTTCTATAAGATTTCTCCAAGCGTCCCGTTCAACTTTTTGGATGGCTTTTTTTGGCAAGGTTTTGCTCTCCGCATATCTCTCGTGGTATTGCTGTTTCATGCAGGTATCCGCACCCTTGTTGCCTTTTACAAGGGTTCTCTTGTTTCTTATGCATTGTCTCCTTATCTCTGCTACCTCTTCACACCACCAGTATACCGATTTCCTAGACGTCGGCCTCTTCTTGGGGAAGGTATTGTTACAAGCCGCGGTTATGATGCTGGTTAGATCTACAGTCATAGGTTGGCGATCCTGTGACGTTACTAGTTTACCAACTTCTGCTACTAATTTGCTCATGTTCTCATTCTTAACTCTTCAGACTCCGCTCCTTGCTCGATCGTTGGTCTATTTTGGCTTCTGCAAGTCACATTCGAAAAGAATATGTTGATGGCAGCTCAAGCTCTCACCTTCTAGCACTTGCCAGTTCGTGACGTGTCCAGCTATTCCATACGTGCTAAAGGTTACGTCAATGTTCGATTGACTTTCCCCTCTGATGAAGGTTGGGGCATCTCCACGGTTGTGCACTACCAGATTCTCCTCAGCAATCCACTCACCGAGCACCTCTCCTCTCTTGTATCCTTGCTAGATGCCCAAATTGGGGATTTAGCGTTAAAGTCTCCCCCCACTATAATTTCTTTCTGATGCTGTTTCATATCATGCCTGAGCGCTCCTAAAAAATTCTGGGAGATGGTAAGGTTTGGGGATATATAGCAGCCATGCATCACTGCCATTTCTAATTCCAGCTACACAAAACCATTACCTTGACCGTCCTTGAGTATCTTATGATTTCTTTTACATACTTTAATTGCGACATCTACTCTGCTATTAGAATACCACTTTTCGTGTTCCACCCTCTTCCCTGTCGGGTTCTTGCATAATCACAATATCAGCCATAGTTTCCCCTGCCACTCTATGGGGGTTACATCAGGTCCATTGCCGCATTCCCTCTATCGATGTTCCCCTGCAGAATTCTAACTATATGTCGCGTCGTCTCCCCACTCCTGCAGCTTGCTTTCCGCGATTAGCCATTTCTTTTCTGTACGTCCCCACTAGTGCTGGCCTTTCTTTGGTCACCTGCTTTAGCTTTGACCTGTTCTTTTATTAGATATCTGAAGTTGGGGCATTTAGTGGTATCTGCTCTGTGCTTATCTGTTTGGCAGACTGCGCAATAGTGCGTGTTCTTGCAGTCCTTCGCCCTGTGGCCTTCTTGATTACAATTAATACATGTATTGGATCGGTCAGTTCCTTCACACCCAGCCGCTCTGTGCCCGAATTCGAGGCACCTAAAACACCTAATAATTTCAATTCTTTCTTTTACTCTGCAGCTCACCCATCCTATTCTTACGACTTTATCATCCAGTAGGATCCTGGATAAGGCTCTGCTCGCGTGCACCGTCGTTATCTGGCTGCCATCTCTACAGGGTTGCTTTCACTGTTACCATTTCAGCACTCCTTTCTCCTACCGTGCTTTTTATCGCTTTCTCTACTTCGCTTTGCGATGTGACGGCGTCTATGTCCAGGACATGGAGGATTACCGTTCTGTTTGTAGTTTGTACCTCGTTATCAACCCGCTTCTTGATTTCTTGTTTTAGCTCGCTCGCTTTAGATTATCCTCCGTCGACCTCTAGCAGTAGATCACCCCTAACAGTTTTCTTAATCGCCTTTATTTGTACGCCCACTTTCTTGATGTTGACGCTAGTCTTCACTTTTTTTAATAGTTTAGCGCATGTAGCGCATTCACCTTGTTTCACTACGAGCTTTCCTATCCACGGTTTCACTATCTCTTCTTTTCTTATAGCCTCTGGGGGGGCACCAGTATAGTTATCAGCGGAATTTCTCAAAGCACGTAGGTCCACTTGTTCATTCACCAGCCTTAATTCCAACGTGCGTGCAAGTTGTTTCTCAGACATTCCATATCAAATTGTAGCAGAAACTTTCTAATATGAATTAATACCACCTACTAATAATCAGTATAATTATTAGTAGGTGGTATTAATTCATGTTAGAAAGTTTGTTGCTCCTTTAATGCTTTAAAGTCTGTTACGCACTCTGCTACAATTTGACGCACGTTGGAATTAATTCAGCATTATTTGTTAAAAATGCACCCACATACTAACAATATTAAGTAAATTTTCTTGGTAAAAATCACTTTTTTGGATAATTTTCCACATTCAATAGAGCTAGTGATATGTTTTAGGTGAATTTTAATAGACATTTGTGTGTTTCTTAGAAAAAAAATCTTTAACATTTTAATATTACTAATATCTGTCAGGAAAAACTTAACATTTCCTACAATTTAGAAAATTATATCTTTTATCCAAATAAATTACCTTAACAGCAAAAAAGTATTTTTTTGGATATATTACTTACTTAGAATACTCTTAAAGAAATTATTTATTTTGTGCAGAGTCGGTACAGTTACAGATAAAGTAATAATAGATTTATGTCAAAATTGTATTACAAAACTCTAAATCATCACGTCATGATGTTCTAAACATATTGCTGTGTACTGATTGTCCAAGCATATATGTTTAAAGAAATGAAAAATGACAAAATTAATTTAGCTAGCTCAGCAAATAAAAATTCAAAAGGGCGCAAGAGATTCTTTGATCTCAGAGTAACTTTCATGAAAAGTAATAGTGGGCGTTTGTAAAATTTGACTTTCTTTAAAATCCCCAAAAATTGAAATGGTTAATTCAAAAATAAAAGAACTGTAATTTAAGATGATATTTACACTCATTAAATTTATTGTTTAAAAAGAAAAAAGAAAAAAAAAACATTTAATTACAAACAACAGGGGAAAAAACCTTAAGACTGAAGGTCTTGGATTAAAATAACCCCTTCGTGAATTTACAATTAAAAAGGACAATGCAAATCCTTTAGCAAACAAAATGGTAGATTCGTTCTAGAAGGAATTTCTTATACCACAAAAAATACACGTGGTTTCAAAATTTCAAAGCAAACTAAAATTTAATTAAATTAACGTAGACAAACAAACAAAATCAAAATGAAATTTAAAATACAAGCACTAAGCTACACTTCACCTACCCCGAGGTGATTTAAATACAATAAAATTAAAACTACCAAAAAAACGGAAAATTTAAACTCTTAACGCGGGTTACTTCTAGAACAAATTATTAACGGGCCTTATACATAAATTGTGCACAATATTATAATACCAATTAATAAACTGAGTTGTCTGAATGATGATATAAATTAACAAAATTAACGAACAAATCCTTACAAATGAAAGATTGCAAAATGGATGCAAAGAGCTCAATATAAACATATACTTACATACGTGACAATGATTCAGACACTGCCCTCAAAGAGGCCCTACAACGCGTATATACAAAATAACAATTGCGCGCGCTGCGTCAGCCGCAAAAATCATAGAAAATGTCTTTCAAGAAGGACCTAAGACATGAAAAACAAAAGCGAAACATATAAAAGAAGGAAAATAAACTAACTAACTGAATACATCAAACAAAACTACTAAATTCTTAACAAAATACACAAATATTAAATTTAAGTGAGAATTTGCGCGCGGCATAGCCAAAGCTTGATCTTCGAAAAATAACATCATAGAGTTCAAACAACCGGGGTGCCAGTCCACAGCAATATGTATAATAGCAAAATTTTCTGGACTATATAGCAAATATGTTAAACATATTCTAGAAGTACAGAAATTGCCGTGAAGATGCCGGTTCTCCTATTTTACTACACCTACTTTCCATACTCGATATAA
This sequence comes from Protaetia brevitarsis, assembly GCA_004143645.1. NCBI lineage: Eukaryota > Metazoa > Arthropoda > Insecta > Coleoptera > Scarabaeidae > Protaetia > Protaetia brevitarsis. Next base: position 2,055,334 of record RXPK01000202.1, on the reverse strand, counting down.
TTTTTGTACATGGCAGACATAGTTATCAAATATTTATCTATTAATTGCCAGATAAATATTTCTTGAGAACTGTTATCACAACAGTATCCGATTGCATACGGTGGCCCTTGATTTTTGCGAATTAACCGACAAAGTGGAGAGGCAACGGATAACTGACGTGCAGTGGGGTAAGCGTTAGAAATGTTCATATTTCGTTTGTCTTTTATGCATTAAATTCTAATTAAATGTATTCTACCAGGACATCTTCATTTGGACAATGTTTTCCTTTTTGCTAGGAAAAAAAAAACAGAAACACTGAACTTTTCTTTGTACACTGAGAGAACAAAATGTGTTAAGTTAACAAAAAAATTGTCTATCCAACAAAAACATTTGGTTAAATATAGTCAAACAAAATTTTTTGTCAAGGTAACAAAATGTGATTGTTACTATAATTGTGTAGATTAGACAATATTTTTAGCATTGTCTTAACAATCAAGGTAATTTTGATCTGAATCTTTGAAATTGTTCGGGCAACAAGTGCCTTGGGTTAAACAAACAGTTATTTTATGTTAAGTTTACCAAAAGAATTGATTAACATTAAAATTAGAAGTTGTTAGGTTAACTATTTACTTTTGTTTGTAGTAAATATTTACAGTTGTTAAATCAAGAAATAGGAATGTTGTTCCTATAAAAACAAATACTCTCTTCAACCAAAAAATGTATTCATTTAAATATGATTTTTTGGTTAAATTAATGATAGTCGTTTGGTATGGAATAATCCTCCGTATATTGCGTTATACTGTACCTATACATTTAGTTACACTTATACAGATGCATATTGTGGTTGTTCAAGCGAAAATTATTAAGTTCAAATTGATAATTTCCTAATACCTTAGCTTAAAAATTCAAATGATCAGCCGAATCATTTTTATGTCGGTGATATTAGCTATTAATTTTAACTCTATCATCGAAAATGTAATTCAGCAGATTACTTGAATTTTTAATCTCAAGTATTACAAAACCATAATTTTGAACTTAATGAACTTCGACTTGTACAACGATCTACCGATACAATTGCAATATATACATATACACTAAATATAAATATAATCTTATATGTAAAAAATACCCTTTAGCTGTTTGTATTGTTTTCTACAGACTGGACAAGAAAACATGACAACTACAAATTCGAAACGATAACTAGCTATAGTACAACTTTAAGAACAAACGAATATAATAGTCAAAATCTGAGGTCAGCAATCAAAGTATCCACAGCCGGTATCCTTTGTCCCAAGGTGTGTTTATTTTATAAAAATATTTTTGTAAAAAAGCCACAATTGTTCACATTCTAATGGATATTGAAGATGCAATGCATGATAAGTTTTAAAACATATGTCGATACCTTCAAGACAGATTTCACTTTATATATATTATCGTCTATCACCATATAACAAGAACCTATTTCTTGCAGCGACGCTCCTAGTACCAATACAAAAGGTTGCACTGTTAAGCCATATCGTGCAGCTCGTTGTTTGTTTTGCTCAATTTGGATATATATGTCAGATGCAGTCTGAAAAAGATTCACAAATTTAGAAAAAAAACTCATTATTAGATTAATGACAAGTAAACCAACCTTCACATGCTTTATAAAACTGTCTCGGCACTCGCCAATTGACGGTTTCCTGTTGCTACCCTTATGCCGTATCCGTGTTGTTGGCGGGAGCAATGTCGCTAGAATATATAGTTGTAATATAATTCGCGAATCTGAAACAAATATGTAATTAAGTTCAAGCTTACAATTTGTTGGTAAACACAACTCAATTAAAACAAATTAATTTACCTTCTGATACAGTTTCTTCTAGTGCATTTATTAGTTCTGCGCGATCTTTTTGATTTGGCCTTTTTACCAGACAATATTTCTAAAGCAGTCAGTCAATTTGCTAATAAAGAGTTGCCGGTCGCAAATTCATTGTTGAAGTAATCTTCAATCTAAAAAAAATTTATCATTTTATACATGACTAATCTTTAGGAAATGTATCAAATATCACGTCCATTACGAGATATAAAGCGTTCAATCGGTGGCTTAAACTTACAAGATCTTGGGCATTATTAAGTTTTAAGATCAGCCACTCTTTAAAGTATTCCGTCAAGGTTTTCTTATCATTGGATTTTCGCTCATTATAAGTAGCACGCCAGCGGTGAAGCACTTTGGCCCATGGCTCACTGTTATTTTGTAGCCATTCTTTACTGTCCCGTTGTTCCTCTAAAATTGCCAGAAATTCTATACCGGACAGTACTACAGTACATTGCGTGAGCTAGATTTTTCATACTAGATTTTAATATTGAGTTCTTAAAATAAAATACATCAATCAATAAATTAGAGTAATTATGTATGTAAATTAAAGGTAAATTACTCTTGGACTCTCAATATATATATCAGAATCTAATATGGAAAATCTAGTACAAAAAGGGTATGCATTTAGCTTCTTGTACAAAATTAATATAAACTGAACAATGTAAATAACTATCCGCAATTTTACGGTGTCATCGTATTACACCTATATAAATCATACCTACCTTGAAAAACTGGAACCAGTTCCTCAAGTCCCCAATCCTTCAATTTCTCAGCAACATCCATATCTTTATTAGGACGCACTCACTCTAACTGCCTTAAAGGTAATGCTGACTAACATAATTATTATCGCAAACAACCCCGAAACACAGAACATCTAATTCTTATTGCGCAGCTACACTTGCATATATAGCCATAGGTAAAAACATTATGATTTTCCGCAACTATTTTATTAGATAAAACATGAATTAAGTTTGGATTAAATGATAAGAACAAATTATAAATTACAAGATTTTAATTCAAAAAATATTTCCATTAAAAGATGCCCGACAACAGAAGTACATATATTCGTGGATATTTCATTTTAACCTCCATTAGGATCAAGTTTTATAGGTTGTTTAGTGTTTTAGGCGCAGGAATGATTATTATATAGATTTTTTTTTTTTGAACTGTTACATTAATAATTTCTTTTACCTCTTCAAACTGCCAATTTAAAAGAAACGGATGCATAAAGGCATGTGTATGTTTGTAACCTAAGGTTACTACCGTAGAAATAAGAGATAAGTACATAGTGTTGTCTTGGATACTTTTCTGTCATGTTAAATGCACATTTTGTTCCTTTAACAATACAAACAGATCATGCTATGCATTTACATTAACAAAGTGAATTTGTTAAAGTAAATATTTATGTTTGTCAATATATGCTAGTGTAAAGTTTTCCTTCAACAATTATGACTTGGTAAATATAACCAAATATTTTTAATTCAATGAAACGAAATATTTTGTTGCTCTTCGTGTTAACAAATGGTATGTTGTTGGGCTAACAAAATATTATCAATCATTTTTTGCAGTTGTTGTAACCTTTTATTTTGCTCGATTTGATTAAAAAAGTTGTTGATATAACAATATTTTTTCAACAAAATGGTTTTTGTTAATTTAATGCATTTTGTTCTCTCAGTGTAATTTTACTTTTAAACGACTCAAGTTTCTATGGAAATTATCACTAAGTGTCAAATAAAATACCTATACATAAAACTGCCCCAAAATCCCACAGGAATTCTACCAAAAGTTTTTAGTGTGTAGTACACTTTAGAAGGTCTTATAGTTTTTCTTCAATATTTTGCTTAAAAATGATATTCCCCACAAAAACCTATAATTCGGAGCCTCATTATATAACTGACTACTCTTCTAGCACATGATAACTTATTTTTGTATAACGTGAGCGAACAGTATTATACAGGTGTCCCACCGAGCTGGGACATTAGATTTTTTTGAATTTCTAGTAGAAATTTGATTTTGAAATTTGCAGTGTAGACATGGCTCGTGTGATCTATTTAAGGAAAACTTTATAGCACTTTCAGTATACAGGGTGTTGATATCAACTTTCTCATTTTAAATGGAATGGTATAATTTTTATCGGTCTAATGAATTTGGCGAGTCATTTACAACTAGTTTATATGAAGGTTCCTTATCCCTAAACTCGACTGTTTTTGAGATATTTTCATTTTCGTTGATTTTTTGACATTTGCGCTCTTTCAACTAGAATCAAATATTTCATAAGATAGCAGATATTTAGTGGTTCTACTAAAGTCGATGTAAGTACAAGGACGTACCTATAAGGTGTTATAGCAATAATCACCGAATCACATACACGGTGTTCACAAACGCGCCACCAATGTGGATACTTTTAAGCTAACAAAACTTTTTTCTTTCAAATGGAACATGGTATTTTTTATTACAGCATTAAATGCAGCGCAAAATTCTACATCAATTGACATTAGGGTTTGGTATACCTATTCTTAATAGTTTGTGAAGTATTAGCATTTCTTGCTAAAAAATGCAAAAAATGCTAAAAATATGCCTAAATTCCAAGTTCCATACAAATAAAATAAGTTTTTCCTACAAAACACTCTGCACATTATTTACCTAACCTATCTAAATATTTATGTTTCGATATCTAACGTTCACTAGTTTCTTACTAATAGTAATGTGTTTTAGTCGTAGAAAACGTACATTAATTATTAGATATTAGTAGGCCATGAGATGTGCTAACAAACAAGTGATATCCAGCGTTGGTAATTTACCAAATTGCGCAGTGATAAACCTATGCAGTATTGACATTTCATATCTTTTATAGTAAGTCCTAATGCTGTCAGCTCCTTCACATTTTCTGCTAACAAGTAAAATATTGTAAATGGAAAGAAATAAGAAAAACATTGAAAGTTACATATACAAATAACATTTTAGACTTATTCTACATTCATGAAGAATGTAACAATGATTAGGTACCTACACTTATTTGCAATGAATAGAAACCTCAAAAAAATAAAATACAAAGAGAAATTAAAGCAGATATCCTAAATACACCCATAATATTTCAAATATTGTTCACTTACTAGACCAGGTATTTTCTTTGTAGGGGAGCCATCTGACATGGAGTCTCCTAAAACAATGCAGCCTCTTGGCTTTTTGTATTAAACTAGGTATTAAGCGATACAGACAGATAAATGAGGAACAAACTATTAAAAGTATTCGAAAATGTCCAATATAAATGTTCTTTCAGAATAATAGTTTCTTGATTTTTTTATTAATTTGACTTATTTTCCTTGTATTTAATGAGCAGGCAAAAATATTAACATGTAATTTGCTATCGCATAATAATTATGGCTTATTAATATTTTATAATTACAATTACATAAAATTTGCTAATAATTGGAAAACCAAAAAATGCAAAATTCGCGCAAATAACGCATCATTCAAAAAAATCATATATATAGTGTTTTTAGGAAAAAAAATATTTTATTTACTCGAAACTTGGAAATTAGTCATATTTTATGCAATGAATGCTAATATCTCAAAAACTATCAAAAATAGGTATACGAACCCCTAATGTCAAGACATGTAGAATTTTACGCTGCATTCAATTCATATCGCTGTAGTAAAAAATACCATGTTCCATTTGAATTAAAAAAGTTTTGTTGGTTTAAAGGTGTTCACATTGGAGATGCGTTTTCGAACACCCTGTATGTGATTCGGTCACTCTTGTCATAACACTTTCTATCTATGTCTTTGTACTTACATCGACATTAGTAGAACCACTAAATATCTGATACCTCATCAGCTATTTAATTTCACTTGAAACAGTGCAAACGTCAAAAAATCAACAAAATTGCAAATATCTCAAAAACGGTTGAGTTTAGGGACAGGAAACCCTCATGTAAACTAATCGTAATGACTCGATACATTCATTGTATCGATAAAAATTGTACCATTCAATTTAAAATAAGAAAGTTGATATCAACACCCTGTATACCGAAAGTTTCTCAGTTCGGTGGGACACCTGTATATTCATTACAATGGAATTATATTTTAAATTATTTATTTTAAACTTGATAAACAAAGATCCAGTGGTATAAATGGTCACAAACTTACTCGGTGAAAGTTTATTATACACATTCTGTCAATGAAGCATACTTATGTATATATCTAGCTGTACTATGTGTTAGTCAACGTAAATGGTGTTATATAACACAATACTACGGTTTATTAAAACTACGTGCCAAACATATTTGGCCGCCTGAAGAACATTGACCGACGTGGCCAGCCTGAAGGGACGTATGAACTTTACGGTCAAACTGATTTGACGTGGCTAGAGGGCCGCCCATCTTATTGGAAAAGTACTGTTTAGCCCGCATTTTCGCTCAGGCCTTCGGCATGGGGTGGGTGTAGCTACACTGTCGGGGTATCGCACGGTGTGCGTACGGGATGTTCATGCGTAGAGGTATAGATTCTCGGGGTGTCTCCCACTCAGTCAGTGCCTTGGGCCTACATATTTAGACGACAATGACCTGGCCCGTCTGGATCTATGGGTCGGGTCGTTCGTATCTGAAGTGAATATCTAGCAAAAGCATCGTAAATGAAGTTTAAAATAAAAATAAAATTAGAAAATAATATTATTTATTTTGAATGATACTTAAGCCAAAAGTAAAACGTATGACGTGGGGACGCTATTCCAACAAGAAAAGAAAACCACGTCGTGATAGATCAAAGGAATCGTTTATTGCAGCTTATTGCTATGAAATCATTGCCTGATAGTTACGCAGTCACAATTGATGACATGAATCGAATTATGTTTCCCGAAACTAATATACAGAAAAAGCAAACACTTTTGTAATTGGGAGATGACGAAATTACTAAGAAGTCATAACAAGAATAGATCATATAAGCAACATTGCAATGCATAAATCTAGTTTCTAATCGACTCATGGATACAAAATAATTACCAGTTCTAGTCCTTAATTAATTGCAATTTATAATGAACATCAGATAAAAGTTAAATTATCTTTGTACCACAGGTAATGGCAGGTCATTTAATAAACAAATGCGATACATGACATGACTATACTCCATTGTTTAGCCCTCAAACACACCTAAACACGTATTCAGCTTTGAGTGTAAATTCGACCCGCAAAAATTCGCAAAAAGCGAATTTCAGCATCGCAAAACGACAACGTACGTTGTCATTTGAGGAATGAAACGCTGACATGACGTAATGACGTAAATACACATATGTACACTAATCTCGGCGTGCACATCTGGCGCAGTATTCGACACTCGATGTCACACCCTGCTTTTATATAATAAAGCTGTCCATTAAGATGAAATACACCATGCCGATTAAAAAGCCGAGTAAAGCGGGCATAAACGAGAATTTGTCGATATCTGAAAATGAAACCATCACCGTGTGAGTTGCATGTCGTGCCATGGCTAATGACAAGCGAAATTGCATTTGTAAGCTGAAATATAAACTGAGAAGCAGTTAGTAGATGGACTATAATGACGATTCTTTTTTTATAATCAGCGTTCGAGAAGTTTAAAGTTATCAACTGTATATACAAAACAATTAGTAGTTTGTAGTATGTGACAAGGGTATTTCAGTATACATGATGATAGTTTTAAGATACGCAGCAGCATTTTATCTGAAACGAAATTGACAAACAATGGACTTTATCAAAGTAGGCCGATGACTCTGAAAACTTACATACTGTCATAATCTCTCGTTCTGAACGACATTTCTCGGTAACGTTTTGTTATACCTACTATGAACAGAAAAGGTACTTTAGTTGAAACGAAAACAGTTCTGACTAAGTTGCAAAGGCTTACTAGATTTTAAAAACTGGAAAGTAAACGATAAACACTTTCAAGGAGTTATTTTTTAAATATTAAATGCCTATTAATTTTTTTTTGTCTATTATACCTGTTGACAACTCCATCCGTGGACACACTGACCCTTCTATTAAAACTTAATTGTTTATTTTAGAATAATCAGATTTAAATTGTAAACGGTGGATTATATTAAATGAAACACAATTACTTGAGAAAAGGCCAATTTCTTCTAATACAGCCCATTACCTCATTTGCATAATTTCTAGGTACCTAGCAGATAGTGGATAATCTCCGGTAATGCTCATTAATCAAATCGTTATATCTCTGGTCAGACTATAGTACTATTTATGGAGTTATAGAGGAATTCCCTGCTATTGAAACAGTCTATATAACACCATTCCAGGTTTGAAAACAATGAGATAAACAACACTTGACCCTGCCGGTATCCAAAATGTAATGTTATTTTACAGTAAATTACAAAGTGTTTAATTTTATAACATTTAGACAGTACGAAAATAGTTTCCTATTTTTCATTGCATTGTACCATTTTATATAGGTGATTAATGCCATTTATAATTGGTGCAGTAAGGAAAACCTTGGCATTAACCCAAACAAAACTACGATAATACCGTTCATCAGGAAGAAGAGAGTGGTACATTTGCAAACACCTACTATTCAAGATGTAAAGCTTACATTCGCAGATAGTGTAAAATATCTAGGCGTCTTATTTGATAAGACACTATCCTGGCATCTGGCAGGAGTTTGGTACGATTCGGCGCCAGAGATACTTCGGCGCTAGCCGTTTCGACGCGGGCTGTTTCGGCGTTGCCTGCTTCGGTGCCACAAAAAAACAACCCTTATTGAAAACCGTATTTTTAGGTTCAAGGACCTTCAAAACATGTACCTATTTCCATTTAAAACTCAATTTCGAATTTTCAGAGCGCATACAATATTTTTCTTGTCTATAAGTCTTGTATATATTATATTTGAACTTTTTAACTCGTGCGGGTCGGATAGTCCTGCTTGATTGAACTACTTCTGGTAGCGATATTAATCGGGAACTTAAGAAGTCAGGATTCTCTGTAATGTTGGTACAACAAATAATTGCGGGTGAAGAACCTCCCAAAAAAACTTAGAAAGTATCTGCAGGTCGATAAAAGGATTTTAAGATTGGTGAGAATTTTTGGAAATAGAAATATTTCAGATTCTTTGAGGGGAATTGCATATAATTTGGAAGCGATGCATAACTAGATATTAAAAGAAATTGTTATTGTATTCTTATTGTTTACAGTTTGTAGTTTGCTATCAGCATGTAATATGTATAATTTGGTAAATTTCTTGTCCGTTTGGTTTATATAGATACCTATATAATTTCAAGGTGATGCAATATGTTAGTTTTGTGAAAAGTTTGTAGGTACTGTACAAAGTAAATATTAATATGATATTTCTATATCGTCTGGCATAAAATTGAGTAACATACATCATTTACAATAATCTCTATTTCGTTGTGTGTATACAATAGAAACGATAGAAAGTTGGAAATATATAAAGATATTCAGTGAATAAAAATTCAAAATTCAATTAAAAATTGTTTTCTCTTCGAGTAAGGCATTTTTGCATCTTTTCCTGGTATTCATTAATAAATACAACAGCCGTTGATGGTTGTTTGTGCCTTTTTTAAGACGAAGTTTTTGTTGTATTTATGTTACCTTAACCTAACCTGAGTTAGATTTCCACGCAGGTATATATTTCACATTAATTGTTCAGAGTATTATCTTCAATTTGTATATAAGCGGCAATCATCGCCCAATTATTACCTTTTAAATTCATCTGATTTATATAAAATCTCATTAAAATGGATAATTATTTTTTAACACCTTTGGTTTTGTTTTTTTATTAATTTAATGGTAACTCCTTACATTATACTCCTTTAAACTGTTTAATTAAATATATTTTTTAGTTGGATAAACTCTAGGGTTTAGACGAAACATCGCTTTAAACAAAATAAATAATTTGAAACCGATATGTGCTTTATTTTTGACCATTTATCCTTGGTTTTAATCTATATTATTTGCTGAGCAATAATACAAGAATATATTGCGTATCGATTTCAATGAAATTTAAAAGAAATATATAAAGCATCTTTTTTTTATAATTATGCCTGCTTTAGGCTGGCGATTGAGTTATGTGTATGTGCAAGAGATATTTAGAATTTAGTAATGGCGCCGAATCGGTCCGCGCCGAAACCACAGAATATCTAACAACCAGAACATCAATTTGGCTTGGCGAGAAGGGTTCGCGCAGCTTCATCCGCCATTAAATCGGGCGAGAACTTGTGGTTCCGGCTATGTTCGCTCTTTGCATTAAGCACACGTCGCTGACTTCAAGTTTATTCGTATGTTAATTTAAATAGTGTATCAAGTGCAAGTCGATAAAATAGAGAATAATGGAAAAGAAAGTAAAATAATTGTAAAAATAAGCGATATTCTTTCATTTTATCGTAGATAAATATCATATTCTCGAAATTCACTTCAGTTAGGTCCTGTCAGGCACGGAATTTTATCGAAGCCGACTCTGACTTCTCGCCCGAGACACTGATATCAAGGTCACGAAATTTTGCTCACTCAGATCAAAAGAGCCGACAAAGAGTTTGCATTCTGGTTGTTACGATATTCTGTGCCGAAACTGTCAGCGCCGAAACGGCGCACCGAATCAGCCGCGCCGAAATGGCCGCGCCGAATTAGGTCATTCCCTCTGGCAGAGATTACCCACAAGGAGAAGCTATTCTTATGGATATGTGGGAAGTCTTGGGGGGCTATCTCCAAAGCTAGTCAATTGGCTATATGTGATGGTAGTACATCCAAACATAACCTACGGAGCAATAGCTTGGTGTAAAAAGGGGCAACAAACCAGAGCCTCAGAAAAACTTACATCCATACAAAGGATTGCAAGTGTGGCGATCACGGGAGCAATGTCTTCTTCCTCGTCATTGGCACTAGAAGCTCTTTTGGACCTACCACCCTTACACATTGTTGAAAAAAAGAGGGCCAGATCAACTGCAAATCGCCCAAGGCAAATAGCGAATCAATCGCTACACATACTCATGTCTGTCTGACCAACAAGCTGCTGGAATCGGTTACTTCCGGCGGCATGCTGGGAATGTCCTCGGACATGATGTGTACTCGACCAATGTTCGATGCATACTTCACTACCTCTTTTCCAAACAGAGAGGAATGGAGATGCAAACAAAGAACACGGACGGTTCGAAAACCGAGCAGGATGTGGACGTAGAAATATTTTGCCGCAGTCCAAGAATTAGAAGATAGTATAACTTTGGACAACACACAACGGTCTTTTAGACTGAAATCTATGCCACTGAGATGTGTGCGAGGGAGGTTTTGGATAAAAATTGCACGCACAAATCAATAAAAATCTTCAACGACAGTCAGGCGGTGCTAAAAGCACTTGATGCGCATAGATGCAACTAGAAACTGATCTGGAGCTGTAAACACACCCTAAACATATTGAGGATGGTTAATAATCTATCCCTAATCTGGGTACCTGGACACTCACTCATTCTTGGAAATGAGGAAGCAGACATCTTTGCCAAAAAAGGGTGCAATTTCAGCGACCACACATAGCACCTACAGTAGCTAGCCAGCATATCAAATTCTGGGTAAACCAGCAAAATGCTCGAGTATTGGAAGAACCGTCCTGGTTTGGTGCTTGCGAAAGAATGTATTACACCTGCTCATGCCAGAACCAAGGAACTGGTAGACTTTAAACGCAAAAATGGCAAGGTGATTGTCTCTGACCTTACAGGTCACTGTAAACTCAAAATACCGACTGTGTTTAGAAGACTAGGAAAGAGTTGAGTATATTTTCCTGAACTTGTTGGATGAACTCTAAGATCACATACGCTCTAGTGGTCGCAGTAGATGGCACGATTAAACGAACCATGCGGATGCTATCACTTACTAACTAACTAACTAACCATTTTATATTATACTGTGATTTAAAATTGATCTTAGGATGTCTATTATTTTTTTTCTTCAACCCTTTCTATCTTTCATAATTCTTTATAATATCTACGGCATAAAACAAACACGAGAAAATGTAATGACAACTGAAATGGAAAATAATATGTAGCTTGTTTTCCGTAGAAATAAGGGGAAAGTAATTCCTACTGGGTTTGCAATGTCTATTAAACCGATATAGGATTAGTTAGTTGCTGCAGCGGCTGTAAAGTATATACGGAAATATTGTAAGAGGTACCTTATAATATTTCCGTTCTAGTGGTCGCAGTGAACGAAATGATTAAACGAACCATGCGGATGCTATCACTTACTAACTAACTAACTAACCATTTTATATTATACTGTGATTTAAAATTGATCTAAGGATGTCTATTATTTTTTTCTTCAACCCTTTCTATCTTTCATAATTTTTGTAATATCTACGGCATAAAACAAACACGAGAAAATGTAATGACAACTGAAATGGAAAATAATATGTAACTTGTTTTCCGTAGAAATAAGGGGAAAGTAATTCCTACTGGGTTTGCAATGTCTATTAAACCGATATAGGATTAGTTAGTTGCTGCAGCGGCTGTAAAGTATATACGGAAATATTGTAAGAGATACCTTATAATATTTCCGTTCATAAACCATCGTGTGCAGCGTAATTGACATTTCCTAATATCCCGATTGTAATTTTCTATTGAACTAGTAATCTCGTGGAGTTGCGGATCGTTTTGAAAGCAGTACTATTATTTTTAATAAACATCAATTTATGTAGATACGAATATTGCAATTTCCTCTCATTACTGTTGAATTAGTAATACGATGTAGAGGCATAATATTCTGAGCTTGCTCAAAATCGGCTTATAAAAATATCTTGTGCTGAAAGGAGATTGAATTTTAATAACTTATTTGAAAATATTTGCATATAGATCCTTGTAGAGAATAAGATTACAAGGACTCACTCGCTCTTGATGCTCACTGCGACACAGGAAAATCTAACGAATTTTCTTTGGTTGTCGTGGTGCTTCTTATGTTTGATTTCATTTAGAATTAATAACTGATGAATGAGCTTATAGGTACAAGGGAATATTTAAAGCGGTGAACACAACTGCTATTTTAGTGTGTTAGTGTTTTATGTAATAATTATCGTAAAATGTTCAAAATACCCTCCCAAACAATTATAAATTATTTGTAATTCTTTGTTAACAAAATTACTTGAATGAAATAAATCTCGTTTTCAAGAAGAATAGCAAATTATTTTAAAGTCTAATATATGAATATATTAATTATGTATGTATACATACATATATATGTATGAATAACAAAAAAAAACAGAACAAATTAATGAAAAATGCAGCAAAAAAGTTCAGTCGTGTGGAGTAGTATAAATATATGTACGTCGTACATTTAATGCACAACTGTATGGAGCTGCAGAACGGAGAAACTATATTAAAAATACAAGCTTACCTAATGAGAATGTTGAACGTACTACAAGATAACGTGCACATTCTCCAACTACTCAAAGCTCTCTTAGAGGTCATAATGTGGTAACACAATGCGGTTGGCATTCCAAAGTTACAGGAATTTCTTGGTTCTGTTTGAAGTTACCCGGAGCGTACTCTTATTCGACATATATCCTGGGGATTTTCGTGTCTTAGATATACACAGAAGCAATACACTGCACCAATTAATTTTGAAAAAAAGCAAACTAAGACAAGTAAGTGACACCGTGTTACAGAGGTAACAGATTTTTTTGTTAAGAATAGGCATTTAATCAATAAATAAATGTTTAATGCCTGTTCAGTTTATTTTGCTGATATTTTCTGTGTTAATACTTCCTTCCATATTTATATATTACAGTGGTTCGTAAGAGGAGAGCTATCAACCATATTAGATGTAATTATTATTTTACGTGCACACCTCTTTGTAAGTCCAGTCCATTATGTATAATTTAGGTTAATTCGCATTAGTAGCCGTGGAAATTGAATATACAGTTTATCGCCTGGCAATTGTAGGATATTCTGGTATCCTAAGACATTTACGACTTTACTTGAATGGGGTAGTAACTAAATGTAATTCGTAGGAAATAAATGAGTAGAATCCTTGGATACGGGTGTTTGCAGACAAAGAAATCTTATTTGAAAACTGTTGTATTTTTCATCAAGTTAAATGAATTAAATCATATTCCTGTGGTATATTCGGCATCGAAGGGGATCTCCTTTGTAAATCCATGTAATTACTTTCGATCTAAAAATATACAGAAGAAACGTCAAGATTGTTCAACATTATAAGAAATTAGTGTTTAGTATACCTTGGTACATTTTCTATATGGAATCATACATGTCTCTGCTGTTTCGAATATAATTATACACTTTGGATGCTGTGAAGGAGGTTTTCCCTGGATTTTTATGTTACCGGTATTGTTCTACCGATGGAACCTTTCTCTGCAACATCTGGATTGCCATTGCAAGGAAACCGCATTCTGAACCGCTGAAAATTTGAAAAAAGAAAACTTACTTTAAAGATATCCATATTGGACATGAGTTTGTGATCCCTGTACAGGATATTGCAGCTATAACTATCGTAATCAGCACCTATGACCGTGTACTTGAATCCACATCAGTAAAATATCCTAATCTCTAATAGCCTATGAGATATTTAATTTTATTGGAAAGAGTGCAGACAAAATTGCAAATGTCTCAAAAACGATTAGTTTTAGGAATAGGAAACAAAAATACAAACTCATCACGAATGATGCGGGCAATACACTGGACTCATAAAAATTGAACTATTCTGTTTGAAACAAGAAATTTGATATCGACACCCTGTATACCAAAGGTGCTATAAGGCGGAAAATATTTTCTTTAAATAAATCATAGTCGGCCATGACTAGGTACACTGTGAGTTTCAAAATCAAAGCCCTACTAGTAGTTCAAAAAATTCTACATGACCCAGTTTAGTGGGACATTAGACTTAATTTGAAGACATACAGTCTTCAAATTAAGCATTGCATCCAGTGAAACAATCCAAATGGTAATAATTTGAGTATGGTATTTGTGGAATTACATTGTTTATTATATGGACCCGCCTACATTCACTTTACGTACATAATATGATAACAAAAATATGACGAAATAAAGTAAAAAAACCTAAAATGTACATAATATTGCAAAAAAATAAGAAACATAAGCGAACACAATTGTTAAGCGCGTTATTTTTGTCATGTTACCCACGTTAAGTGAATGTAGACCGTCTGTAATATTTAATTTTGAAATTTAATTTATTTTATACAAATGACGTTTGCTTCTTAATTTGTTTTTATGGATGCAAAGATTTAACTTTCCATCATTTGAGAGGTATTTACCCCAAAACAAAAGAAAAGTGCAAAGCCCTGTGAAAAAATTAAAATTTTGTTATCGAACTCTTAGCAAATATTAAGGATATTGCCCGTTAACCTGCAAGCAGAAAAAAAAATGTTTTACAAGAATTTCGTATAGTGATTCTATTGTCACATTCTATATCCCAGTTTCTACAAAACTGATTTCGTTATTACTTTATCATTAACGTACAATAAACTTATTAAATTGTTACGGTTTTTTTTTTTCTTTACACCGGCATTATAGATCCCGTGCATCGATTCGCCCGATCGACCGCTATTCCATTCAGATCACCTATTCTGTGTTTACACTTTTTTGACGTTAGAGGGCACCTTCATGTCTTTATTCTTTTTTTATTTATCTTTCTTCTGATTGGTTGCCTAACGTATTCTTCCTTCCGGCTTCCTGTTCATTCTTGGTTGTTGTTTAGACGCTCTCTTACGAGTAAAGTTTTCTATTTTGGGAATTTTGGTTATTTTCACACATCTGTGAATTTTATTGGAAGTTTGCTTGAAATAATCATTGGCCGTATCTTCGTTTGTGTTTAAAGTGGAAACTTCATGATTATTTTGGGATATAATTTGAGACCCATGCTAATTGTGGGGTATTTGTTGTTTTTAGAATCCTCCTTAATTTTAACTTTGGAATCTTCCCTTCGTTCTGTGTGAGGTTTAGAACACCCACGTGCGGCTGAAGAATTCTGCGACTTTTTAAATCCTTCGGAGAACCTACCTTCCTTTGGAATTACAGGAACCACTTGGTTTCGGTTATTACCGAGTCGGCCCAGAGGCTACGATCTGTCTGTCCGAATAGGAGAGGTTCTCTACGCCCCGCTAACAGCTGATCGAGGGCAAAAGCTAAGTTGCACGTTCTTTTTATGTAATCTTTTTCGTGTATAAAATTTTCAATAGTAGATAACCACCCCCAATCATTTGGTTTTTTTTTTGTTTCTTACACGATACAGTAAATTGTATATGTTACATCAATGATCGGAAGGTGCTACATGTTGCTAATTCAGTAAAACAGTTCAGCTTCAGTATTCACTTATCTTTTCGTTTATTTAACAAAGTCAAAATAATTATTTAAAACATATCGACCTGCCATATACAGGGTGATTTATTCACCACTAATGTAATCGAGTCAAATATTTAGCTTTAGTTTTAGTTTTTTTTGTAACAGTAACGTTTTATTAAATTTAAATTAACCCTTAGCGTAAGAATTTTCTTTGTATAACTGTGTGTGAACTGCGTTGGCCAAAGCGTTTGGTGTTCGAGTCCTACCGTGGAACTATCTGTTATTTTTACAATATTTTAATTTATATTCATACTCGATAATAACGTTTAATAATACAGAGTATCACATATTTATTTTCTGAATTTTATGTCAAGGTTAACAACATCTTCCTCCTTTATCTTTTTGTTAAATTTATTAATAAAATTTTAACTGTTTGTCAGTAAATCCATCCTTTTATTTTTTTTGTATAAATTTTTTGCAAACTGCTTTACCCCTCGATTTTCATTTAATACCGTGGATTCCTGTTTATCTTGGGGGCATGACAGGGTAAGTAACCTAAGCAGGTGGCGCTGAAATTTTTATCCATCTTGGGTTTGTGTTTCTATCAACCCACTCCCTCGCCGATGAGCCGGCTGGCGCCCTGCATGATTGCCGATTATCATCCCACTTTTTCGAAGGTTTGTAAAGCGGAAGTGCATCACCTTTTCTGTTTTTATTTTGATTTCTTGCCTCGCAATTTTTCTCGGTACTCTACCGTCGCTTTCGGTGCCGGTAAATTAAGTAAGAAAATGCCTCCAGAAGAAAAAGTCCTTTGCTTACATATCTAGAAATAAAGAAACTCAATCAATTCATTCAATCCATTTTTAAAGAAAATATATGGCTCCAACGATTGCAAACTTATTGAGGTGTGGTATAAACCTGTCGATACTTGACGTCTGGATACAGTTTGGATTCACAAGATTGTATTTAATTTCTTTTATTCGTCTTGCAATTTACTTTATAGTAGTACATCGTGTTACATGATATAGTAATTTAATGACATTTGATTAGGTTTAACCGTCAGTTTTACGAAACTGTGGTAAAATGAAATCTTTAAACACTATTTATTTAATATTTGATGTCAAAATAAATAATATTTATACATTCTCATAATCATAATAGCGTAAGCAAAAAAGATTCTTCTTGAGTGCGATCATCGACTTAATAAACTTTATGGTTTCATGACATTTCAAAAGATTTATTCTACCAGCGATGCGATAATGATGACTCTTAGAATACAAAATGAACTGCTAATATACAAACACGTAGCTGTAAATCAGTGAATGAAGGTAAATTACTCTCTTGTTAAATGAATTCATTTTTGCTGCTCTAAATACTTTGATTGGTAGTGGTTTACTAACGTAATGAGTCATTTGTACAGCTTTCACAAAAAAAACAAGTAATTTACAGCGGGAAAGGGTTATTCGTTGTTTATTTAATTACGAGAGAACAAATTAATATTTTCGGTTTATTTCAGTATCTAAAGGTCTATTTAACATTTCTGAATATTTTCTTTGTTGCTTAAAGAATACAAAAATACTTTACAATTGTACATGTCTTCTCTCAATCACTAATGAAAAGCCGTACGGATACAATATAAGACGAAAAAATAGTAGTAGTAGTAGTAGTAGTATTAATTGCCGATATCGACTAGATGTGTGTAATTGGAAATTCTGGAAATGAAAAGAAACTTAGTCATTTATAATCGATTAAGCAAAAAAAACAAATATCTGGAAAAAAAGAAATATGTAGATAGACACAGAAATTAATCATCCTGTATGTAAACACACAGTGATTACATTACATTCTAAGCACAATTTGGGATCGATATTGAAGTTTGTTTTTCCATTAGAAGTATACGCTGTCCTGATGGTGTTGTGAAACAATGGCATGCAAGAAAAGTCACACGTTAAAAACTTTTAGAAAGCTATTTTATGGTTTGTCGTATGTAAACAATAGTTGCTTTTCTTTGACATTTACATAAAATATTTATGCATTGTCGAGTACCACGTTTGTAGATATCAGTGTTAGGCAAAACGTAACGAAACTACAAACACACAACTGCAGCGGTTAGAAAGTAGTTGCAATTACATTTACTTTCCATAGTTGATAGTTGGTACCCCAAACTACTATTTATTAATTGGAGTAACTGTAGTAGTTGTACAAAGGAACATCTCAACAAGAACGGACACTCAGTGTCGGTACCTTTGATCTCCAGGGGAGAAATTCGTGATCTTTAGTCCACTAATTTTCTTCTGTTGCCTAAATGCTGAAAAGTACTAAAAAAAGATAGCGATTCCGTGCGCATATTCAAAATTTACTACTGTCAGGTTAACATGTTCCTCATCAGCTGTTAATTCGCTTGTATGTGCATGATAACTTCGCAGACAACCTGAAATAAAACCGTCAAATGACTGTCCTGTCACGTCCTGTCAAGAACTGTTTTGACAAGAGTCGGCTTGGGAGAGCTTAACTTTCTGTTGGTTAAGAAAGTACGCAAAAAAGATGGCGGTTCCGCATTATAAAAATTTGGTAAGTGTCCGTTATTGGTTACATGTTCCTTGCTAGAACCAAGTATATACAGTGAGGTTGTAAATTGTAGCAATGGAATGAGAGCAATGAACAAAACGCCTCCTAAGTGACATAAAACATAACATGAATACGAGGGCTATCGAAAAAAGTAACGTATTGCTGTGAACTGATTGTACAAGCATATAAGTTTAAAGAAATTAAAAATGACAAAATTAATTTAGCTAGCTCAGCAAATAAAAATTCAAAAGGGCGCAAGAGATTCTTAGATCTCAGAGTAACTTTCATGAAAAGTAATAGTTGGGCGTTTGTAAAATTTGACTTTTCTTTAAAATCCCCAAAATTGAAATGGTTGATTCAAAAAATAAAAGAACTGTAATTTCAAAATGATATTTACAATCATTAAATTTATTGTTTAAAAAGAAAAAAGAAAAAAAGAACATTTAATTACAAACAACAGGGGAAAAAAACCTTAAGACAGAATGTCTTGGAGTAAAATAACCCCTTCGTGAATTCACAATTAAAAAGGACAATGCAAATCCTTTAGCAAACAAAATGGTAGATTCGTTCTAGAAGGAAAATCTTAAACCACAAAAAATTCACGTGGTCTCAAAACAAAATCAAAATGAAATTTAAAATACAAGCTCTAAGCTTTTCTTCACCTACCCCGAGGTGATTAAAATACAATAAAATTAAAACTAACAAAAAAACGGAAAATTTAAACTCTTAACGCGATCACTTCTAGAACAAATTATTAACGGCCTTATACATAAATTGTGCACAACGATATAACACCTATTAATAACTAGTGAGTTGCTAGATGGACGATTTTAAAATTCAAAACAAACGAACTACATCTTAAAATAAAAATGAATTACCAAAAACGGTAACCAAGAAAACTAAAACAAAACAGTACCCACGCTCGTCAATCTGGTAACTGAACTGGCCTCAAGGTAACACAGTCATATATGTGAAATTTACAACATCTGCGTGCGATGAAGCCGCAACGCATCGCAAAGAAAATACTAGCATATAAACTATATACAATCCTGGAGTACGCAAAATGTACAAATAAATGAAATTAACTTTACACAACTGAACAAATAAAATAATACTAACAATTAAATCAATTAACAAAATCTTTTCAAAATAAACAAATATTAGAATAGCGGAAACTCTATCCTTGCTCTGACAAAACCAATCCGGACTGAACAAAAATACAAATTTAAATTTCCGAAACCCGGGGTGCCATTCCACAGCACATCTCCCAATTATTGAAGAGAAAACGAAAGTTTCGGAGAAAATTGAGTGTTTCTCCTTAAAAATTGTCCGCACACGAAAGAGCAATATTCTAAAGTTTCCCGCACCAAACGAACAATACCGTATCTCCGCACACAGGCGTGAAAACGTCACTTCCGGGTGATGACAACTACCCGGGGTCGTGGTGGGAGTGTCCAACATACCATCCAGTTTCAGTTTGGGACAGCAATCGGTGTGGCAGTCGGTGTGGCAGTGGTGGGACTGCATCCAGCGGAACTTCTCCACTCCTTGGATGTGCCTCTCGCTTGTATTTCCAGAAGGATAACTCGAAAAACAGAAACATTCTTTTAAATTATGTTCAAACATGGCTTCAGGAACGGATTCTTAAATTTGACAGGGTTGCTGACTTCAATTTAAGACAGTGTTCGGCACAATAACAATAATGGGCAACTTATTTTGTAAGGATACATTCTGGATCAAAATTTCCTCGATTTCAGCTTCATTCTTCTCATTAGAATGATTTCAACTTCATTCTTCTCATCATGATTGATTTTACTTTGATTAACACATCCTGGGATTCACTCTGGGAATTGATTGCTTCTTCTAGGAATTCTCCTTGGGAATTGTTGACTACTTTCTGAATTTTCTTTGGGAATGTTGACTACTTCTGGGAATTCTCCTGGGAATTGTTGACTTCTTCTTTCTCTTACCTCTAACTCACCAAAAAACCTCAAACTCGATATCCTCTTCGGATCCACATCTCCAAACAACTTTTTCGCTACCTTGTATATCATCACCTCTAAACTTTTCCGCAACCTTGTATTTCAAACTTAAAACTATCATCACTCATTTTTTATTCTTCATCATCAACATTTTTCATCACACTTCTCATTTTCATTCTCTTTTCTCTACTTAAATCATCATCAACATTTTCCTCTTCTCTACCTAAATTTTAACATTATCTTCCTCTTCCCTTTTTCTACAAATCATCAACAACCTTCTCTTCCCTTTCTTTATTCAAAACATCAACATTTTCATCAACTTTATCTTTCCCTTTCTTTATCTAAATCATCAACAACTTCATCAACTTTATCTTCCCTTTCTTTATCTCAAATCATCAACATTATCATCAACTTTCTCCTCATTAGAAGGTATCTGAACCCCGATTGATTTTATCCCCTTCCGTCTGAATCTCTTTCTTTTCTTTATCAACAACACGGTAATCTTTTTTCAAACATCCATCCATTTTCTCAATACTTCTGTCATAATTTCTGTATCATTGCTTTCATCATTGCTTTCATCTCATCCATTAATCAATACTTTCCTTTTTGCTTAGTCCGCTTCCTCCATCTCTCTGAATATCCTTTTCGTCCATCCTTCCTTTTTTGTCCTGCACAACGACTCCTTCCTGCATGAGTTCCTTGGCTTCCCTCGCTGGTTCCAGGAAACGTGGGGTCCAAACTTCCCTATCCTTTGCTTGACAAAACAATCCGGACTGAACAAAAATACAAATTTAAATTTCCGAACCGGGGGTGCCATTTCCACGCAGTATTACTCCAATAATTAATCTTGGATAAGTTGGTGAAAATTTTGAAAATCGTAAAACTGTTTGCATTGCTATAAAAGTGATAGAAATATCTTCCAAATGAGCTTTTATACGAAATTATTTCTCATTTAAAATTTTAAGGATAGCTGCGCCCTACGTATACGATACGCGTATGGCTAAGCCATACGCGTATCCCTACAGGCAAAAAGTCATAAATCGTATCTAATTTCACCTCGTTTTTGTTTCATTGCTCTATCACACGCCTTTCAAAAGTTATGAAGGGGGGGGGGGGGGTAGGCGGAGGGCATTTACGATCGAAGAAATGTTCCTCTGGCGTACTATAGATAGCACCACAAGTATCCTCTTAGGGAAATATATTACCACTACAAATTTAAAATAATAGAGAATGCTGGTCGTGTCATCTATAGTGCGCCAGTGGAACATTTCTTTGACCATATGTATACTGGTATAATATTTGCTAGAACGAACTCAAAAAAGATGGCGCTCATTTAAAAGTTTCTGCTTGTCAGGTTGACATGTTCCTTTATGACAGCTGTTATTCGCTTGAATGTATGTTTATACGTTATAAAAACCTGGAAAACTGTCAAATGATTGTGAAGAACTATTTTGACGAAGCCGAGCTTGGAGGCTGGACTTTCTATTGACTAAAAAGAACTCAAAAAGTCGGCAGTTCCGCGCTAACAAAATTTGTGTGTTTTCGTTGTTGGTTACATGTTACTTGGGCTTCTCTCAAAATTAGGACAAGTGATTTAAATGGCCATAATCCCCATGGATTGAACGGCTCGATGATGATAATGATGATTTAAATCAATCGCCACAAAGAAAGTCTTTTGATTGGCTTTCGCATAACTTTGGCCGCGTTCAGAGTACGATCGTGATACATATCAGTAGCGGTTTCCGCTACACAAAATGGCGACTGCTCCATTGTATGTTATTGACGTAGCGCAAATGTAGCGGTGCGTTTTTGAGACGAATTGTCAACAGTTTACAAACCGTTTGGGAGCAGCTACATACTAAGTTATTGTTAGAGCTAATTGGCTTTGTTGATTCAAAAAAAAAAAAAATCAAGCACTTCTTCAACACTTGCCCCGTCAAGAAAATGTTATTCTATAACACTGAGTAGGCATTCACGGCCGGTGTAACTATAACTAACAGCTTCTTGCGGGTTTCGCCGTGTGTCAAAACTTTCGCTCGACGTTTCGCTGTTCATACTGATAGCTTCTTCAGGATAACAGTTCAGTTATCCTATTTTCTATAGCCGATTTATCTCTAGACGGATAATATAAAATATACATATAATTTGGATACGTTGAAAACGTTTTGGGTTAATTGATAAGGGCATTACAGTAGTTATATTAAATACTTGCAACAATTTAGATATATTTTCGTAGATACATGGAAATATAGAAAGTGATGGGATGTTGGATAATTTGATAGAAGTATTATATAATTATAATTAATTTAGGATGCAGTGAAACAAAAAATTGGCCAAATAGTAATCAATTAATTATTAACGTGGGCACTACGGTACACACAAATATACTTTCCTTTTTAAAATAAAAATATCAGTACTCAAGTAATTTTATTATTTTAAATCATAACATTCAAGTATTTTAATCTTTACAGGTTGTTTTACATGGTGAGATCTGCCATCTGTCAAAAAATTGACTAGTTATAATTTTCTATCCTTTTTGCTTAGAAGTATCTCACGCTAACAACATTTTGCAGTGTAAAGCGGTCTGCTTGCGCTCCTCCTCCTAAAAAGTGCATTTCCATTTTATTTTTCAAAAGAACACGGAATGCAAAACCAAAGAGGAGAATTCCTGTCACTTTGACAGAAGTAATTGTAATTTTAATTGCAAAACAGAGAGGTATGACTGCTTTATGAGACAATGAAACCCTATTAAACCCCTTGTTTCTCGTTCCTTTATTAATGTAGCTCTATTTCAATTTTTCTGCATGACTATCTCTTTCTGTCAGGCTATTCATCTCCACAGATCACTCATATTTGTGTGCATATTTTGTGTTTTGTTTATTGACGCCATTTCGATATTTTCATGCAACCTGTTAGCGTCGTTTGGCGTTCCGATTTTGTGTACGTTTTATAATTATTTTAAACGTTTTATAACTGCGAAAAGGATATTATAACATTCTCAAATGCCAGGTAATATACTGATTGAGCATTAATAGTAGACAGGCGTATGATTAAGGTTCGTTTAAGGTTATATGTGAAGAAGATGCATTATGGATGTATTATACACTTTTAGAGAACTCTTTTAAAGATAATTACACTCTACAAGAACTGAATATGAATAGCCCTCGCATTCGTTCTGGAAGTTATGAATATTTAGATGCACATATCGTAATTTAAGCATAATATAAGTCAGCCTTATTATATAATATAAGAATAATTGGCTTTCATAGTTATTAAAATATTACAAGTGAATGGTCACAGATTCCTCCATTCGTGAGGAACTAAATCTAATTGTTTTCTTTACCATCTACAATTATCTACTCATACAAGTCACAACGGATTATATTATTTAAGTATCTTTTATATATCATCATGCATCTTTCATGTAGAGTGCAATATTTACAGTAGTGGTGAGCATAATCAAATGAAGGAAAATCTTTCGATTACCTATATTGAGCGATAGGCAAAATCGAACAAACCACTCATAACCCATATAGTCATAATCACAAAATTATTGTTAAAGGATCTGATGGACGTAACAACCTAAAAAAGATCCTTTAAATATAAACTGTAGTTGAAACGAATAACCGAGTAGGATAAGTACAAATTAATTTCTGTGATGAATATGGATTAATCAATAAATAAATGATGTGTCGATAATAAGAAAAAAAATGTTGTTTCGTCATCAATAACGTGATAATGCCCCATGTAAGTTGAGAGTAGAAGATAAATTTCCAACTTTACCTTAAAAAATGTATTATTTTAGATAAATCTGTTATTCATCAATGGAACCCGACCATGCCATTCAACTCCTTGGGAAGAAAAACTAAATTGATAGGAAATCTATTTTATACAATCATCAATGTAAATGAAACTTTAAAACTTACTTAAAACTTACATGCAATGGTACACGTTTCAATCTATATTTATACTCCATATTATATTTTGCTGCTTCATTTTTCGAATTCTACAAAATATTAATTTTGCACTTTTAACCTAGTATTTGGTGTCAATTTTAGAATGCTTATATATAAGCCTTTATTTTACAACTATTTCACAACAAATATGCTGTTATGATGAAGAGTGTTTATGTAAAAAAGCTAAATTTTGATTATTTTGATAATATTTGTTGCAACAGTACTTCAAGAAAGTACAAGTTAAATGTAAGAAAGTCATTTTACTATTTATATAAATCATTTATTATAGGGTATTTTATTTTGCTGTAAAATAATTTAACACAGATTCGAAGCAGTACTTTGCAGATTTAATTTATATTATATTTTTGTGTTATTTTATTGCTACAAGTGCATTATTTCATAATAAATAACTTTACATAGTAGATATTATGTTGTGACCAGTTAATTGAACCAATAAAAAGGAGGAAAATATGATTTCTTAGCTATGAAAACGTTCAAAAGTGAAAATTCTTAAAAATAAATTTAGGGCGGTATTGTAGATAATGCGCTATTGACCAGTTCATAGTTCTAACGTTCTATACATACATTTTATTTGGATACTATAATTTTGGTTTACTATTTAAGCCTTTTATTGTTTTCGTTCTTACACTTGCCTCTGAAAAAGTTATATTTAAGTCAGTATCCTTTCCTTTTTTTTGTAATTAGTTTTTCATGTTGCTACAAATAAGTATATTATGTTTATTTATTTGCCATAAAAAGGGTGCAATTAGGCCGAAAGACTGCATTAAGGTCATAGAAATGTTAAATACACATACCCACATTACTATTTAAGGGTTTTGACATATTCTTAGCTACTTTAAGAGATTAAACTTGTTGAATTAAAATAGCATCTGTAATAGGGCCAATCCTCCCATTCAAACACTTTATACAATACAAGGTATGCAACTAGCAACTTTATTTGACAGAATGTGTCTCAATAAATTTACCTAAAATTATATTAGAAAACGAATATGGTCTCACATACCTATATTATGTTTTAATTTGTAGCAAATTTTCGCAATTGCTATGCTAGTTCCTTTTGCTTTTGTCTTTTCGCATCTAACTGAAATTCCGAAACAAGTTTTTGTCGCCGTAAGGTGCGGCCAACTTACAAAATAATTAATAAAAGTATGTGGAAGATTCATTATAAACTTTTGTAAATGGTTGCCTCGGGTAAATTTGTATGAGAAAGCAAATATGAAGTTTATAATTAACAATCAAGCTCTAAAAACTAACTCGTAAGTATTACAAAGCAGGGAAGTATATAAACTGCACAGTAGTTTCTCTGTTATTAACGGAGCTGTTGAACGAAATTTGAAGTGTAAACCCTGTGGGGATGTTGTATAAAGGCAGGGGTGTATCGGTTTAAGATGAACTTATATGCATGTCGTCCAAAGTGTTAACGTCATTCTTGTACATAATAAGCTCTTTCGTTATTTTCACATGTCAAAACTTTCCTATGCATTGTTACATTTCCTCACTTTGAAAACAACCATTAGCAAGATAGTTACGGAAGTTATAATTGGATGCCGTAGAAAAGAGAACCACTTTCTGAATAGAAGCGTCAACGATACAGAACGCATACATATACAGTAAATATAAAGAAGGGACAGGCTGTACCATCGCTAGACAATTCCTCATTGAATGTGCATTGTCGGTGTCATCTGCGTTGTAGAGAGTTCTGTAGACCAAAAAATTGCCTTCGTTTCGTGACAAATCCTTTCAGATGGCACAGAGCCGCAAGCGTGAAATACATGCTAGGCGCAGGCGATAAAATATATAAGAATACCCGTTCTCGGCGGTCGACTCAATGGAACTCTAGAGGAAACAATTACGTTGGCAGTGAAATAACACGCAAGAAACGAATTTATAACGATATATTGATTTTAGCTACATCTGAAAGTCATTTTCATCGGTGTATGAATACAAAGTATAGTATTTTATCCGATATGCAGCGTTATTAAGAAATACTTGGAAATTTAAATATTATACTTACTCATCGATTTTGCCATTTCTCGCTGGCAATGCTTTTGTATACGGATCAATGTGTAAGTGTGGCGAAACAAAAGTTGTCGAGAGAAAAAACAGAACAAAAGCGCATTACGCTTCAATCACGTATTACGTTGATTTATGCTGAAACGCAGACATAAAGAAAAGCTTTTAACTTCGTTGCTTTATTGATGTTTCTACACATAGTCAGTCGCGGTTATATCCTTTACATTGGAATTTAGAAGTCCACCTCCAAACTTAAAACACAGTAGCTCGTGTGAGGAAGCACATATTGATTGGTAGATAAAATATTCACTTAAAGAATAATTCATATGGAAGGAAATTGCTTTCATTGAATTATGATTATTCAAATTTAATATAAGCAGTAACTCATTATTAAACCAATGGTAATGATGAGATGAAATCAAGTTGAATGACATAAATCATTAATGCTGAATAGAATGAAACAGTAACGTAGTAATTTACATACATTTAACGAAAAGCGCTAATAGTTTTGCATTTCTACTAATGTAGGATAAGATAACTTTATTTAGAACAAAAAATTGTTCTTTACTTAAAGTTTTAAACTATGTCGTTCTTAAAAAAGTCGTTTACACTATAAAATACCTTACCCATGAGGTAAGTTTTTAATTTATTTTTAAAAGATGCGTTTGCTTGTAGCTTTATGTCTTCTGGTATATGGTTGTATATTTTGATGCACTGGTATATGACGGAAGTAGTGTCTTGTGGTAGGTATCTCTCGTGTGGTGAGCATGGGCGAGTTCAAATTCTTTGAGTAAGTCATTGTAGTTCATTTTCACAAACACAGCATATTTTAAAATATATAAGGAAGGTAATGTCAAAATTCCGTAACTCCGAAACACATCCACACACCAATGTCTATAGTTAAGTCCAAATACTGCCCTTTCACACCTTTTTGGTAGTTTAAACATTCTATCAACGCTTGTAGAGTTTCCCCAAAATATAATACCGTATTTTATTCTGGAGAAAACACCCGCATAGTATGATGACAAAGCCGCTTCAACACTAACATTTCTGACTATTGACTTTAACTTTGGGAACAGAGCCTACTTGCAAGGACTTCGATCTGACCTTTGCAGGACAACTCGGAATCTAAGATCCAGCCCAAGAACGTAGCCTCAGGAGAACAGGCAAGTTGAATATCTCTGGCTGTAATGTTCACGTCACTGTCACTGTTGAATTTTAAAAGATTAGTTTTTTTGGATATTCAAGTTTAGGCTGTTTTCGTGAAACCAACCTTTATAATATTTTATCATATTTTCTGTAACATTGACTGAGTCAGATTTTGTTTTGCATCGAATCTCTACTGGTGTGTCGTTTGCTAACATGATGGTTGGGTTTTGTGTGGCGTTAGGAAGGTCGTTCACGTGAAACAAAAATAAGAGTGGGCCCAAGATCGATCGTTGTGGGACACCTGTGGTTATTTTCTTCCATTTGGATCTAATTTCTGTTACCATTAACTGCCATCACACATTGATATCTTTCTGACAAATATGAACTTATCCAGTTTGATGCGACTCTCTGGAAACCCATAACCTCAAGCTTTTCCAAAAGTAATTCATGATGAACACAATCGAACGCTTTTACCAAGTCCATCAGAACACAGATGGTAGATTCTTTTTGATTTAGGCCGGTTATAATTTCTTTCAATAATTGGAACATGGCACGCTCTGTAGATCCACCTTTAGTATAGCTGTTTTGAGCGTGACTTAAGATTTTATATTTCATCATCATATTTCTTCAAATATTTTAGGTATATTCGATATCAATGCTATGGATCGTTTAAGATCCAATGTAAATAGTGTGAAAATGTCATATCTTAGTAAAACTCATTTAAAAATAAAACAGGTGTTGTCTGGAAAATAAATTCATTATTTAAAGTGACACTCTCAACTCTCTCAATATTTGCTTTGATAATGAAAATAGAAATCATAATTTACTGTAATAAAATAATTTTAAAATATATATGTAAATAAAATTTGAAAAGGAGTACCGACCGGAACTTCGTTGAAGAATAAAGTAAGTTATATGGGTAATACGGTCTTAAAATAAAACTGCTAATCGCCTCAATATTTCGTTATATATTTATAACTTCATCAGGAGGAACATAAAGTTAAAATATAATAATCAATAAAAAAAATAAAAATATAATGATTATTATATTTTAACTTTATGTTCCTCCTGATGAAGTTATAAATATATAACGAAATATTGAGGCGATTAGCAGTTTTATTTTAAGACCGTATTACCCATATAACTTACTTTATTTTTATGTAAATAAAACTGTGCAATTATATTACGCTTTTCAAAGCGTGTAACCACCTTTTTTATTAACTACGATTAGGCGGACAAAAAGGATCTCATAAATTATTACTGAGGAGGATACCTATTTTAATATTTTTGTGAAGTTTGCAGCGGATTCTTTGTGTACACGGATTTTTCTTCCGACAGTTGAGAGCTTCATTCTTATGTATTATATCTTATCCACTTTAATACATCTATCGCTTTTAAATTCATTTATTCTCCGCTCTTCGAGATAATCTTTCAATCTCTGAAATTTAAGTACTTCTTTGGGTTGCTTTTGTTGTGCGGATAATTTGGATATTCAATTCCTTGAAGCTCATTTACTTATTCTATTAGAGTCCGTTGCTGCATGCTGAATCAATTTTCCGCATCAAAACCTTTTATTATTTTAGAAATTCTGCAGTCTCTTCTGTTATAAGTCTACTTCGATAATTTTCCATTGATAGTAAGAAACGTCCAGAAAATGAATTTAATGAAAATCACGTTTACCTCTAAGTTGTACAGCCGTTTGATTTCTAGTTTACTGTAAATGCAATTTTCTGGTTTACCTTATGTTCTTTGGCAAAGGTAGAACATGAACCTGTTGTGGAGAAAAATATGTAAATTTTCAATACATATGAAAGATTTTCCGTTGAGTTACGGGAAAGGGCAGCGGAGATTGTTTCCAATATAAGAGCAGGCAGATATTGTATGATTTTGAAAACAGCTTATTCAAAGCACACACATGTTTTAAATAAAAATTCGAAGGTATTCCTGTTATAAATAATATATTAGAAAAACTAGATATATAAGCGGTATAAAGCGCAAATTAAAGTTTAAAAAACGAATAGAGCGGCCACTCTGAAAAATAAGTGATCTAGGCCTTATAAAACGTGTTTTTGTGCTATTTGCCTATAATTTGTATTTTTAGTCTTTCCTTTCCAAAAAAAAGAGGAAATTTATAGAGGATTGTGTAGTGATTAATAGTTCCCATTTAAATTGTTGGCTTAGTTTACGGAGCTAATTTTAAATATGCCACTTTATTGAGAAATCATTTCAAAATGTTTTCAGTCTTCTCTAAGTTGAAATTGTTATATTGTTTAACTTAAATATTCCATGAAACAATAATAAGTAAAAGTAACCGACACAAATATTTTTATGAACTTGCTCAAAATTAACTTTTATGTTGTTATGCTCGGCCGTTTATAATTTATTAGTATTCAGAACCTACAAAAATATTGTACTTCCTACATTTTGTTGCTATTGCAATTGTTGTTTGTGACATCACTTACATTACAATCTTTGTGGTTAAATTTACTACACAGTTTTCCATAGCTACAAAAAGAAAATACATGTAGGTAACTAGGTATCTAAAACAAAATCTTTTATTTTGGGTACTCATTTAATCAAAGTAACTATTTTTTTGTTAGTGTTTTATTACGTTTCGGTCGTTCGGTTTGCGATCTTTTTCATCTGAAACGAAAGTTTGGTTTTTATTTTTCTCCTTTATGCCTAAATTTATATTAGTAATGATTTACCTTCCATTCCATGATAGCATCATGGCTACTCCAACAAAATATGATCATTGAATATTAAATGCTTTTAACTTGGTCCACACTAAAGTACAATTTACAATAGAAAATGAAAGAAATCAGAGCAGACTTTATAGACTTGACTCTTTCAGATAGAAATGGTGAAATTTATACAAATTGACTCAAATAACCTACACGAGGGAATAGATACCTCAATTATTTTTCAAATACATCGATTCAATATAAACGTAGTACAATAAATAATTTATTAGATCGTTGTTGGAATTTCCTAGATGCAGCAGAACAAAAAAAATAATTTGGAAACGCAATTTATTAAAAATTTCATGGATTTTATTAACAAAACTATCCAAAAAAGATTAAAATATTTAAAACATCAAAATCAACAAAGCAAATTTTCTTTCTTTGCCAATTTTCTTTGTTGTGTTGTTATTATGTTTGCGCCCAAGCAACGACTTTAGAATTTATTGTAAAGAATTTAGTTTAGAACTTTAGTTATATCCCAGCATTCTCCAAGGAGTAAGGGAAAACCATGGGAAGTCCTTACCCTGGGAGCAAAATCTCGGAAGAAGTTCCAGACCTTGTTATTGATAGCCGGCAAATTATTGTTATCCTTCTGAGTTTGGAAGAAGCAGCCTCCACGTTCCCGCAATTCCGACAGCCATGCCGTCCTCAGATAGCTACTCCGTTTTTCATACATCACGAACTTGAAATTGAAACAGGATAAACCAGCATCGTGATCTTCGCCCTCTCATTACCGATTGTAACTACGTGAGCCCTAGTCCAAAAAATTTTACACACTCCTCAAGCAATGTGACCCTAGCCGATGCTCTAATTTTATTATTATATCATCTAAAATAACCCGAGATATTTGTCCAATTCTTTACAATAAATTCTACCTTCCCATAATTTCAATATTTGTCTCGGTTCGCCAAAAAAAAAATACCACCTCTGATGTGTCCGCATTAAAATGAACTTATTATCTAAACTCCAAACTTAAATTATTTCCTAAAGCGTGCATGATTAGCCCTATTTTTAACGTATTTATATTGCCCTACTTTACGCGACTATTTCACACCAATGCAGGGAAAGAGGCGGTTGGTGTTTATTACGACATTTCAAAGGCTTTCGATACTATTGACCACGAATTGCTCTTTAAAAAGATGTATTGCTTGGGTATGGGAGGTAACATATGGCGGCTGGTGAAATTATATCTTGGTTCGAGTAATCAGGAAGTTGTAGTTGCGACAATGGTGGATGGGGTGCAGCAGAAGTTTACTACTGGGTCGAATAACGTATGTAGGGATATTCCGCAAGGATCGATTTTAGGGCCAATCCTATTTATAATACATACGATTGATGTTGATTGAAGATTGAATGCTTGTGTCTAGGCTGGAGCAAGCCATTTCGAACATTTATTGTAGATAGAGCAACTTTACATGTACTTTTTGATAATAAAATATTGTTACCGTCGCAAATCTTGTTCTCCCTGTATCCTCGAAACAACGGGGTTTTTTCAAAAATCATCATAGGGCAAAATATTCTTAGAATAGGCCAAGGAACCAACCCCTTGAATTTTTGCCGCATGTTTACTTAACACCCTGTATATAACAAACATATTGTTATGCAAATGTTTTTTCTCGGTTAAGATACGGGTTGATGTTTTTGGGCTGCGCGACCAGTATATCAAGAGTATTTAGAGTCCAAGAAAGAAGACTATTACTCTATTTTAACAATTAAATGCGTTACCCTGCCATGTTTGTATATCTATGAGTTAGTGTTATTTGCTTACAAAAATAAAGTTGTTAGAAATTTGGACGTATATACGGACATGATAACGAGATTATCTTAAAACCTAAGGATACCGACCCATACAGCTACTTTATTTGAGAAAGGTCCGAAATATAGAGCAATTAAGGTTTATACTAAAATACCCAACTTCATAAAAGAAGCAGGGACTCTGACAGTTTTTAAGGGTCGGCTGGGGACCCATTTATTGGAGTGTTGCTATTATTCATGGACAGATTTTATGAACACTTGATCATTATTGTTTCTTTTTCTTTCTCTTTCTCGTGCTGTTGTATTTGTTTGTCAAATATTCATCATCAGCTAAAAATGAACTCATAATATTGCTTCGATCGATCGGCCAAGGCTTGTACAGAATAGTAGAGGATACCAGGACATTGAAGTGATCGGTATGATTTAATGAGCAAAAGGAATGCGAGATTAAATAGAAAATTAAAAGGAAATGCAGTTTTCTGCTTACTACCTGTTAGACCACCCCCACAGAAGAAAATATACTGGATAACAATCATTAATTTAAATTTTAACAGATTTTTTTTTTTTAATTTATGAGTTTCGTATTGTTATACAGCTTAAGATAAAGTAAGAATACGTAATTTTTGAAAGCAAACGTATTAAGTATATCTGCTGCTATTTAGGATCGTGATTTTTAACCTTGCTCTACATCGCAATGCTGTAGCATTCCCTTTTTACTACGCCACAGTTTGATATTTCGCATGTCAACTGTATTTTAACGTTCGCGACGCGACCTCGTAATCCCACCGTACCCCGTACTTATGTGTAATAATTTCTACTTAAAAAGCACCTAACAGAATGTCGTGTTTCAATTAATACTTTTATACGTTACAGAGGCAATTAATCACGCGACAGGGTTCTAAGCGACTGTTGAGTTAGTTCTTTGATCCCTCAAAGAAAGTGTTAATCCTTATCCGTTTGCGGTTGGAACTTGAATTAAGGTTTAACAGATTTGTTTACTTCAAATGTAAATTTTGTTTTCCGGTTTTCACAAAATTTCCTGCTAAACAGTCTCATAAATGAATTGCTTGAGTTAGTAAAATTCATTAGTGATAAAACCTTAAAGACGATTTACTTGAGCGAGCAGATTAGGGTGTGAGCTTGCATTCGGATTACTTAAATTCAAGATGGCAGTAATAATAACAGGTTAAATCACAGATCATTTATAAGCTATGTACAATCAACTATATTTTATAAATCATCCTGCCGCTAATAGGATTAACCTTGAAGAGCAAAAACCACCATCAAATTAATAAAACTTTCTGCCCAACGACCTACTTAGAGGGGAGAAACACTTCCATGCAATAAATATTCTAATTCATTAAATACTCAACCTCCATGTAATGTAGTTTGCCTTTAATATTTAATAATACTATTCATTAAAGGTTCATATTGATGTTCATTCATAACTGAAATTCAACTAAACATCCATTATACAATATTAATAGCACGTAATGATACCTCTGATTCTACTAAAATATGTAAATGGACCTTAATAAAGGTTGTGACTACAAATAAATATAAATTACTTTATGTACTGACGTGTACTATTTGTGAAATGTAATAAATTATAATTATTCATAGCGCACTGTGTGTCAATTTCCTCTAAGATGTGATGTATTTAATGAACCGTTATCATTCCTATACAAACATTTTTTTTTTATGTATCATCATAGTTCCAATTTAGAATTGGGTTTTCGGGATACTTATATAAATGTGAAGATCTAGATGTACAATGATAGAAGTAGAAACAAACCCTCGCGCTTTGATAACCTCGGTCCATTTGGATCTGAAGGCTGTATTTTATAATAATCTAAACATACGCAATATTTCATAAATTGTTATAAATGTAGAAAAGTTGAGACTGCAGCATTTGCAAACGTTAAAGATTGCAGTTCTTCGCCGGTTTGTGGTACTAAAAATATTAAAAACTGGGAATAATGATCGGAAAATATGTAAATTTACAAATAAACATAAAATTTATTAAATAAAACAGATTCTAATTATTTATATTTTTCCGTTCAGACACAAATTGACACTTTAAAATACGCACAGCTATACTACTACTTGATTTGCACAAAACGTCGGACAGGGAAGTGAAAGAAAATTTATTAGAAAAATATTATTACATCCCAGGTAACAAGATAATGTGAAATGACGTTTAATAGACGTGAATATTACGTAATAGATGTCATATTGACGTCCACTAAACGTGATTTTAAGATTTTGAATTCAAGTAATTTATTTTCTGGTGATAAAACAGAAAACATTTTGGGAGAAAATATATGTTTATTTGTCTTATATGACTTTGTTGTCTAATTTCAAATCGTTGCTTGCTATAGAATTAAGGATATTCAAATGCGTTTACTGCAGAAAATAATTAGTACACTTACATTATTGCATACGGGTTTTGCTCTTGATATCTTACAGGTGCTTCCTTCTGTCACCATAAAAGCTATGGATTAAACTAGATTAGATTAGGATTGGGGTGCTCTATGGACCTGTTTCACTGCGACCTTTTCAGATCTATTGTGATCTCCTTTCCTCCTAGAGGATGCTCTCTAATTTTGTCCTCTTAATTAGGCCTATCATCTTTGAGAGCGGCTTCTATATATAGTTACTAGCTGTGGGGTTCTCCTTCTCCAACACTAGAAACGTTCTCCTCGCCAGGCCTTCACATTGGTACAGTACATGAACTGGTGTTTCTTCCTCATCTTGGCAGTATCTGCAGATTGCGGCATCTGCCAGGCCTGTGTTGTACATATGCCTATTCAGTCGACAGTGACCAGTCAGCAGATCTACGATCATTTTGACAGTATTCCTGTCTTTATTCAGTAGCTCTCGTGAATTCAGGTCTCTGCTCCTTTAGGAACTCTTTTGCCTGTCTTTGTCTCGGTGATTCTTGCCATTACTCTCTGAACTGATTATGTATCCATTCATTGATGGATTTTTTAATTTGACCTTGACGAATCTCGCCTGGCTAGCTCATCCGCCGCCTCATTTCTTCTCAAGCCCGAGTGGCTAGGGACCCAGGCCAAGGTTAATTTCCTTTGGGTGCCCACCTCATTTAAGGCGCTATGGAAATATGGAATAGATTTACAAACAAATGTAAGTAAAAAGTTTGTACAGAATAAGAAAATGTTCAGCAAAATAAATAAAATAAATACAAAAATTTGTACACAATATTTATCTATAACCACTCACCTTATAATTTTTTTTTATAAGCTAGGGATTTATAAATTTAAGGATTTTTAAA
This sequence comes from Protaetia brevitarsis, assembly GCA_004143645.1. Taxonomy (NCBI): domain Eukaryota; kingdom Metazoa; phylum Arthropoda; class Insecta; order Coleoptera; family Scarabaeidae; genus Protaetia; species Protaetia brevitarsis. The sequence continues at coordinate 2,019,721 of RXPK01000202.1, read as the reverse complement.
TTTAGAAGCAACAAGAGTGTGCACTACGTGATTTAGAAGGAAAACAAAGTAAACATTTTACACTCGAAGAGTTTTATGCATTTGTTGGGTTGTTAGTATTGACATGTGTTATGTGAGAAAAAAAGCAAACGCTTGAGAAGCTTTGGACAGTCAATCGTTTAGCCATGCGCCCTGTGTTTACCGCAACCATGGCCCTAAAGCGTTTTATGTCATCTTGCATTTTTTACGAAACTAGAGTAGAACGTAGGTGAAACGATAAAATTGCGTATGTAGGTGAGATACTTGAAATAGTTGTTTCAAATTGTCGCAAAAATTTTATGCTGTATTGTAGATAAACAACTTGTAACATTTCGCAGTAAATGCCTTTTCCGGCAGTACATAAAATCTAAGCTCGATCGATAAGACATAAAAGTTTTGATGGCATGTTGTTCTGTTACATCTTATGCCTAAAACTTACAAATCTATCAAGGTGAAAGTCCTACTGAGCAGCAAGAATGCGGTCAAGGTCCTTCTGTTGTCAAAGTTTTAGTTAGTCTGTTATAAGCAGAGGGAGGACGTCCGGTGCAGTTCGCTAGTGAGTGTTGTGTCAGTCAAGCATCGAGCGGGTATATGCAGTAGCGTAGATAAATATTGAAAGTTATAATTTGTTCATCGTCAAGTACGTTTTCGATGCGATTGTAATAGGAATTAATTATGATATATTTTTTAGTGGTGGGCACTATCGATAGTCACTATCGATAACTATCGATAGTTGGTCCGATTATCGATAGTACTATCGATAGTTGAAAATACCGATAGTGCCCACCACTAATATTTTTCTAAATTGTTCATTGTTAATTAGTTTCATTGGTAAGTTAATATATTTTCAAATCTAGAGAAAGATCTCTTTAGGTCACATGCAGTAATTCGTGCAAAATGGGAGTATCTAATTAAATCCTTATATTTTAAATATGGTCTTTCATTTTGGGTAGAACCAGTGTTATTGCAAATTTCCTTTAATAGCACATAATCTAGATTTCTTTCTAAAACTGTATTAATTTTGTTCCGTATGTTTTCGTTTGGCTGATAGTCAAGTGGCTTGCACGCATGGCTATCAGTGCGGCGGCCGGAGTTCAAATCTCACTCTGGTCAGTTACGATAATCGGTTTTTTTTTCCGGGGTCGTGATATTGATTAGGAGGAAGTTTTGGCTCTGCGGGGCCTGACAAGTTGAGGCACTTAGGCATTACTACTTTCTTTTACTTTTTAAATTACTAAACAAGTGTTGAAGGGATTTAGTGAATTTTAAATTTTTGTTTTCTAGAAACTTGATCGTTTTTGTTACGCTTGAGAAATGTTTATCAATAAATTCTAATTTCTCGACTAAAACTTCTTTTACAATGAATGTTTAGACTGTTGTAACACTGGAAGCATCTCGTTTTAACTTTAATACAAAAGTTTTCAAAATACGAAAGTGCTCGGCATAAAAAAATACGGCTGGTAACCACAAGTTCTTACGGAAAGAGTATATTCGGGCACATTTCTTCATATAACTTTATCCTAGTTGGTGCTTTCAAAGAAATCTTTTTTAAATAGTTAATGAATTACATCGGAAAATTCTTCACGAATAAGTTCAGCAATGCGATATATTTCATACACAATACATGTTAGATGTAACATGTCTGGATAACGTTTTTTGAGCTCGTTACCTGTTATTAACATTACGCTTGCGGAATCTGGGAGAAAGAGTAAACAACTTTTAAGCAGTCATCACCAGCTATATTTTTTACGCTGTTAATGAAAATGTCGGTAATATCGTTTCCAGTGACGCAATCATGGTTTTTGTAGCTACCAAGAAATGATATTTGGGGATTTTATGAATACAATGTGCCAACCATTACATACACAACGCATCTTCCTTTAATGTCTATCAACATCTGTGCTTATCCGTCTAGTTTTGTCCTGATTTGATTTATTGTTTTGTCGCATTGCTTAGGTATACAATATTTTTTAAATGTTGATGCATGGGGAATATCTTGGTTGGTATATTTTTAAGAAACCCACGGGATAGTAGACCTTGTAATTCAGCTAATGGGACATTAGCTGAATTACACACACATCCACCAAAAAAAGCTGCTCATAAATTTATTACAAATTTATCATGTGAAATATGCCCCGTACTTTTCAGATACCGCTCAAAAGTACCTATATTTGCCCCTGAATCCTAATTTCGCAGAACAAATAGTGCAAAGCACCTTTTCTTTGTTAATGACGGTGAAAATGGTGCCATATGCTGAAACAATGATTGACATTCTCGGCATTGTTAGAAAACATTAAAAATGAAATATTAAATAAGGATCAAATATAATATAAAATTGTAAAGCAAAATATAAACTCTAAAGAATACTCCCAAAAAATATGAAAGTACCTAACAAATTAAACCGAAAAAAGAACTTCTAAAAAAGGGCAAAAATAAATAAAATATTATGAAAGTGAAGTTACAATAATGTAACTTCACTTTCATAATATTTTAAATTTGACTAGACAATGTTGCCTTTTGGAGTATAAATTTGAATAATAAATTTCAATAGAGAGTCATGACATAACTAATTTTATTTTAAATATTTCACCCATGTAATTTTATTCCATTGAGAAAGGCAAAATTTGCCGAAACATGTAACATGTATGGAAATTAGAATAAAATTTGAATACAAGTCAAACAGGCCTCTTATTAATTCGTCCACGAGTAAAAGTAAGGTATATATATAATATAAACCTTTTTTAGATGTATTTACCAGAGCATAACAAGACTCTTCGCCTGCCGCTTTTAGACATTTTCCAATTACTTCAATTACTCTGAGAGAGCATTCGCGATTGTAAACGCTTCGAAGGTTAGGGCTTCCAATTTTTGAAATGGACATAATGATTAATGATATACAATTAATTTAATTACATTAAATTTTAATAATATTTTCTTACCCAATGCATAATAATACGTAATAACTAAGTGGCTAACATATCTTTTTTCCCAGCAGAGAAGAAAGTGTCCGGCTTCTTCCCTCATTTGAGGGAGGAAAGTTGTACTTTTCCTCTCTACGGAGGAAAGTTGTGACATGGTGATGATTGAAAGTGACAGTTGACATGGCGAAACTGCACATCTTATAATATGTGACATTATCGATAGATGACATTAACATATTTGCCCGCAGCCTGCAATTTCCTCCCTTGGTTTATAATATACTAATTTTTTAAATTGGTCATTTTTGTTTTATTTGGTACTTGTTTTAGATTTTAAAACAGTCGTGTTAGTAACGAATTCTAATGTGGAAATATGGCTTGTATGTACAGTGGTGGAAGGTTTTCATGTTTCATAGCTCCAGTAATTGATTCATAAGAAGAATTACATAGTGTTTTGTCTTCGTTAGTGAACACACACAAGTTAAGTCCTTATTGCTGAAGATCCCTTTGAGAATTTTCACCAGATTGTATAGGGCGCTTTCAGTTTATGAAGACTTAATGAAGTGGTGATTTTAGTGGTGATAATTATCCTTAATCGCATTTCACTTTTTTGAAATTTTAAATTATTCTTTTTTTAAATTAGTGAAACTCAGTTTTTTATGGAATATATAAGTTGCTTTTTAAAGGTTGTTCGCTCTTTTAACCTCTAAAGTGTTTGTAGTAGAGAACAGAAAATTTGAATGTAAATACGAAACATATATCCACAGTATCTTTTTTTTTTTAAACAATCAATAACTTCTGGCCAGGGTGAGCTCAGCCGTGAATGATTTACGTTATCGATGTCTAAATAGAACCACATGTAAACATGCTTGTTTATGATTTAGAATCAGGCTGTGAGTGAATATGCGATTTTTAAACTATATCTCTTAGCTATTAAAGTATTTCAAGGGGCTCTTAGTCATGGTTGGCGGTTTTCTGTAATTTCAGATACATAAAGGCGTCGGTCACTCGAATAATATCAATCTACCTTCATTTTGCGACTATAGCCTAATGTCGCACATATATTATAAACATCTTCAAGTAGAATTAAGTAAATTATACCTATATATATTCGATGGGATCTTTTACAATATTTTGTAGCTACAGGTCCAGATAACAATTATTTGACAGCAAAAAAAGATATAAAACCACATATTCATCTATTAAAGGTTCCAGTTCAACTTATCCTTCGAGATTTCATAAACTCTCGCTTTATAACACATTCGTTTTTATATGCAACACGTATTCTCTAAACCATTAGTTTGAAATCTACCCCAAATCGATTTTCCTAAACCGCACGCATTTTATTCGCCCTCCAAATCCCGGATTCACTTTTGAGAACAGGTTCAATTATATTTTTCATTATAACCACACGCGGCTTCCGGCCCTCCCCAATGTGAAACTGCCAGCCTGGTGTTAGTTTTGCTTGATTTATGATTGTAATAATTTGCAGTTGCACTAACAGAATGTTACTGTAACCACGAAAGTGCTTGTTTTTTCATTATTAAGCTATGTTCTACTAACAGATTTGGAAAATTATTTTTTCTCATATGAATTAGTGTAAAGTGTTTGAAAATACAGGAATTTTAAATTTAACTTGGTATTTTTTTCATTATAGCACTGTTTTGAAATTATCATCTCATATTTCTTCGCTAGTACTGACACATACGTCTTTGCCTCACAAACTTTTATTAAATATGAAACATACAAATGCGCATTTCGAAAGCCTAAATTAAAAAAAATCTTGGGTTAAAGAAACTATGCCCTCATTGTGTAAGAAGCATTGTGGAAGAAGTCCTAGACCTTGTTACTGATAGCCAGCAAATTATTATTATCCCTCTGAATGCTGAAGAAGCAGCTTCCACGTTCAGATAAGCTATCTGTTATAATTCTCACGTCCCGCATAAATCCCTATTTGCGCCTAATATAATTGCCAACTAATTCTACTTGAAAAATATTGCAATATTTCTCTAATTTAAACTTTTGATTATGCATTTCAATACCCCTATTATAAACAACAAAAGGCGCCCCTGTATCACCCTCACCCTTTGACCCATCCGTAAAAATTTCTAAACCCTCTCCAAAAGTGCCTATTATAAAGTAATACTTTTTAATGCCACGGTATGAATTTCGGCCCCCTGTATCTACTCGCCTTTCTAAATCGCCCGATTCTAATCTAATTCCCGCTGCAGTAATTAAATCGTCACACCCTATTTTATTCGCGTCCCTACGAAATTTGGGTTCTCTCAAACGTAAATTTATTGCTAAATATATCCGAAATAACGCACGCCGCATCTGCCGAAATAGATGAATACGTATTCGCGATCCTAACCGTTAACAATCTTTACGCATCGATTATTTTTTTCTTCCTTTAATTTTACACGCGCCTGCCCATATTGCCCTCGCGTTATAACATTCCCGGTTCTATAGTGCCCCTGGAAATAGTACTCGCCGAGTTACCGTTTACGGGAGTAATCTAACATTATTTCCAAAGCTGCAATTGGGCTGGTACGCATTGCACCTTTCCAATATTTCATCATCCGCTTGGTAATACCAATATGCCAGTTTGGTTTATGGATAATTTTATCTATGTGCTCATAATTGGCCTATAGAATCCTTTTGGGGGAAGAGGAGAGAGTGACATAGGATTTCTTTTACGTGCAAATCGATATACAGATTGCAGAGGAATGGAGGTTGTACTGGGGGGAGAGGGAGGGCGGGTTAATGAAAATGTTATTTAACAATTGAAGAGTATAATACTAGAGGGTTTGAATGCCACAATTTCGTAAGCACTGATTTACATGAAAATGGCCTAAAAAGATTATGGCACTTATATCCTTTAGAAGTTACACTCTTCAAGGTGTACTTCCAAGTATTTCTACATCCATATAATCATTAGATGTTGAAATTAATAAAATTTTGGTTAGATTAAACGGTTAAAGTTTTACGCTAATACTGTTCTGACTTTCAATCTAAAAAGATGCAAAATTAGATTCCTAATGATAAATACATTAAGTAATTATTAATAGCTATGGTTAGAACTATGAACAATTGTTCATAAGCGTAGAATTTTGATTATTTAACTTTAACTGTTAATGGGAACTAACAGTTTTTCAATCGTTTATCATGAATCATGAATAACGGGTAACGGGTGGGGATAATGGACAATCAAATTATTATAAAAATTTGTTATTGCCGTAAAGGTGTAGGTATTGCCCAGCTACTGTAAATCAATATGAGAATAAATATATAAGTAAAATAAATTATTTACGGTTCAAAGTTTAATAAGACATTTTATTGATAAATTATATTAAACACCTCCACCGTAACTTTGGCTGCTGATTTGGAGACAAAATGTGCTCAAATGAGGCTTTGGAATACTTTGTAGGGAAGATATTTTTGTTTGTTTGAGGTTTCTCACTGTTGCAGTCAAGGAAAGCAAATAAGTGTTGCATTTACTTACCCAACAATAATATTCACCGTTTACTATAAGAAAAAACAAATAGCTTTGATTAGAGAAGGGGCAGTTCGGGCGAAAAGTCACACTAAATTGAAATTGTAAATAATTTGGGCAACACTTTCTTGTTTCTAGTAAAACCAAAAAATATAGTATAAAACATTACAATGAAAGTAAATGGATGGACCATTTGCTTTCATTTCCCTATAACTGTTCTCTCACAAAGAGTCAAGAACCATGGTATTATAAAAAGATTAAAACTTAAAATATAAAAATTGCCTCTTCTTCGGGTTCATATTAACAATATATTTAGAAAAGTATTATTTTTCCCTTAAACCTAACTAAAATAAATAAACATTAAACATATTAAACTAAAACTCCCACTTAAACAATACTTATTTATATTCACTATTTATTTCCATTATATTTGTTTTCACAATTCTATTTCACTGTCGCTTCAACTTTTCCACTAGCATTTTCCAATAGAAAGTGACAGGTTTTTGTTTGTGCACGTGTTTTATTTGGCTCGTTCGGTTCTGGAGCAAACTACGTCTTTTCTGAATGTTTCCAGTGCATTCGCACCCATTTCGGTTGCTATATGCGATTGCGCCTCAATGCGCCTCAGATTCAAAATTTTAAAAATAGACACGGCTTACATTTGGAAGCATTATTTTTTATTCTGAATCATTCCTAATTCGATTTTTTTTTTGTTTTAAGCAAGTGAAACTTCTATGGAAATTATAACTACTTTAGGAATTCTACTTGTGAGTATTCCAGACTACACACACAAATTTGGGAAAAGTTACCCATATTTCGAAATTTCATCCAGGCCGCATGAAAAAACCTGGGGGAAATTACCTATAATTAGAAGCACTACTTCTATAAGTAAAATGCCTGTACAGTTTTAGTGGCACAAAATTGACCCATATTTGTACAGGAATTTTACCAAAAAATGTACTTTTTCATTTCCTATTTGTTGTTGGATGCTTTCTGAGCAACTCAACAATTTGTTTTTTGAGTATATAACTTAAGCTTATTTAATAAATTCTTTTAATAGCTCTATTTAGTCCTCCCCCTTTTTCAAGTTGTGTCGCTAGAAATAGTACGATCCTCGCAATATCACATCACCACACCTTTCTTGCACAGACTATGAACTAATTGTAAAACTAAATTTGGCATGAAAGGTGTAGCTTTTCGTACTTCTGATAATTTTAATATTATGGCATATCAGTTTATATAAAGTATTGATGATACAAAAGAAAGCACCATGCTAATAGCTTTACTTTTGGATCTATATCCTTAAAGTGAGTTAGATGTACAACAGTTTAAGATCATTGTTAGAGTAGATCTAAGGGCGAATTAAATACAGTGAGTGTTATTCTAAAAATAAGCTCATTTAACTTTATTTACAATAAAGCTTGTAGGGTTAATACATTAAGGCTGAATGAACTCAGGTAAGCTAATCCGGTCAAAATAAAATCAAATTCTATTACAAAAAGTTTTCACGTGTCAGATGTGTTAAAAGCTCAATTTCTTTTGAAATCAGACCAACACATCGCTTCAAAAATAACGCATTTTAATAGCTAATTCGATATTAATAGCCTATTAAAAGTTACTGCTGAAAAGAAGATGATAAGTTACTAGAGCTAATCTGGAAACAACATAAGAATATTGCCCATCTAATTGTATGATGTTTGAAAAAAACATTTAAAACCTAAACTTTGGTGGAAATTGTCATTTATTGGAGAATCCATTACTGAAATGTTATTTTAAACATAATAGTACTAACTACATACATGATCAGTGCAGGGAAAAACTGAAATCGTTCCCACTAAAATTATGTTTGCCATATTCTGCGGCCGGAGACGCTGATGAGGTCAGTCGGCGCTTGAATAGCTTTCCAAGATACATTTAGGTAAGAGGAGCGCTCGCAACCACCAACAGCTCGAGTGGACCCGGTAGCGAAATCGCTATACATTCTCCTTAACGCCCCATAACGCTTCTAATGGTATTTCGAATCTCAGAAACCTTTCTTTCATAAATACCAAATTTGTGCTTTGGTCGAGAAGTCGGAGCATGAAAATTCAATGTAATTATTGCGAGTGAACATTGGTGGCGCTAGTAAAACGGCATTCGATCGGGGAACAGTTACACATGTTCCTGCGTACGGATTTTTTTTTTTTCATTTAGCGCATAAAATTAAGATATACATCAAATTAGTAGCACTTTCCCCATTTCTTTCTGAACGTGGCCCATTAATCATAATTAACAATGTTGCTCTCTAGAGAACACCATCTCTATTAAAATTTCAATACACACCCTTCCAATGATAAGTAATTCTTTCAGAAAAATGCAATTAGAGCCATTAGTTTAATGGAAGGAAAAACATTACAATTTTATTCATTAATTTTAGTAATTTATTTACAACGATAAAATAAATTCTTTCCGGTTTTAATGGCAATATTGCATGTGGCATCTACTAACGATGAGGCTACAAATTCATTTTGTCTGGCACATGAATGAGCTTTTTTCTTCTTATTTTTGACAACCATAATGCGCGCAAGTTGATAATTTTGGTGTGCACATGAATAGCTTTTCATGAGTCAATAAATAGATTTATATTTTTTAACAACTTATTGATAAGTCAGCGTCTGAAAGCACCAGTCTGATCGCAACTATAATATAAAAAAAGGTCTGACAAAACTGTGTACACTGAAGATAATTCTTGGAGATTTTGTAGATATTCGCAAAATTTACTTTTTTAGTTCTTCTTTTTTTTAAACTGTCGTTATATAGGCAATATAGACATACTACAATGGCAGAGCAGGCACAACACTGCAAATATCTTCACACCGTGGTGGGATGTTGGTTACACTTAAACCCATATCATACAATCACCATCTTTATAGTAATTTGAACTTATTACATCAAACTAAATAAGGTTTATGAATGCCAATTATTCAATGGTCGATAAATCATTACATACGCAACAAGCAGTTTGACTCTCGACTAAATAAGCTAATTTTGCAAAGAGTGTTCATCCACCGAAGCATCTCCAATTATCATATCTGTCATGATGTCAAGCTGTTTCCTGTCCATCTGTAGCAGTTTCCTTGCTCATTTTCCGCATGGATTCCTAATAAAGATTTTACCATGTACTTCACTTTGGATATTCCTCAAGTATTCATATTGATTTGTCCGAACCCAGTCTCCTATATGTTTTTGGACCATTCTTTAGTTATCCCAAAGAACGATTCTGATCCGTTACTCTCAATATCCTCCTTACCTGCTAACCAGAACAGACTAACAATCTTCCGGTCAGACAGCTCTACGAGTTTGTCGAGACAATCCATTATCATCTGAAATGATATCACGGAGACATACGTCCCAAGTGCGTAACTATGTCTCTAATTTCTAGAATGTATCCCTGCCGCGACACCATTAGCAGATGCGATCATGTCAGGTCCTGTTCGCTATGCTTATAATACCTCCTTGTCAATCTGGTGTTAAAATCTGCATCTCTACTCTGGTGCCATTGTGTTATTGGCGTTGTTAGCGCTAACCCTCTTCTTTTCTAATTTCGTGCATCTGGTTACTACTTTCAGGACCTCTTGAATTCGATCTCTGGGTGTCACGTCGTGTTTGCGCTATGATGATTAGATTATCTACATAGCTCAATACGCGGTGTTCACGATCAGTAAGCGCATCTACCAGTCCGTTTGCGACTAAGCATAATAGGAATACAGACGAGACTCCTTCTTCCAGGCATCCTCCAGCCGTCTGAATGCACAGCATCTCAAGTGCTACCAATGTTTCCACTTCCACCACTGTGTTCCTAAGCTTGAAGCCTCTTCAGTTAAAGCAAATGCTACTCACTCTCCTGCTTGCAAGAGATCTTGCAATAGAATCAAAGCCGCTGTTATTGAATGCCTCTTCAACATCAATGAAAGCCCCATAATCACCCTTTCGTTTCATTCTGTATCTTCCACTGGACTTACAAACTCATGAAATGCTGTTTGATACCTTATTAAGTGCTTCCAAAATTCACAGTACCTTCTCCATAATTTCTTTTCCAGCTCTCTGAGTTAGTCCACTTATCTTTATACTATTCTATGGATCGGCTCATCATCATATATACATCTCAAATATTGACTATTTTTAGTTCTTTTTTTTTGCGATTTAGCAGATAGTTTTGATAGATCTATAAAACTGGAATTAGGAATATATAATTTGAGATTATTTTTTAATAACAACGTTGTTAGTCATTAGAAACTAAAAATCGTCGAAATTTTGGGAATAATCTTTTGTAGGTTCCTAGAATTTCTTGATTACTATTGTGACTCCTATAATACTAAGTTATCAAATTAGTGCCAAATTTGGTAATGTACACTGGAAGAAACAAAGAGAAATAATTGAAATATATTTTGAGCCCGAGCGTTTTGGACCTCTCACAACCATTGTACTATAAATCATCACTTATTATTATGAACAATTTTTAGTCACTTATTTAGCTATTAGCTAAAGAGGGAATAAGTTTCTGACCTAATCGTAAAACATCACAATAGTGCCTCTGATTTGATACATGAAAAAAAGGTACATTCCAGTCACATCAGAATCAGTAAATTATGCTTAATCGTAAAAGGAATCCGTGATGAGTGAAATTGAAAGTCGTCTGTGTAAGAAGGATGGGAGAATAGAGTAAGGTGCATATATCATCTGCCACGTATTCGGCACGAGAATCGAGTAAAAGATTTCAGGAGGACTGATGTTTTTCTGAAAGACCTGACAAAAGTTCTCATGGCAAAAATCAGTTGCTTTTCTGCATCCAGAAATTGTTATTGATACTGGATATTGTCTCAATTTTCCTGTTGTTTAGTTTAGAGTGAATACCTCTGAAGTAGATTTCACCAACCAGTTTGTGTCGTTTCGGCTTTCTGCTTAGTGTTTACGAAAGAAGATTTTTAAAGATTATTCCCCACTCTTTCCTCTTTCCTAAAGGTTCTCTGTAAATCTGTCTAGTTGAGTTGCTTCATGTTTCGCTTGGAACGAATTTTCCAACTTCCTGGTTTTTAATGCTACCAAGACGAAGTCTGGTCCTATGTACGAAATCAACGATTCTTTTCTCACTACTTCATCGGCCCTTTCATTTGCTTTGTTCCAAAATAACCAAATGCCCAAAGTAAAATGATTTTATTATATGCAATCTGCCACATCATTCAGTAGTTATCATTTGTATTCCCAAGCTTTATCGTTGAGCCAGTACCATTTTTTTTTGTCCATGGCGGGTGTAAACCCGAACAGGGCAACTCGACCAGAAATACCTATTGTGCCCCCACATCTATTTTAGCCCTCTCACTCAGGTTGCACTCTATCATAAAAGTTCACAATCTAGCTCAGAGTTAACTTCCTGACTCTGGGTTCGTCCAATCGATGGACCCCAAAGTGCGTCTGCCTCTCCCCGTTCACGAACGGGCAGTTGACAAGAAGGTAAGCAGGAGTTTTCTCCTCACTCCCACACGTCCTGCACAGGGGAGAGTTCACTAGTCCCATGCGGTGCATGTGTTTATTTAGTGCACAGTGCCCAATGAAGATTCCCAGATCTCTTCCTGCTCATAAAGACTGCATTATGGAGTTTTTCCTCTTTTAGTTGAAGCCCTAATGATTCACAGTGTCTAGCGCCGGCGAGTCCATTCCAAAAGGAGTGGTGCCTGGCAGCAAGGTGGGAATTGACAAACGTTTTGATGCTGCCATATAGGTTGCCACACGTTGGTTCTGCACCCACAAACTGCAGTTCGTTGGCGATCCTTGCTAACGTGTCAGCTATTTCATTGCCTCTGATCATAAAGTGACCTGGCGCCCATCTCTATGTAACATTTAGAAGTTCCGCCAGTTGTTTAATTTTGCTGTGGCATTCCAGTACCACCTCAAAGTCAAATCTGACAGCCCGCGGAGCTTTGAGGGCAGCCTGGCTGTCGGAGATGATTTCCAGCTTTTTATTCTTGCGCAGGCAGTTTGAGATGCCGTCAACACAAGTCTGGATGGCAATAATTTAGGCCTGGAATATGGTGGGGGAGGCACTTAGACTAAAAACCAGATTCCAATGCCTGTGCCATTACGTGTTTTCGAGGCATTGACGAACCAACCGAATAGACCCCAATTTGGTCTGCGGATGTGTGCTATTGCAGTTTCGCTGCTGGAAAATATCTACGCCAACAAAGTTTAGGGAGATATCCAACCCTGCCAGAGATATCCCCCAGAGAAGCTGAAAACGGGCGAAATATTATCTGCCTTTACGAACAGCCTGTTCGATGTAGTTGAAGATGCTGGTGCGGTCTCCGACTTTCGGACTCTCGGATACTACGCCGCCCGCTGGAGCTGTACAAAGATTAGCATGCGTGTGTATAACTAGGCCTATGAGAATCTGGCCGACAGCAGCTATTGAAATGGTACCGGATGTTAGCCTTTTCACGTTGTGGTGGAGTACGTGGCAAAAAGAACAACATAAGGAACGATTAAGTAGAGGTCTCAAACTCCTAAAGGTGAGCAAACTTAGGACACTGGAATGACATGTCAAAAAGAAATTAGCTTTATAAAAGAATTTACCACAAAAATGGCAGAGGGAGCTGAAATAGGAATATTTGCGGCTAGAATGGAGTATTTCAGAAGCATGGAGAAATATTCGAGTATCCCCTAGGGGGAAACATATACTATTGAATAATGCGCTTAATTCAAATTTTGATAAAAATTACGAAAAACAGCAGATTATCTCAATGTATGATAGTCAAGCAATCAATTCTAAGATGGTCTGAGGGTGCCTAGGAAATTTAAACGAGCGAAGGAAAAACAATAAGGTAATCCTTCTGTGTCACCGGGACAAACAGGAGTGAAATAAAAAACCTTACAAAAAAAAACTAGAACACCATCTTTAGCGCCAGAGCGCTTTTCTGACAAAGATGTCAGTACAAGGACTAACGAGTGAAAGTAGAGCATAGAACATTCAACTATTGAGAAAATCTCCAGGGAGTAAGGCCAGCTAAAACCCTTCTAGAAACCTATAACCAGAAGAAATTTATAAAATGCATTAACCTGAGCAAAAATAATGTCCGTTTATTAACAGGAATTCTGGAGGCCGTTACAGATTGAAAGGATTTCTCAGTAAACTTGGACTAGTAAAGGAATCTGAACGCAGATTTGCTGGGAAACAAGATGAAATGGTCATCCGTCTCCCCAAAAGTGCGCAGCACTGTGCAACTCAAATGAATTACCTGGGGCCTTCGCATATTCTGCACCTTTTGAAAGGTATAAGATTGGGAAAAGTAGGGATCATAAGAGATCTTTTAGGTCGCAGTGTACTATAACCCTTACATACATATGCATACATCCGTAGAAGGTATGATATTGATTCACAGTGTGTCTATATCTACATGTCGCTTCTGTTTGTGATACGTAACCATTTGCTCCATTTTTAAAAATCGAATAAATTATTTCTACTTCATATTATGCAATAAGAAACAGCATATTAAGTGCACTGAACACTAAGCTATCAGCAGTATACATTTATAACAGCCATCACGTCAGGCTGAAAGAGGGCGTTTGGACTTCTCGCTATAATTGACCATAACGGAACGAGTTATTAATGCATTCAGGATGCAAGTAAATCTGAGAAGCTGTTTATTATATATGCCGGGTGCTCTCGTTAGATAAGCCGGTAGCAATTTCTGTCGAATGCGAAGTCTTCCATGGCGGCAGGGCATTCGATCGCAGGAAAAATGGAACACGCCGGCACGGTGTAGACAATGAAGGGCGAGAAACGCTATTTTCCGTTTGAATAATTCATCGGCCTCTGTGTTATGACGTCCACGGCTGCACCAAGCCCGACCAGAGTGATTTAAAGCGGCCGACTTTGTTATAAATTGAGATATCAATAAGGCGCTGAAACAATTGCGTGTTATCTTATGGAACGTGATCGAATCTGGGCGATGGGCTAAAGCCGCACGCTATGCAGTTCGTAGATTGCCGACAAACGTCTAACAAAGAATGGAATAATGAGATTTGTTCAAAATTTCCAATGAGCTCTTTCTTTCATTCTTGAATATACCGTCTTAATCTGTTTAGAACTTCCATATTTAAGACAGTATCAACCAGGAATATTTCACGCATGCAGTTTTATTATAAAAAATATCAAATTCTGTTTTTGAAAATTAATATGTTAAAGAAGAGAGAAAAAAACCTACAAAAAACAGTTTTAAAAAACATAGAAACAAATGTCAGCACTGTGTAACAGTGTCTACTGATGTTTGTGTGTACTTCCTGTCTTAGCAGCCTTCCGTTAGAGCATTTATATGAGTAATAATGAAAAAATAGTTTAATTACACCTATTAAAGTGGATATTTTAAACATATAGGTATTTCTTCTTTGCAATCTGACAACAAGACAATTACAGATTAATATAGGTACTTTATACACATACATTTCGAAATTCCGTATGCAAATGGCACAATACCGACCTTTTACCTTGCAGATAAAAATTATGTGAAAACACACAAATTGCCCTGTATCCTTTTGCAAAACAACAAATATAATTTTGAAAAATACATACCACTACAAGTTAATATAATCCTTGCACGTGTTTTAAATTGTCAATATGGAAATCTGCATATGAAATGTGACTTTACAACGTCTATTCACGAAGAAAAAACGGCTGTACGCGTAGTTCAAGTTATGTCACCACACAAAATACGTCGAAATCTTGAAAACAAAAACCGAATTTAGCAACCACTAACTGTTATAATCGAGTACTAAAATGTTTCAATTAACTTATTTTCATGAAATAACACCTTTTCATGTAATGTTGTTGCCAAAAAAAGAATACGTTTGAATTCGCAATAAGTGCCCTTAGACTAAGGTTTTTTTTTTATGTTAGTACGTTGGCCATCACAAGGTGTTACAGGATCATGGTTGTCGTCTGTAACTGTGCCTTGATAAAACACGCTGTGTTTATGAGTGGGAACTCATTTAAGGGTAATTGCGGTCGATACTGTTGGATTTTCAGTGATCGGACGAGAGAATAATGTGGCTGCAGTATCATTTTTGTTGATCTTTTGTTATTTTTACATTTAAACTAATACTATAACCTGCATATAATACATGCGTTATCAAGGCACAGTTACAGACAACAGCTATGATACTGTGGCACCTTGTGATGGCCAACGTACCAACATAAAAAAAAAACCTGGTCTAAAAGGCACTTATAGCGAAATGAAACGTATTGTTTTTTTGACAAAAATATTACATGAAAAGGTGTTATTTCAAGAAAATAAGTTAGTCGAAACAATTTAATACTAGTTTACAATAGTTATTGGTTGATAAATGTGTTTTTTTTTCAAGATTTCGACGTGTTTACTGTGGTGACTTAACTTGAAAATCGTATCTTTTTTTTAAGAGAAAAGTGTTGAAATCTAACGTTATTCTGGAGTCATTTTACACCAATATAGATCAAAACTACGACCTTCAGAGCACTCGGGCTATTCTTTATATTTTCCTGATTTATTTACTGTAGCTCATACGTATAGCTCTAATAGCAATTTAAAAAAATCAGTTCGAAAATGGTAATTACATTTATACTAACTTCAATCACCTTTAAAAAAGTCTATATGTAGTTTTTTTATTTAGAGCATCCTGGGAAAATGATTACGAAACAGTGACTCACAAAATATAATAAATAATATAAAAAAAAATATGCTGTTCAAAAAATTAATTTACAATTTTGAGAAAAAATGTACTTAAACCAAGAATTTGAAATTGATGAAAGGGAACGTGTAAATTAACAGTATACAGGTAATCAATAATGAATATAAAGAATTATAACCACAAATGAATAATTATGCTAGTTCTTAAATAAAAAAAATACTAAGTAAAATATGTAGCAAAAATACAACTAGGAGACAAAGTTCAATGGAATTTCAATTGGATATAGTACCCTATTTCTGTTGCTGGTGCTTACGCCAGTACGTCGGAGGCCTGAAAGACAAAATACCCAAATGATTCAAGCCTGAGCAAGCAAGAGAGAAAATATCGGTATCTCGCTCGCTTAAGCTCGCATTCTATACTTTTTTCTTGAAGTGTACGTCGTACTATGTATACCACGAAAAGACTCGTGTTTATTTCTAAGGTCTCCAATTTTCTGGAAGCTTCGAAATAGAGTTTTGGGTTACATTTTATTCTATAAATAAAAAGTATGTAAGGGAAATATAGAAGACAAAGAAAGATATTTAACAACGTATTTAAGAAGTTATAGTTTATTTTGTCTTAACTTAGCTTTTGTTTAAATAGAAAAAATATTTAAGGGAAATATAAGAAAAAAAGCAATTTTTAACAATATTTATTTTTTTCTAATTCCTAATTTATTTTTATTAGAAAACAAAATAAAATTTCTAGCATTATTTTTATAACTTTGGTCTGCGCAGTTGATTGTTTCCTATGTTTTCAAATACTGTTCACACAATCATGTTTCATTAATATTTTTCTTTTCACAATCGATGCAAATTTTGTTTTTAGAAAATGGCGTTAATTATTTTTACTTAAAATCCATTTTCTAAAAATATATTGATTTTGACTTATAGCATTTTTCTTGTGTATGTGAAACAATTTGCAATACAAATTACGAAAAATGCAGAGTATTTTCACATAATACATTGTGATGTACTGTATTACATTGTATTAATAACAAAAATAAAATTACATTCGCTACTTGGCGCACCCAATATACTAGAATATGTAACCCACTTAAGTGGGATGACACCGCTAAAAAACAGGAACTGGAGCGGAACCCCCATAAGAAGCCTTCCACTTCCAAAATGAGAATACCTCACAAGGAAGGAACAAAGGGAAGAGCAAAAAAGCTGGAGCAGATTGGGGAACAGGATGAAACACTCATCCATCTCCTCTCAAATTGCGTAACACTGTACAACTCAAGGGTATTGCACGTGGGAGCATGTGAAATCGTAGAGGGAGACTTACCTAACCTGGGGCCTTCTGATATCCTACACCTGGTGCCAATCTTTGGCACCTGCCATTGCTTGCATCGAATCAACAATTTTTACTTCTAGGTTACATTATAATCAGTGGTGGCTCCTGAGTTATGAAAGAGGGGGAGCACAGAATAAAAATAGATAAATAAATTAAATTCGAAAGTGTACTTCCTAATTCTTTCATTAATATACTATAGGATCAAATTGTTTTGGCTACTAGTTTCTACCTATAGTAGTAATTGTCTTCTTCAGGCCTCAGCATGATCCCATAATAGTCAACGGATTAAAAAACTTAGCAAACAATGTATTAAAATTGGATTATAGTTATACGATTCGCTGACCGTGCATCGCGGGAAAAGAAATGTCCGGCCGGAACAGTTAACTATTATGGAATCATGCTGAGGCCTGAAGAAGACAATTACTACTATATGTCAAAACTAGTAGCCAAAACAATTTGATCCTATAGTATATTAATAAAAGAATTAATTTATTTATATATTACTCTTGATTTTGAATAAGACTAATTTATTCTTTTATTAATTTATTTTACCGTCTGTGATACATTATCTCGAAAACATTATTTAATTGGGAATACGGTACATATTATTTGTTTAATTGCTACGTTTCGGACTTTCTTTTAGTTCATTTTCAAACATTCCAGAAAGCTTCCAGAAAATTGGAGTTATTCAGTTATGTGTTTGTGAATGTTCGCTTTAAGATGTTTGTTAAATATATGTGTAATTTTTAATAACAAAATTTTAAAATGTTTAAATAACGCACACTAACCCACGGTGAAAGTTTGAATAACTTTATAAAAGAAAAATACAAGACTATAAGGTAATTTTACAAATTAATAGCTGCGAAAGAATGGAAAATGGACTAAAAAAAAGTCCCAAACGTAACAATTAAAATAATAATACCTATGTACAGTATTCCCAATTAAATAAATGTTTTCAAGATAATTTATCTATTATTATTCACTTAATTATGGACAATCAAACAGACAAAATAAAAACGTACTGCTGTAGTTTAGTTTGCTCGCGGTACCGCTGAGTGTATTTTAAGTTGCATATTTTGTTTTGATTTTCCGTTCTGCTGAGTTATTTTACCGAGAGACTTTTCACAAATTTAGATTTATTTTTGAATAAATTTAGGTAAAGAGTTTATTATCTGATTTAATTAATTTAGTGTTAAGTTTTTTTTATTTAATTTCATTCATTTAAATGGCTACTGTTTGCTCATGTTATTCAATGCGTTTTCTACTAGATTTTGTCGGTGATTTGTGCGTTTGCGTTGTTCGTATTGTTATACGGCTGCGTTGTAGAGTTTTGTCAGGCAGTTCCTTGGTCGACTGTTAACGTGAGTAGACGTATTTTTGTATTTCATTGTTTGCCAATTTGTAATTCATTTTGATTATAGTAAATTTCGTTTCGTATCTTTAAAAATTTTGTCCATCAAGGAACTCATTTTGTAATAATTGTTAATATATTGACGAGTACACGTTGTAGATATAAGATCATTTATTAGTTTTGTGCAGGAAGATATATTTTAGTTGTAATTTTCTCATTTTAGTTTAAAGTGTTATTTTTTTCGTTATTCAATTTTGCTGATTCATTTTTATTTTACCTGGGTTTGGGTGACTAGAAGCATTGTTCTTGCATTTAGTTTACGATTTTATAGATTTCTAGTAATTGTACACGTTTAATTTATTTTAATTTGAAACCACGTGAATTGAATTTGAAATATTTAGATTATCTTCCTGAACAAACAAAACTTTTGCTTTATTTGGGAAATAGCATTGTCCTATTGTAATTTAGAGTCAAGTGCAGTTTTTAATTTAGATCAGAACCTTCAGTCCAGTTTTCTTTTTTAAGCTGTAATTAAATCCATTGTGAATAATAAATTTAATTGTTAATTAGCATCTTTGGGTTAAAAAAAATCTGTTCTTTTATTTTAAATTGAACCTTTTAAATTTTTACGGGTAATTAAGAGTGTCTGATTTCATTCACTCACAATTTACTTTTTATGGTTAGATTCAAGTTTTAATTCGCGAGGGTAACTCTGAGGTTAATTGTTCTTTTGCGTTCTTTTAAAATTGTATCCGTTGAGCTAGCTATTTTAAGTTTCGTTTTCATTTTAAATATTCATTTTGCAATTTCATTTAAATCAATCAGTACACAGCAGTACCTATTTTTGTACATAAAATCTAGGAGAAATTTGTAAAATTTTATACACACAATTAACCGGCGGAAAATATGACCATTTTTTCCACATCTTCGTTATATTTACTTTTATGTCGCAAATAAGCACTGTCTAACTGTTCACGTACGTCCAATTTGCCTAGAACACTAAAATCCACGCATGCATTCATGTGAGAAGCGAAATTTTCGTTTCTTTGCCCTCTCTGCGATATTCTTTAAATCATTCAACCCTTGTTTATTCCACGAACTAACCTCTTTCTTAAAAATTAAGCAGATAAAACAAAATAATTTATTTGTTAGTGAGCATGCGGACATCTCATATTTTTCACATATATTTTTATTGAATACTCTATTGTAAGTTCGAGTTTTACTTGGGGAAGTGTAGTTTATTTGAAGATCAGGAATAGCCTTTCTTTCTTCTTAGTTAAAAGTTTTTCCTCAAATGATAGCGAGTTTTTTAAAAGATTTTGCACACTAACTTAACTTCCATCATTAGTAATAAACGTCACTTACTAAACTAAACTAAAAACTATACAGTCGCAATGACAGCAAGCAAGACGTTAACTGGAGATACGAAATTGCGTGCCCCAAAGCGATCGTATAAGCGCATACGGCGAAAATAAACGGAGCAGTCCGATTCATAGTCGAAATGGGTACATCGGTAATAGTACCCCGGAACATAGTTTTGAGCGTTCGCATATGCGCTAGTGTCTATGGTGCAGAAGGAAACTTTGATACCATCGTTATAAAAATACGTAAAAATAATAAAACAAAATAATGCACTGAACTACACGCGAATTTCTTTCTGTATTATTTACCTTGGTGGTTGGGCGGGCAGTGCCCTTGTACCCTTTAGTACCAGCCGCCACTGATTATAATTAAGCAATATGTTAATGTAACGTGTCAAAATAGAGATAGTTTAATATTAGTATCTCTAAGATGATTCCATAAGCTACCCCATTTCCATTTGAAAAAAAACGGATTTCCAAAAATATCCGGTGTGTTGGTGTGTATTCTGCAGTCACTTCAACCGTGTTAGGTGTGTAAGTTCAAAGCGCGTGGTATTGTTCACAGCTATAAGTAATTTAGCGCGTTTCTGCCCTCAATTAAGGCAGATTATTAGTACGTAATTGTACATTGAATATGTAAGTGAACCCTAAAATCTTCCCCATGGGGTACGCTTAGTAGTGATTTACACACAAATTAGCTGCCTAATTACGTCAATTATATCGAAACACATACATGATGTAAAGATATGTTAAACAATCTGTCTACTTCAACTAAAGTTCTACAATAAAGCATACTTCTCCATATAAATAATAATCAGAATAATGCAATCCATTTCTTTTTTTGCCGCAATACACTGCGAAATTAGAAATTATTTACACGCTAGGTAAGTTTAACGTTATAAGGAACGGCAGAACATCTGGATGATCTCTTTTCCGAAACAGCTCCCTCTCTAAATCATTTACTTAACGTAGGACATTTACAAAGAACATGGCGAGTCTAAATTATAAATTAGCATTTCAGTGCCGTGCTTTGGGAGACCGACGGGCCGCGAACAATCAAATGTACGGAGCAACGACCGGAATTTTCAGTTTGAAAGAGAAATCCGCCCGGACCATCGCCGCTACAACAATTCCCTCGTTTTATCCTTTTCCTGCATGTAAAACGATTCATGTTTAAGTAAGTTGCTTATTGTTGTGCTCGTTATTCACAGTAGGTAGTAAGTCCATGGTTACGTGTTTCCGGTAAATAATTTATTAAAATCGTGAAACCAATCAGGATTTCATTTATGAAATATGCATCTAGAATATACAATACGCGAGTTCAGCTGCTTTGCAGAAATATATTATATGTTTGGAAAAAATACGCCTTCAGAAACTACTTACAAGGGAACACCGGCGGGTGTCCCCTCCGATTTCGATCAAACTTAACAGATCGAAAGAGTACCTTAAAACAAGAGACACGTATTTTTTTTTATCGGCGTATCCGTACGATTTTGGGGTACAGCCCCCTCCAAAGTTTGGACGATTTTTCAATTTTTACAAATATTTCCTATATTATAGCAGATATTAAATTTTCTTCTTAACATAATTTGCAGCATATTGCATGGCCCTAAGGGTGGCGTATCCGTGATTCGCAAAAAAATAATACGGGGGACGCGGTACCCGTAGCCCCCATTTTTTTTCCATTTTTTCTTTTTCTCATTCATCAGAAGAAGGCCGATTTTACATAGAATACGATGATGTGTAACAAGTTTAGAAAATTGATAATTGTAAAAATAGAAAAATAATAATAAAGCTTCAAAATTAATAAACTTGTCTATTGATATAAATCAAATGAACTATAACAGAAATAAGTTTTTATCCTTAACATAATTTCCAGCATAATACATGGTCTCAAGGTAGATATCTTCATAAAAAGCTAATAACGGGGGACGGGGTACCCCATACCCCCGCATTTTTTTAATAATAAGTTTATTCATTATTCATCAAAAAAGATCCTTTACATAGAAAACGTGATGATAATAAATTTAGAAAATTAATAATAGTAATAATAACTCAAAATAAATATATGTACCTGTTTATTATGATGAATTTAATATCCACTTATCTACGCATCGTGAGTTTATTTAATTATTCAGTCACTTCAGATATAATAGACCTAGATTACAAAACTAGAGCTGTCGACTACTGGAAAAGTAGTAAATCCAAGCCACGTACTTTGGCAGGTGTCATCCAAAAATTCATATATACCAATAATCGCATTACAGTATGTCATGTATTTAAACATTTATAAGCATTATAATGTTTTTCTAATTCTGTTCTATTGTTTCCGAAATGTTATAATAGTTACAAACACATTAGTTATATTTATGCTCAATTGAATACTTACATTGTACACCTACACTGCACGAAAAACTTGAAATAAATTAAAAGATATATATGTATATATTATTTAATCCTTCGTCCTGTGTAGCAAATTTGTTCATATATACGCACTAAAGGATTATGGTATTCTAAGAATGAATAACATTTTATTAAGGAAATATATAAAACGCAGTCACTAACTGCAATTGATAAAACGATTTATATTGCTACCACCGATAAAAGTTTCGTATAGTATATAGTATAAATTAGTAGGCATAAACAGGTTTGACCATAGCTTGTCGAATTGATACAATTCTAAATTAAGAAATATTTAAGTAAGGAGAGCAGCAGAGTAACGATAACAAATAATTGTTGTTAATGTACTATATTATTATTATTACAATTATTTTTATTATTAATCCTCAAATTTATTACCATTGTTTTCTATGTAAAAGCGATTTTTTTTTATGAGAATAATGAATAAACTTATTATTAAAAAAATGCGGGGGTATGGGGTACCCGTCCCCGTTATTAGCTTTTTATGAAGATATCTACCTTGAGACCATGTATTATGCTGGAAATTATGTTAAGGATAAAAACTTATTTCTGTTATAGTTCATTTGATTTATATCAATAGACAAGTTTATTAATTTTGAAGCTTTATTATTATTTTTCTATTTTTACAATTATTAATTTTCTAAACTTGTTATACATCATCGTATTCTATGTAAAATCGGCCTCCTTTTAATGAATAAGAGAAAGAAAAAATGGAAAAAATGGGGGTACGGGGTACCCCGTCCCCCGTTATTAACTTTTTGCGAATACGGACGACGCCACCCTTAGGGCCATGGAATATGCTGCAAATTATGTTAAGAAGAAAATTTAATATCTGTTATAATTTAGGAAATATTTGCAAAAATTGAAAAATCGTCCAAATTTTGGAGAGGGCTGTACCCCAAAATCGTGCGGATACGCCGATAAAAAAAAATACGTGTCTCTTATTTTAAGGTACTCTTTCGATCTGTTAAGTTTCATCGAAATCGGAGGGGGACACCCGCCGGTGTTCCCTTGTTAGTAGTGAACAACCTTGAATGTGAATAAATTGTATAAACGTATAAAAATTAACAGTTATTAGTTTTTTTTGCAATTACTTCTTTTAAAAGTGCAATTTTTCAGCACAGTTATATACTCATTGTTTAGAACAATGCTTGTTGTCAAATTGATTATCTTAGAAAGTTATAAGAAAATAATTTTGTAATTAGGTGTGTGCAGGTGATTTGCGTTTATCTCGTAAATTTATGAAAAATATTAGTTTCTGTTAACGCTACATTGGCCTTGATTAGTATTCGAAATGAAAGTAAAAATTTCAGGTTCCCCTATAGGGCGCACGGCGCTGGGCATCGCGATGCAATCAAATTACTTTTTTCGGGAACATACCACTAATTAAATATTTCTTTTAATGCATTTACTTCCTAGTTTTATCCATTAAGGAATTATTCTTGTACAGGGTGCGGCAAGTTAATTTCTTTTTTAAACCGCAATAAAACGCATTTTGTGCATTAGAAATTCTTAATTTTTGTTTTAATGGTATAGGTACTTAGCTAAAGTTTTGTTCTAGCTAGTATTGAGAATTATGTCAGGTAGGTGACGGCCCCCATTGCCTATACACTCAATCATTCGATTTCTGGCGTTTCTCATCACTCTTACTAGTATGTCAGCGGGTATGTCGGCAATTACTGCCCGGATATTAGTTCTCAGGCCTTGTAGGGTTTTTGAACGGTTGATATAAACATGTAACCTAAAAAAAAAACCCACAAAAAAAGTCTCAAGAGGCCAAATCGGGGGAGCACACTAGCCACTTTCCTTATTGAGATGAGACGCTCCAGGAAACGTTCCCTCAAAAGGGCCATCGACATTCTTGAAGTGTGAGCCAAATCCAATTCTTCAAGTTATGGGAAAAAAAATTCTCCAACATCTCCACATACCGATCTGAAGTTACTGTCACCGAGACCTCATTTTATTCAAAAAAAAAAGAGAGACCAACAATACCACCTGAGGAAATTGCACACGATAACAGTATGGTGTGAAAACTTTAGGCGAATGTAAAGGCCTTTGATGCAATTGTCGGAGATTGGTTTCAGCCCAGTAGCGCATATTCTGTTTGATGTCGTATCCACTCAAATGAAAGTAGGCTTCATTGCTAAAAAAAAACATTGCGTCCGCAGGAACGTTTTCGAGAATCGCCTCGCATGCGTTTCTCCGAGAATTTAAGTCGCGTTCGGAGAGTCATGGACAATTGCCAACTGTATGGATGGTAATGAAGGTCACTGTGTAGAATTCTCCTCACTGAACGATCGGAAAGTCCAAGAGCTAACGCATGTTTGCGCGCACAACGCCGTGGTGATTCCAAGATTGAAGTTCTCACTCTCTTAACATTCTCACATGATCTGACACGCCGATGGACTCCATTCCTTTGTCTGGCTGTGCTCGAGGTTTGTCTGAACGCATTGACCTATGTAAAAATTGATTTCCGGTCCGGGACAGGAGTCAGGAGGGCTAAATTGTAGCGATTTCGGAATGCGCGCTGAGTAGCGATCATGGAATACCCGTTCTAAAAGTAGGCCTCGACGGTAAACGCTCGTTCCTCACTGTTCCAACGCATATTGGCGGCTGAGCGGAGAAGGGAACAAAACTTTAGAACCACATATGTCAAATGAGACAGCTTCCACCCCGCTACGATTCCTACAGGCTTAATAGCGTGCATTTTAAAAAGGGAAATTAACTTGACGCACCCTGTATTAATATTGCATCAGTAACAAAATCTGGAACTTCTCCCCAGATCTTGTTCCCAGAGTAGAGTTTTTGCCATGGTCCTTTCTTACTCGTTGGCGAATGCTGGGAGATAACTAAAGTTCTTCCATGGGCGCAAATATAATAACAACTGATAGCTGAATCATTTACAGTAGATTCACGATTATGTGAGTTAATGTCAAAATGTGAACTAATCACATTTTAGGTTGTTCACATATTTCAGTGTTTCACATAATTGCGAGGCTACTGTATTATATTTTTCTTATTAACAGTCATAAGGAAATTATTTATATAATGTAGGAATATTTCATTTGTTATGGAATCCATATAGTGCTTGGGACAGGTAGCGTGTAGTATGTACCACTGGATTATCACGATTTGTAATTATTTAGCTTTTCATAAATATTAACCTGGCCCTGTTCTATTCCTGCCAGCTGACAAAGGACAGGTTACAGTTGTGTTAAGGAAATCATCAATACATATCGAAATGTTTAGAATTATTAAACGTAAGTTAGACTGATACACCGAACCGACCTTCTTCGGTAGGTATATAAACTTCTTCACGTGTTATAATATTCCCTCCAAAATAAATCTTGTCTTATCTATGAATAGTATAAATACTGAAACTTTCACATAAATCCTTCTATCATAAAAAGCATTTTCGCTTATATAACATTTTTATTAATAATGGTTACCCATCTAAATTGGGGCAGAGTACTGTTTATAATTCCTCAGTAGTCGGCTTTAATGACAGTGAACACAGTACAGTGAGTACTTCAAGCAACCCCATGTTAAAATTGTGATGCTACTTTTATTGGCTAGACATGTCAGTATTTGAACAAGGTTAGACAACACATTTTAGATTGTGAACACCTTAACACCAAAACAGCTTTATCATATCATGCTGTTAATAATAAACATAAATTAGATTTTGACTATTTGACCATATTATGTAGGGAAAGATATTTTCAACAACGTCTTTTCCTTGAAATGTACTACATTGATAAAGATTTTTTGTCTATTAATAGAAAAAAGAACAGATATTAATAACTTGAGTAGCATATACAGTTACTTAATTTATTTTCAATTGTTTCAGTTCATTAGATTGTTTTCATTTTCAATAAAATGTTATAATTATTATACCTTCTAGTATATAATTAATTAAATCATCATTTCCAACACTTTAGGGTATTCTCTAGTCCTAAAGTTGTATTTTATATCTTTCATAAGTTGGTATTACCGCCTTCTTATTTCGCGAGCTTACTTTTTGGCAGTTTTGTCTTGTTAACCTTATCACCGTATGTGGTTCTACCTTCCTATTGCGGGTTTGACTTTCCTTTAAAACTATGTATTTTAGACTAAGGGTTGTTTGCAAAAGAGAAGGGACTTGCGGGTATTATGTCGGAGATAAACCTCTTCACTGTTCAAGTTATTGGGATGTTCCTAGATTTCAATGGATCCTCGGATTTTACGGCTGTAGCAATGACGATTACGGGATAGGATTTTGACAGAGTTGAATTGAATTTAGTGGCCGGTCTCCAGCCTATGCCCAGAAAGTGCAGACTCGGCTACACGCAGTACCGTAGTACATCGTTCATGTTCTCCAGGACGAGTACCCACCACTTTATTTATGAAAACTAAATTAATACAATTAATCCCAACCCCGTGCTCAACCTAAAAAGGCGAGGCTACTATTTTAAGTACTATATGGGTTCCATACCAATTGAAATGTTCCTACTCTAACTAAACTACTACTAACTATAATTTCCCTATGATTCTTAATAACAAAAGTATAAATATAATAGTAGCCTCGCGACCATATGAATACTACTTTTGAGAAATGATGAAATATGTGAAATGTGATTAGTTCATATAATCGCGAGAATCGGTCAGCTATCAGTTATTATTAAATGCGCCCATGGAACTTTAGTTATCTCCCAACATTCGCCAAGGACATTGATTATATATGATATACTTATATAAAATCAATGGGACAATGGGTAAGGGACAACCATGACAAAAACCTTACTCTGGGAGGATCTAGGAAGAAGTAACAGACCATATTACTGATAGCCGCAAATTATTATTATCGTTTTGAGCGCTGAGGAAGCAGCCTCCGCGTTTCCTTAAATTCCGACAGTCTTGCCGTCCTCGCGTAGCTGCTCCCTTTTTCGCACATTGGAAGTTGAAATAGGAAAGATGATGACCTAAAACCAAACAAAACAGCAGCAGTACCTAGTTCATACTTAATACTAAGTTAATCCTAATTATTCTAACCTAATTAAATAAAGATTTATATTTTAAATATTTGTAGTTTAACACTAATTCCGACCACTAAAGGGCATAAAATATTCATTCATAAACGTGCTACTCTGCTAACTATCTAACTAAATATCATGCCGTAACCTGTCTAGTTCTTTAGTAACACTACTAAAAAATTCTCACCATTCGACCGATTCATTATCTCTAATATCAGTTTCGCATCGCGGCCAATTTAACCTCCTGGCTAATGCCCTAACTTCCGTACGTGACCGCCACCCATCGGTGAGTGGACATTCAAATAAGGCATGCCCCGCTGTATCTACCCCACCACATTCACAAAGCGAATCATTAACTCTCCCAATTCTACAGAAATTTGATTTAAAATTACCGTGACCTGTTATTAATTCTACCGCCTGATACGATAAATTAACCCTCATTTTCCTAAAACGTGTAACGCTACCGTTAATTTTCGTAGTTCACCTTCCATTTAAGGTATTATCCCATCTACTCCGACAATCATTATCAAGTTTATCTCTAAACGCTTTTTAACTACATTAGCCGAAAGTAGCCCAAATCTAATAATCGAGCTATCTCTCCTAAACACCTAGGTCCACTTTAACTTTAACAAATCTCGACAAACCTAATACTTATATACATTAGAAAGATTATTCTATTTAACACCTTGAATATATCACGTAAATATTTAGGTACATACAAATTGATTAATTTGCTAACACATTAAGTACAATTAATTTAAATACGCTATATAGCCGCTCGAACTGGACGTATTTAACACCAACTTTCATTAGCTATCTCACTTTGTAAGTCGTTAAAGTTAATGGATTGCAATCTAATTGTAAGCAAACGGGCACTTAGAAACACTGTATTTTTTAAGTACCGTGTTGTAGTTGGTTATTTGAACATGAAGTATACTAAAATTCCTAGCCAGTTGGACTCCGCTTTAGAAAATTCTTTTTAACATTTATTCCGGATCTAACATTGAAATAGAGTATTACTGATATCGAAATGACTCATTGCTTTTACATTATGGCAACAATATCTAAAGGATGCGTATAATAATTAAAGCTTTTTGTGCAATAGATCAAGGAAAAATTAATATATGTTTCCAGATTTATAAGTGTATAGGAGGTAGGAAGATAGTCAAAAAAAAAAGTAATTTTTTGATAATTCGATAGGTACTAGAACTCTCTACTAAAACATTCCAATATTGTTCATAATTTTTAATCATAGGTTTGTTTTACTTCGACATTAATTTTTAATTAATTAATAAAAGGTCACATTCTCTACCTATCAATTATAATTAATTAACCATTAACCTTATTACCTTTGCTAAATTACCTACTTTTGAATCATGTCTTACTTTCCATTGATTAAAGATACCATTCTAATGTTGTTTTATAATACACAATAAAGTATACTGAAATATAAATTTAAGTACCAGTTTTATTTTGGTATTGGCAAGATCTTAGAAGTTGAACCAAATTCATTTTGTGATCATTTATAAAATTATGATTGGTTCACACTAGTGCTGCTATCCGGATCCGGATAATTTATTATCTGGATATCCGGATCTTAATGTTATCCGGATCCGCTATCCGAAACCTTGAATCCGGATCTGCTATCCGAAATTTCAGAACCAAATGCACTGAAACCTGACTACTAGTGGCGCCAGTGGTAAACACGTGCAATTCGTGATTCCACAGGCCGTATAAAGCAAATTATCAAAGTCATGAAGCAAGTCGTGACAATAATACTGATAATAATGTCAATCAACAAATCTCAATGTCATTTTGATAGAAACGGAAACTAAAAAGTAATGCGTAATATGTATAGCTCTATTTCTCCTCTAAGGTAATTGATTACCTTAGAAAAAGTAATGTCTTGAATATTTATAACATATAAAAATGTTTAAATTATTTACTTCACATATATGTTTGTTTGTAAATTTGTAAGGTGTAATGTCTCACACAGTTTTTTAAAATGTTTATATGTGTTCGACAAACAACTTATGTTGTGAAAAAAAGGAAGCAAACAGAAACAAACAGTTAATACTTGAAAATAAAAAATACTTGAGGAGTTGGAAACTTGAAAAAGACGATAAATGTCGCAACATTGTTTTAAATAAGAAATTTTGTTTCAATTGAGCCATAATTCCACAAATAAGATTTAATCGCTAAATAAAAAAAGTAATTTTGAAATTACCTTTTCCATTTTACACACGCAATGAGCACTTTATTTAACTATCTTGCAACAAAACAATGTCACAAAATTTCACTTTGTAACATTGTTTGTGGTGACATTTTAGGTGAGGTTGGTAGTGCAACTCGTGTTTGAAATTTCACATTTGACATTTTTATCTAGGCTTTTGCATGCAATTGCGCATGATGCAAGAATTCTATCACAACTATGAAAATATTGAAAATTCCTGCATCATAAATTGCAAAACAATGTGTGCCTTTCCGAGTACTAAACATGGAAAAAAAATGATTATAGTAGTAATATTTACTCATAACAATAATGTATGGTAATAGCAAGAACATAGCCTATAAGGTGCAATTTATTCGTCTAATTGAAAAGGTTAATAAATAAAACGAACAATTAAAAAAATATATCGAAGGTGTGTATAAGGAATGTTACAAACAAACATAACCGTAGAAATTAATCTTTATTAACTAATTTCTAAGTAATTAATAAAAATTATTTGTGTTTGTTGTAACATTCCTTATACCCAGCTTCAATACTTTTTTTAATTAATCGTTTTGTTTATGAATAATAAATATATATTGCTCTATTTTTCAGAACAAGATGCCCGGGATTTCAAATTTTAATTTTGCTTAGTTCAGTACAATTAAATATTATTCTTAAATTTAAGTTTTCAATTTATTTGTGCATTGTTTGTCCGTATACAACTTTATTTTTCTTTTTCTTTTTTTTTCAATAACAAGAAAATAATACTCATAGTAGTTTTTATCCACCCTGCGACCTCTCTGATAAGTAAAAGAATACTGTGAAAAGTTACCTTCTACCTGCTAGATTACACGGGACACCTCTAGGAGCACCAAATCGCCTGTCAAAATAGTAAACCAGGCGCTTGCTAACGAATAGGTAGTTTTCTTACCTAACGGGTGCGCCCCCAAAGCCCCTTCTCGGATTATTAAAATTTGAGAAACAGGAATTATCAAATGTCGTTGTAAAAACACCAAACGTACAAATAAACGAATGTTTTAACACAAAACAAGCTTAACTCTTTTTTTCTTTTCCAAAATGCTATGTTTTACCACTTTTGAGACTCTTAAATCACAGGTACGTATGTTGGAATCGTAAATACTATATAAAACAATTTATTTAATACAAACATACTGCTGTGAACTGATGGTCCAAGCATATAAGTAAAGAGAAAATAAAAATGACAAAATTAATTTAGCTAGCTCAGCAAAAATGAATTTAAATTCTTTTAGAGATTCTAAAATCTCAGGGAAATTTCTTTAAAAATTAAAAGTGGGCTTTTGATAAATTTACTTTCTTTAAAATCCCCAAAAATTGAAATGGCAGATTTAGAAATAAAAGAACTAATTAAGGTGATATTAATATTCATTAAGTTTATTGAAAAAAAAAAAAAAAAACATTCGATTACAACAATAGGGGAAAAAACCGTGACACAGAAGGTGTCGGATTAAAATAACCCCTTTGTGAAACTAAAATTTAAGAAGGACAATTCAAATCCTTCAGCAAACAAAATGGTGAATTCGTTCTAGAAGGAATTTCAATAAAAAAAAATAAATCCACGTGGTTTCAAAAATTCAAAGCAAACTAAAAATTTAATTCAAATAACGTGGAGTAACAAGCAAAATTAACAATGAAATAAAAATAAGCTCTCAGCTTCACTTCACCTTCCCCGAGGTGATAAAATTAAAATTAAATTGATAACTACAAAAAAAAACAGAAAATTTAAACTCTACACGCGCTTTCTTCTAAAACGAATATAAATAAACAAAAACTTACTTAAATTGTGCACAAATTAAGAAGAGAAGTCTGAATACTGATTAAAAATAAAATAAACCGAAACAAATGAAAAATGGAAAATGGGTAAAAAGAAAAATCTCAAAATTTTACAACTAACAACTCCCGTCACTATTCAGACTCTGCCCTAACGTGGCCTCAAGCACCGCGTATATACAAAACAGCTGACTGCGCGCGCTCTGCAACGGCCGCAAACAAACATAAAAATCACCTTAAAAGAAGGACATAAACAAAATAAACTAATGCTAAACTTATAATCAAAGAAAAATGAACTAACTAACTGAACAATTAATTATCCAACAAAACTGCTAAATTCAAAGTAAAGGTAAAATTAGTGAGAATTTGCACGCGTCAAAGCCAAAACATGAACTTAGAAAATACACAGCATAGAGTTTACACAACCGGGGAGACATGTCACAGCACATCTCCCAATTCTTAAGGGGAAAACGAAAGTTTCGGAGAAAATTGAGTGTTTCTCCTTAAAAATTGTCCGCACACGAAAAAAAAACAAAAGTCAAAAGTGTCTCGCACAAAACAAACAAAACAGTATCTCCGCACACAGGGGTGAAAACGTCACTCACGGGTGAAGAACCTACCCGGGGTCGTGGTGGAAGTGCTGGAGTGCTGAAATGTGGTAACGCCCCTTGTTCTGCATACCATCCAACGAATGAAGTTCATAAGTGACTCCATCAAAAACTCTAGCCACTCTATACGGTCCCAAAACGGTAGTTCAAGTTTTGGCAGAGCTGCCGATCACGTCTGCCACACGGTACCGACGAACTAGGACAGCATCACCGACTTCGAACCGAGTACGCTTGACGACCTTCGCGTTCTCCTGGCGAACGTAACGATCTCCACGGAGCTGCAGTTTCCTTCTGGCTTCATCAGTGCGAGCCTCGAGGTACACATCCTCTTCTAAAAGGTTCCAGGGACGGCTGGGCATCCTTCCATACATCAACGTATAAGGACATTCCTCCGTGGTGTGTTTAGGAGTTTGATTGATCCAATCTTCTATGTTCTGGACATGACGAACCCAGTCGGTGTGGCGTTGGTGAGTCTGCATTCGGAGGAACTTCACGACTTCTTGGATGTATCTCTCGCAAGGATTTCACAAGGATGACGTATAGAACAGAAAGACACTCTTATATCACGCTCTAACATGGCGTCAGTAAACGATGAGTATTAAAATATGTCGCATTGTCGGCTAGAATGCGTCGCATCTTACCTGATGCATGATAAAGTTATCAATACATCTAATAGCAGTATCAGTATTATAAAATCTAGTGGGAAAAAGTCTTACAAATTTAGTAAACACATCAACCATCACAAAAATGTTCCGGTATCCAAATGATCCAGGAATTAAATTTCCAAGAAAATCGATGGCAACTAGGTCGAGTTTGTTGTCCACAACGATGCTCTTGATAACATCTTGACAAGTTCGGTTCTTCGTTTTTCCAAGTTGACACTGAAGACATGAGCGTACAATGTCCTTGGCGATGTTCTTGTCTCTGACAGCGAAGAAAGCTTCTCTGAACGTGAGCCAAACTTTGTGACCTCCAATGTGTCCAAGGGATTCATGAATCAGTAACATTGCTTGACGAGCATACACTTCAGTTAATACGACATTGAATTGATCACGTAACCTCTTCATTAAAACGCCATCTCTGATCACATACTCTTTATAAACATCTTGGTGAACTAATGCCTCTCGTATACCATTGAAACATTCATCTTGTTGAATCTCATTTATTCTGACAAAGTCAAACAACCCCTCGGCTTCATACATATTATATGTATTTAACTCAACATGGTTAAAATGGCTTTTTAAACTGTGCATACGAGATAATGCATCAGCTGTTACATTAAGTTCTCCTTTTATATGTCGAATTTCAAAAACATACTCGGAAAGTAGCAGTGACCAACGATAAATGCGGTTGTTCGAAAACCGTGTTGACATTAACGAGGTGAGGGCAGCATGATCAGATTCTACAATAAATTTCTTACCAAGCAAATAAAATCTTAATTTGCTTATTGCATAGACAACGGCTAGCATCTCTTTCTCTGAAACAGTGTATCTCATCTCATAGCTCTTAAGGATTCTGGAAATAAAACAAATTGGTTCCTCTCCACTTTGACCAATTTGAATTAAAACACCACTAATGGCTGTGTCACTGGCATCGACACGTAACAAAAATTCCTTATTAAAATCTGGTAAAAGTAAACATAACGACTTGTGAAATTCTGACTTTACATTTTCAAACGCAGCTATTCTCTCAGCTGTCCAACTGAATTTCTCATTCTTACGCAACAATTGGAATAAGGGTGCACTGATGTGTGCTAATCTTGGTACAAATCTCTTATAATAATTTATTATTCCTAAAAATCCTCTCAACAACTTAACACTATTAGGTCTAGGGTACTTCTTAATGACTTCTAGCCTAGATACATCTACTCTCACATGATTCTGTGATAAATCATACCCCAAAAACTTTACTTCACGTTTCATAAATTCACACTTCCGAAGGTTCACTTTCAGACCATTCATTGCAAGAACCTCAATAACCTTACGTAAATGTAAAAAATGCTCATCTAAACTTTTGCTAAAAATTAAAATATCATCAATATAATGTGCTACAAATGAATTAAATGTTCTAAATTTGTTGCATAGCGCGTATCAAGCGGCAGCCGAACTACTCAAACCATAAGGTACAACCTTAAATTGATAAACATTACCATCAACCATAAAACCACAAAATCTTCTAGATGCCTTGTCCAAAGGTACCAACCAAAAAGAGCTCTTAAGATCTAGTTTCGTAAAATAATTTGCATTTGTACACCTTGCTAATAACGTTTCCACCGTGATCGGTGTCTCAAACTGCGGACGAGTGCGCTCATTAAGACGTCGAGCGTCGAGACACAGACGAATGTCTCCATCCTTCTTCTTCACAACGACCAAAGGATTGATATACTTAGTAACGCCACGCTCAATCACACCATCTCGAAGCATCTGGGAAACTTTCTCTCTTACTTTCTCCTGCATGGCCTTGGAATGGGATAATTCTTGATCTTGTAAGGCTTTGACTCATCCACCTCAAGAGAGTGCTCATAATTAACAGCAAAACTAGGGAATTTATCTACTAGGGAAACATACTGCTTCAAAATTTCTTTAACTTCCGATTCAAACTTCACATCACAATTAATTTCAATTTCATCAACATCATCTGGGGATTCTATCTGGGAATTGTTTACTTCAACTAACTCTAACTCTGACTCTCCAATAACTTTAACCTCCTTATCCTCTTCAGATAAAACTACACCTTGTACATCATCACTTTCAACAACTTTTCCGCAACTCTGTATAACCTTCTTAAAACTATCACTCTTTTCTCTCATTTCATCATTTTCATTTTCCTTTTCTCTGCTTATATTATTAACTACTTTCTCCTCATCAGGAGTCTCAGAACACCAATTAAATCTCTCCCCTTCTATCTGAACAAATTTCCTTTCTACATCTATAATTGCTTTCATTTTGTCTAGTAAATCAATCCCAATAATTCCGTGTCTGCGTAATCCTCTTACAGAAATAAATTCTCCCAGAAATTTAAAATTGTGAAGTTTATATTCAGTAACAAAAATTTTATTGATAACAGCAATCACTTTCTTTGTAGCAGATACTATTGTGATTTTTCGAGTTGGAATGAATTTCCCTAAATTCTGTCTCTCTAATACTTTTATAACTTCCTCATCCAAAAATGAAGCCTCACTTCCCGAATCAACAAGACATTTAAAATCATTATTCCCAAATCTAACATTAATATGTGGCAATTCTAAATTCATAGATCTTATCGTCTCATTCCGCATCATGGTGTACAATTTAATCTTTTTGGTTGGTTCAATTAAAAATCCTTCCCTCGAGCTTCA
Organism: Protaetia brevitarsis; assembly: GCA_004143645.1. Classification (NCBI taxonomy): domain Eukaryota; kingdom Metazoa; phylum Arthropoda; class Insecta; order Coleoptera; family Scarabaeidae; genus Protaetia; species Protaetia brevitarsis. Next base: position 1,984,150 of record RXPK01000202.1, on the reverse strand, counting down.
TCCACTAATTCATCCGCCCTTGATACCGCTTTTTCCGCTTTAAAAGATACCCTTGTGTCTTTTGGTACAGTGCCAGTATTGTTTGACAATTGACTTTTAATCTCTACATTATTAACATTACAATTTGTAGACCCTTGCCCTGGTCCTCTACTATAATCTCTGTCAGCTGACTTAAAATAATTATTGACATAGTGTGGGGAAGCCACTTGATTTGTGTTTGACCTTGTCTGATCACCTGAACGACGGTCATTTATTAGCTGAGGCACGTTCACTCTATCATTGTTTGAACTCTGACGTTCACCATTTCTACGATTAATACCCTGACTCCTGTTGGCATAGGAGCTGGTCTCGGCGTTACGTTAAACCGTGAAGCTGTTGACGTTTGAATCCGTCACTTGCGAACTAACAAATGCCTGATTTTGGTTGACATTATTTTCAGGTCTTCGCGTATTCCAAGAATTGACATTGCTTTGTTCCGCATAGTCTAATCTCTTAATTAGTTCCAAAAACTGGCTAATAGAGGTTATATTCTGCATCGCAACAGCTTGCGTGACCTCAGGTTCAAAATGCCTGGACAATTGAGTGATTAAATCTGATTCTAATATTGAAGGTGATAAATATTTAAAGACATTGATCTTTTTATGACATACACTTCTCTACTGTCTAAACCACCTTTTCTATATGCGCCTAAGAATAAATTTGTTCTCACCTTAGCTGTATTGACTGACTCCAATATTGGCGCTCAAATGCTTCCTCGAACTGCTCCCATGTGGTTATATCATCTGCGACAAATTCAAACCAAGTCCGAGCTTCATCCTTCATGCAACTCCTGGCAACTTGCAATTTATTCCGGTCTCCAGGAATGGACTCTACAAAATCATTCAGGTTTCTCAGAAAAGCCATCGGATTGTGGGTTGCTAAACCGTAAAATTTCGGTAGCTGCTCCACTTGCACAGGCAATGAAAAATGAGACTATTGTAAGGTTAAAATACTTGAACTTCTTTCATTCTGAATATCTTTTTGAAATTTCCTCTTCTGCTTTTTCCACACTTTCTGCTATTTCTCTTTCATCTCACATTCTATAGCCTTTACTTTATCCTCAACCATATTCTCACTCTCATCCCATTTATTCTTCATCTTGCTAATGTCTTGATGACAAAACTCTATCGCAATTTGATTTGACGTGCTCCTTACTGTGTTATCTAAAACTTTACTTTCTATTTCTTTAACATTCTTATCAATTCGGTCAACCTCAAGTTTACTACCAAATACAATTTCCTCTAATCTTTTTAAACAATCATTTTGCATCTGTACCAATTCTTTGGTCTCAGCAATCACTTCTTTTTTATTAGCAATCAATAACTCTTTTATCATTTTCATCATATCATTCATACTATTAATACTTTCCTTCGTATTTTCCGCCTCGTCTTTCTGTATACGCACATCCTCCATCCTTTCCTTGTCCTCAACTTCCGAATCTCCCATTGACGATCTGTTTGTTCCTGCCACATCCGACTCATCCTCACTGCCAATAGTTCTTGGATTCCGCCACGTCTGGTCTTTCGGAACGTAGACTTCCTGTTGTGTGGTGAGCTTGTCCATATTCATTCCAGCAACGGTATATATAAAAAAATTTTAAACACACGAAAAAGATCAGTTTTGTCTGAGCAACGCGAAATTCTCACAAATTCAAAACACGGGATCCTAATCTTACTAATTACAATTACAATGTCGCGCCCCACGTTGGGCGCCAAAAATATATGCTGTGAACTGATGGTCCAAGCATATAAGTAAAGAGAAAATAAAAATGACAAAATTAATTTAGCTAGCTCAGCAAAAATGAATTTAAATTCTTTTAGAGATTCTAAAATCTCAGGGAAATTTCTTTAAAAATTAAAAGTGGGCTTTTGATAAATTTACTTTCTTTTAAAATCCCCAAAATTGAAATGGCAGATTTAGAAATAAAAGAACTAATTAAGGTGATATTAATATTCATTAAGTTTATTGAAAAAAAAAAAAAAAACATTCGATTACAACAATAGGGGAAAAAACCGTGACACAGAAGGTGTCGGATTAAAATAACCCCTTTGTGAAACTAAAATTTAAGAAGGACAATTCAAATCCTTCAGCAAACAAAATGGTGAATTCGTTCTAGAAGGAATTTCAATAAAAAAAAAAATAAATCCACGTGGTTTCAAAAATTCAAAGCAAACTAAAAATTTAATTCAAATAACGTGGAGTAACAAGCAAAATTAACAATGAAATAAAAAATAAGCTCTCAGCTTCACTTCACCTTCCCCGAGGTGATAAAATTAAAATTAAATTGATAACTACAAAAAAAAACAGAAAATTTAAACTCTACACGCGCTTTCTTCTAAAACGAATATAAATAAACAAAAACTTACTTAAATTGTGCACAAAATAAGAAGAGAAGTCTGAATACTGATTAAAAATAAAAAAAACGAAACAAATGAAAAATGGAAAATGGGTAAAAAGAAAAATCTCAAAATTTTACAACTAACAACTCCCGTCACTATTCAGACTCTGCCCTAACGTGGCCTCAAGCACCGCGTATATACAAAACAGCTGACTGCGCGCGCTCTGCAACGGCCGCAAACAAACATAAAAATCACCTTAAAAGAAGGACATAAACAAAATAAACTAATGCTAAACTTATAATCAAAGAAAAATGAACTAACTAACTGAACAATTAATTATCCAACAAAACTGCTAAATTCAAAGTAAAGGTAAAATTAGTGAGAATTTGCACGCGTCAAAGCCAAAACATGAACTTAGAAAATACACAGCATAGAGTTTACACAACCGGGGAGACATGTCACAGCAATACGTATTCAAACTTTCCTAGCAGTTTAAATTCAGAGCCATCTACCCGTAAATAGCAGAAAGTAAATTTATTAGAGAACTGTAATCAGCGTTAGCGATATTTGTTAAGAATAACCATTCTTTCACAGACCAACTCAGTGATTTTTGAAGACAACCCTTAAATATTAAGATCCCTAAAATAACTAAAAGTATTTTTTTCAAATAAATCTAATCCCAATTTAACGTATATACAGGGAGTTTTTTTTTATCTTGAGACAACGGAATATCTCTAAAACACTACACTAAATCAAAAAAAATATCTTAATAAGATTTGTTATAATGTAGAGGGCTCACCAAGAGCGTAGCTTGTCAAGAACTGATAAAGTACGATTTTGTGTCGTTGAATAGCATTCCAATTGCGAATAAATAAATGTATCGAAGTGAAGAGCCACAGTTTCGAACACATGGCTTTTTGAAATGTTAGTTTATGTTAAAATAAAAAAAAAACACAAAATCATGTTTGCTTGCTTCTCTTTTCTGTGTATTTTTTTCTAAACGTTCACAATCATGTTTTTTTTTTGCGATTACAGCGCAATCTGTTACGAATCAAAAAAAAGTTTCAAACAAAAACTATATACTTGATGGCGTAGAATCCGAATCTGCAATACAAAATGGGCGTTCCTATTTAAGATTTCAAAGTTGTTCCCCCTCCTACTCTGGGGGAGTAAGGTGGGAGATCGAGTTCGGCACCATTCAGTCAGCCCGCTACTTTATAACAAATCTTATTAAGATCTTTTTTTGATTTGATGCAATGTTTTAAAGATATTCCGTTGTCTCAAGATGAAAAACTCACCCTGTATATATGAGCATAAATTAAAAATATCTTATATACTGGTTTATATTGAATTGAAACTGTTAATTATTTTCTTTTTTAGGTGGGATAAACTTGATAGAATACTAACTTGATTGCAGCAGGTGCACTCTAAGCGGACAGACAGGCAATTCTCTGGGTACAGATTGGACTTTCGATTCGACAGGCCCCCGTATCGGTCAATAGTATGGAATGGTATTCTGGCCGAGATTCTTCGTGGGAAATTTTATAGGACATTTTCGACAATTTTACAGGTAAAAGTAAGGATTTAAATTATTTAGGAGTAATGTCGATACGTTTTTAAGTAAACACTTTGATATCTTTGATAGTGTGGCTAAAAATCGTTATAGGAATTCAATATCAACCGTGGTCTTTCGTGGCCACAGGCAAACGAGGATTTAACTAATTACCCAGTAATCAGCTTCGATGTTATCGCATCAGGCAGCCAACAGTTAAATTTGAATAGATACCAGTAACTGACATTAAGATACCGTTATTTACTCTAGTTTGAGAGGAGTACAGCAAAAGTCACCAAATAGACATCCCGAAGAATGAAAAATCTCCCCGAGCAAAATATAATAAAAATATAAAAATATACCAGGTAAACTTGAATTAACATAAATAAAGTTTACATTATAATTAAGGCTATACTTAGCACCTATTGCTAAGATGGTCCATTTTTATAGTCATTCTTAACAAATTCAAAATTTCCCTTGTCAGGCCCCCGTAGAAAATACCGATTATCGTAACTGACCAGAGTGAGATTTGAACTCCGGACTCCGCACTGATAGCCGAGTGTGCAAGCCGCTCGACTATCAGCCAGGCTAATATTAACATTAATAATATTAATAATAATAAAAACGAATAATTAAAAAGGTATTGAAGGTGGGTATAAAACAACAACATCACCATAACAATACATTTTTATTAATTAATTAGAAATCAACTAATAAAAATTAATGTTACAACATTCCTTATACCCATCTACAATACTTTGTTTTTAATTATGCGTTTTATTTATTAACCTTTTAAACAGTTAATTTCTAATTAATTAATAAAAGTATACAGGCTGTTCTATTTGAAAAATTAATGTTTTATAAATACAATTTTTTTCTGACACGTAGAGCAAGAGAAAACGAATCAATTACGCACTAACAGTGAAAATACCAGATTTTCATAAAAATCTTAATACGTTAGAGGTAATTGAAGATAAGTACAGGAAATCCTAATTGTAATCATCATAAAATTTTATGCTGAATCAAATATGCAATTTTATGTAGAGTGCTCCATTTAAAATAACAATTTTTGATGGCGACTTTCGGTAACTACCTATTCAGTAATTACCCAGGTAAGATTGGTGGAGGCGCCAGGTAAATATGTTTTATATTACTTGATTTTAGTATAAATATATTAGCACTTTTGCCGCGTTATAGTGATGTCAAAATTTATTATAAAGAAAGACAAATACAAATATGCAAAAGGTTATCTAGTGATTGCAATGAACTATTTAATTCTATAGAGGTTTGAGTCTATTAGGTATATAATTTCAACCGCTGTACACCAGAGTGAGGTATTAAATACGTCGAAATGTTTTTATTGCCACTTGTACTAGTTTCTGGAGCAAACACACAAATTATGCACTGAATACTTGTGCGTACACAGCGAATTACATTTCCGCTCAAGGGATTGTTTGTAATTTAACGTATCTCAGGTAATTCCAACAGGGTAAACACACACCCGTGACGCCTGGGTAATTTCCTCTTATAATTATAACACAGAGTAAGGGGCACGTATTACCTTCATGTATTCTCGGGTATATCATCTTTATCGTCGAGCATGCAATAGGAAGTAGTGCCTCACTAAAATTACAGTCACCGTTAATAATACAATAGTCAGCTGGGGAAATTGGACAAATGGATATCTAAAAGAATATCATGTGTTACTCTAATCTCGGGCGCATTGTGATGACAAGCTGCTTTCTTTCACGCACGTTTTCCATTTGGCTGAGGTAGAGAAATACAATTTTTCTCATATATGGGCTGTAAGTGGAAAAAGAAATTGATTTTTTTATATACTACTTTCGTACTGCCAGGCAAATATTTTTTAAGCAGGAGATGGGGTTGTAAGTTGCAAAAAATACAGCAGACTCTGTGTATGTTTTATTACCTACTTCTTTATAACAGACGACAAACTGTTTCATTTCATACGTAACTGCTTTAAAGTAGCGCGCTATATAAAAAATTCAAATCAGCATAGAATCGTGCTACATAAGCATTAAAGTTTATATTTTTTCAACACTTGAGGAAAGAAGATGTTTCTAGTCGCTCACTGCATAACATTTAAGCCTTGTGTTTCTTATGTTTTCAATTAAAATTATGTCTGTTGAATGTCGTTTGTACCGATTGTGGGTTAACATTTTAATCGACTAATCAAAAATTAAATTTAATTATGAATTAAATTTGAATGGGATTGCACCGAGCAAATTTAATTATTAGTTCATTGAAAAGTTTATGATAGAAAAATGAGTTGATACTACTTAATCTGGAATTTTTCACAGAATATATATGGTATTTATGCTTAGGACACTTTATTTGTGAAAAGCTAAATAATTACAAGTCATCTTGACCCCGTGCTCCACTTAAAAGGTACTACACGAGGAAACTTATTCTAAGAATTTCCTTATAATTGTTAATAACAAAAAAAATATAATGCAGTAGCCTGCCAATTATATGATTACTGATTTATGTAAAAAACTGAAATACGTAAACGACAAAAAATGTGACAAGTTCACAGGATCGCGAGTCTACTGTAAATCAGTCAGCTATCAGTTGTTATTATGCATCCATGGAACGACTTTCGTATCTCCCAGCATTCGCCAAGGACATTGATTAGACCACAACATTCGCGTCGGTTTATATACGAAAAGTGGTAATGTATTTTCAATTTTTTTTGTTTGTTAAAGGTTATACAGGTTCGGAAGGACCACACAGGACCACAAAGTTATTTTGAAGTATACAGGGTGACTCGAAGAAAAGCTTTAAGAGTTTTTACAAAATATGTCAATAATCTTTTTTACGCCTTACATAACACTTTAAATTTACACTAGAAGTATATCTAAATAATCAAATTAGTTTTCTTGATGTAACTATTCTTCACTCCTACATTGACAGTAAACTTTGAGATATACAGGAAACCTGTGGTATTTCATCCCTTCATACACTAGTAAATCTTCTTCTCACTGAAGAATCTTTTAATCAGGAACTAAATATACTAAAACAAAGAGACATAATCAATAATTATAATTCTAATATAATAGATAAGTTATTATATAAAATTAATAATAAAAAATGGAAAAAACAGTCTATTTAAACATTACCACAGATTCTACAGTTGACAAGGACAAGCATTTCATTTTGGTCCCTTTCATGGTTTTTTTCTCTTGCCAAATTGCAAACATCCTTAAACCACATGTCCATGTATCATTTAGAACATTACATCCTTTACGGAATTTAATTATTAACAATAAACATAATATAGAGCCACTAAAAAAGAAAGGAATTTACCTTCTGACATGTAATGATTGCCATTGCACATAAAAGAGCATTTATGTAGCGTAAAACCCCATTTTACTGTAGATTCCTTGTTGGGTAAACATTTCAAAGAAATTAAACACCACTTTGACATCAACCGGAATTTCCAAATATTACATACGGACAAAAAAGGTACCTACATCAACAATTTAGAGGCATTGGAAATAGTGAGGCAACAGCTCACTAGTAGAGACTATTCATTAAACTCACAATTAATGTCCACACCCCTTTTCCAAATTTTACTCGATAGATGACCTTCTGCATTTATGGTTTTCAAGTATTCTACTACATCTTTAGCACAACATTACTTTGGTTTAATTTTTCCAAAATAGATGACACAAGTTCATTGCATTTTTCTGGAATTTTCTACCTTTATTTAAATTTAAGTCTCGACTTTTCCAGAATCATTTTATATCCTGAGTTCGAAGTACTTACAATTATTTTAAATAATTTTAAAGTGTTGTTCGGTTAGACTTAAGTGTTTTATTCTTTATTTAATGTCTGTTTTTTTACAAGTTTTATTTAAGTTCGACTATTTACTTTGCACTATCTAATTTTATTTTAATTTTAATTTTACTTTGCTCCTCATTTACAAAAAAAAATCAATTTTATACAATACCATTTTTCTAATACGTGTAATATGAAAATAATTTTAAAAAGTAACCATAGTAATTCCTGTGTATCCCAAAAGTGAAACTTTTTGAACGTCGCTTATTTTGGCCATATAACGTGAATAACCCTGTATATTCCTTAGAGACACTAAATCTATCTAAAGTCCCGAAGATATAACTGCATAAATAATATTTTTCTCAGCAGCATCGTTATAATTTTTATGGTTAAATAATAATAAAAAAAAACCCTGTCCTTGCTGGCAATGTCGTCAGCAGATTCAATATAATTATGCCTTTGTGTATTTGTAGGTATATACTGTTATGTGTTAATTTGCATTGTTTTACATTCCTAATATTAACTCTCTCATCAGCAGTAGTGTGAAGTTTCGTATCTTCTCTTTCTTTATATCTAATAGAAGTATATCTGTTTATTCTAGTAACATAGAGTAAGCTAGGCTACTACGCATATGCACGACAAATTTTCCACAAAGTTAATTTTCTAAATTATTAAACGTTGAAGTAGACTATTACAGGCAAATTTTATAAAGATGTAAAGCAGCAGAAAATCGATGAAGGAGATTCAAGCCATCAACCAGGACATAATTACTTTAGAGTGATGAACCGACCGGAATACTTTTAAAAGAACACAGCTAAGACTGAAATACCAAACTAGATAATAACGTATATATCTATATAGTCGCGGATATAAATTTTGCAACATAGATTTTTTTTATATTACCATTTTTTTTGGATAGAATAAGCTTAGCATGTCTAACAATTTCAAACTTGCGTCACATGACCTCAGGGTGGCGAAAAATTTAAAAAGTATGTCCAAAAGTTGTTTAGATTACAATCTTGAGATGATACCTAAACTTTAATATCTTAAAAAACTGAAAACCTTAGTTGTGTCAAATATTTTTCAAGTAAACTATATACATGCTTTTATTTTTTTTGGTTTTAGCTACTTTCGCATAACCAACAAAACTAGAAATAAAAGCTAAATAAAAGTTTTCGTTGTTACAGCTGCTGTTGAATGGGACTGAATGTAGTACTAATAAATAAATTTTATCAACGTTTCTATTGCAAACTACATAATAAACACGTTTCGTTTACTAAAAATTCTATTCTTTTGTTTCTTTCAATTAAGTGGAAACACTTGAACACTTGAAAAAAAACAATTAATAAGAATAAATAACAAACACTTAATTTAAGCTAATTATGAGTACACTAAATGGGTTCAGCAAAATTGCAAGGTGCAAAAAAATTGATCCAACGGTTTAACTTCATTGTAGGAAATGAAATAGAAAATATATTTATTATACTTTTCGGTTAGAATAAAGATATTTTTCTAGTTTATTTATTACTACTTGATACGTCCCTTGCAACAACAAGTGTCAGTCTGAAAAAGCTCTTTTTTGTTGTTTTTTTTTTGGCAATTATGCAAAAATTGGCAAAATATGAGAGACATAGATATACGTAATTTGTACTTTAAAAATTATTTGAAAGAAAATCGGATATCGGAATTTTCTTAAATATGTTTGCGTATTGCTTTGAAACTGAATTCAGAGTAACTTTTTTAATAATAATACCACCATACTACTGATTTCGTGACATATATCAAAATAATTTTTAGTGGTTACTAAACATAATGAACGTATCCAGAAAAAAATTACGATATTTTAATAATAATAAAAAAAGTATTATATGGTTGAAACATTTATGGCATTTACTGTTTAACTTAACTTTCTCATTTGTAGACACTTTTTAATGAAATTCTCTTCATTTTCAATTATTTGATTTACATTGGGTTTTTCCAAGCTTCAGGTTCTATATGGATTAAGATCTTTTTTCAACTTTAAATGGTACGTTCTGTGGTTACTACAAAATTGATAATGTTACACTCTTTTGCTTTCTATGCTTACTAAGATGCAATAAAATAGTTATTTTTTTCATAAAGATCTTTTTCAAATAAAACGTCACAAATGCGTTAATTTGATAGAGAAGATTTTTTTCTCCGAAATACCTACCGTTTCCGTTGTGGTCTTCATTAAAAGAAAAATAGCGTTAGGCGGGTCTGTTTGAATTAGATTACGTTACGAACTGCGCTCAGTTGATATTGTCTGGATAGCGAAAATTATCCTAGATAGTTAAATCATTCATAAAAGATGCTATAGTATGCTTCACCAATTAGCAATCGAAGTTTTTAGTGTAAATGTGCTAGAATGATCGGAAACTATCTGCTCTAGAACCAAAAACGCGAAATATAAACATGCACGCGAACAAGTCTCATTGGAGCAGTGAACAAGTAGAAATAAATACTGGAAATAAGTGATGGATATAAATTGCAAATATAAATAAGCACTTAGTATTTAAGTGAATTCAGTTTATTAAGTGCTTTGCATCTTCAAAACAATTTCATACCTTTGCTTGTTAATATTTGTTTTCTTATTTATATTTTATTATGGGTCGATTAATTATATACATAGAAGGCGTAGAAACCAAAATATTCTTAAAATGTTCTTATCGTTAGTGACATTTGTTAGTATATTTCATTTACATTCTAGATTTCAAAATATAAAAATTCATTTGTAGTACTTAAGAAATTTTGTAGTAACTAAGTAAGTGTAAGTATAGAGATTTGAAGCATGCAAAGCCGCAACCTATAAAAACTAACAGACCAGGTTAAATCATTATAACTACGCAGTAAAATACTATTAAAACGTTGTTGATAAGTATTTATAATTTTTCTTCAGGCCAGATAGTCCCTAAACCATTTACTGCTTGTCAGGCACCCACTTTCAGCCAAATACCCCTCCCAATCATCATTACGGGCCATGAAAAAACCGGTTACCACAAATGAACATAGCAAGATTCGAACTAGCACCCCCTTGCACTAGACGAACTCCTCAAGCCATTCGACTAATGTAGGCGCTTAGAAATACAAAGGTTATTAACCGGGATACACATCACACACACACTGGCTATATTTTTAAACAACTTTTAGAGGTTTCTGCATTTCATGTTTGAAATTAGTTGACTGTGCTCAAGAATTTGGAGCTGGATGGCGGAAACATCAAGGTATCTGAAGCGTTAGACTAACAAAAGAATAAGACAAGAAGGGATAGTTGTCTTTCTAGCGGGCCCGTATGCACGACTAAAGCTTTACTTATATTAGTAAATTTACAGAAGACACCACTGCAATCATTATTCTGACGTTGATCTTGATGGTCGTTGAAAGTAATCGGAAATAATTAAACATTATCCCTGAAGTAACTCTATTTAATTCCCTTTGTTGTTATTTCGTTTGTTTTCTCCTGTTTTGTTCGAAGATGTGTACATGTACCTTTGAAGGAGCAGGTTATAAATAGTTTGAGTCGAGATTGTACTTCTTTTCTGACACACATTCTCTATAATCGAAGTTAAAGAAGAATAATGGGGCATCTGCTACTAAAATAATAAAGTATATACATATATAGGTCATTCTTTGGCGGCAAAACATCAAATGTGCCGTCAGCAAGTGACTTTTCTTGCTCTATCTCTTCGTTAATTAGACCGACTGCAGGTATGAGCACTTTTCATCGTTCATTTCTAATTTCGTAATTAATTATATTTTCTGAGGGCGACCAGATGCACAGAAACCTTATTTATTCAGCAAAAAGGGCTAATAGTTAAATTGGTTCGATGCTCTCAAATTCCAGTGATCTTATGTGGACGGTATATAAAATACAAGAAACTTGAGCAATCTCAGCCACAGTATGTTCATTTTCTTTATATGCGAAGTTTTGGCAACTGCAATTCAACTGCAAACATCCTATGTGTGTAGTCTTTTAGGCCAAAATTCAATCAGTTTTTTGAGCTATCATTATTCACTCCTGTGAGATTACCAGAAAAGACTCATGAGGTGGTTGTTGTAGTGTAGGGACAGCCATAGTGAGTGTACAATCGAGTTCCGTACACGGCTAGCCCATCTCTTGGAGTATCGTGATGAAACTGATATAAAAAATTGTAGATCGAAATTCAAAGGGTGAGGAGTCTACCTTTTTATGGGGATAAAATATTTATGGTAGGCATCACATTCATAAATACTTTGAAAAAAAGGATAGCTGCACTATAGTTATCCTTAAGGTACTGCGCCGGCTTTTGGCATAATATGTGAACACAGCCTCCGCATAGCATTCGAGTGTTTAAACGTTTATTCGCTTGAAGAGGGTGAGTGAATATATGTACCATGCTACATTAATTTAAATACAAAAGGGTGACATGACTCAACTCTCAAAGAATTAAGACCGTACATTAGACATTTTCTTGAATTTAATTTATAATATATACGTAATTTGTATTGCCATACCGACTAATTTATAATTTCAACGAAAAAAAAAAGCTGGTAAAGTAACGAAACGTACAAAGGATTACGCTATTTAAAGCACACCTTTTCTGGCAGGATAATTGAAGTAGCTGAACCCTATTTTACATACATGGAAATAAATTGTCAAACGTCCAGCTATTTGCATACCTCCATGTAGATAGTTCCTATATCGTTCCCTAGGGTAAAAATTCCGCCCTTTACGAAAGGTATGCGTGCACTTTTCGTGTATGCATAGCGGGCATTTCATTTCACGTCACCGCATCGGTTTGCGTGTGTTTCCTCCCCAATTGTTGTCTCCGTGAGGTGAAATAGCAGACGGGCGTTTTTTTCTTTCATCCATTATGCGAATAGCTATCTATTAAGACGACAGTTAGACCACAATTATTTGCCCTTTTACCAATTACGTCTTCCTATTGTTCCTTATCGTTGGATTGTCATCGAAATATAAATACCTGATTTTCTTATTGTACATTAATTGCTCCTATTTGCCGCGCAACCCTTCTTGACTCGTAGTCATAACATCAATTAGAAATAAATGGAAACTGAGGCAAATAAGAGGGCTCGTTCTCTTTGTTCTTTACTTTACGGTGGGTAGCTCTGCTAATATTGCTATTTTGTCGCTCGAGTTCGAGAACAATAAGATAAAAAAAGCGTGTCGTTTGGATGCTGTGGTGATAGCAAACTTTTACAGCGACATTAAACTCAGAATTCGTTCACGATTCTCAATCTAATAAATTAAACCACACAACCGTACGATTTATTAAAAAAGGCTATGGCCGAATAAGCTAATTGATAGCTGCATAGATTCGGCTAATATATTTTTCTGTAGCAGCTTTATGTATAATATTGAATCCTACAAAGTTTTAACTTTGTAATTTTTATAGTTTTCAAGTAAATAACTGTTAAGAAGAAAAACGAAAAAGAATCATTTTTACTAACCTTGTGAAATTTTTCTTTTGCGTTCCTAGTATATTGTAGTAGTTGTAGATAGTATAGATATGTAGTTTTTTTAACGATTCTACACGTCCGCCAAGTAAATCGAAAATACATATAAGTCAATACTACAACGCAACATACAAATAAATAAATTTACTAAACATTTATTAATATTTTTGCGTTCCTTAGATTACGTCTAAAAGCACCTTACTATAGAAATTCAAAAATAATTACCATAATATCTTATTTTGATATTAAAGGTTTAATAATTATAAGAAATATTAATGATTTGAATTTTATGAAGGCTGACCCAATTCCAATTTCCTAATTTTTATTTAAGAAAACACACTATGTAACTCTATTTATTTTTTTTACTACTAATCGTCTATTTGGTATTGTTATCTGTAACATTTAATTCTCTAGAGACAATTTTCGATGATTTTTTTTCGTGAGTTTCGGAGACTGGCGTGGCTATAAAATGGCGGATATTGTTTCTTAGATTCTTCGATGGCGCAGGTTTATTAGCGTGGACTCAACTCTTAAAAAAAAAAACCAACAAAAGGAAATTTAGTTGTGTTATATCTCACTAACTTGGTAGGCAATTGACTTCACTGCTGGATAAATTAATGGGACCACTAAACTTTTCACGTAAAATATCTTTTTGAAACTACATGTTCTCAACATCCCTTTGGTTTAGTGTCAGTAACAATTGTTTAGCATATACCTACCTGTAATGCTTATAGTTCAATGTTACTGTCTCAGTTTCATTGATATTTTTTGTAAAGGAAAAGGCCCAATTTTGCCCCCTGATCCTAATGCGCACCACACTGTTACTCTTTGGGTATACAATGGTGTCTCGTGTATCACGTGAGGGTTTTCCATATCCCTTATGCGGCAATTTTGTTTATTAATACACCCGGAGAGTTGTAAATATACCTCACCAGCGAAAACAGAAAATATTTGAAAAATCAATATCGACTTCCCGCTCCTCCAACGTAAATTCTTCGCTCTCCATAAGCTTTGAGCTTCAGTACTTGTGACAACTGGATTTTATAAAGGCGTAAGTACAAGTTTTTATGCAAAATGCGCCAAAGCGAGCCATAAGAAAGGCCCAAAGCCCAATGGCGACTCGTGGTCTGAAGCGTAGGATGTTCACAAAATCAAGAACATTGAATTGTTAACTAAAATCCAATCATTTTTTTAAATTTTATTGTAAAGTCTCTAGATTTGCCCTTTGTAGTTTGCGTCAAATTAAGTTCTGGTTTTGGTCTGTCCACACTTTTAACTTGAATTTTTTGTTCATAACTAAACGAATAAAATTGTTTTCAAATATTGCACAGTAAAACTGTTCGCATCCATAATTCTTATTTATATATTGTTTAGTGTTTACTTACAACACTCCTTTGTTTGTTTTGTGTGCATTTCATTATCTTTTTTACGTACTGTATATTTCATTTCGTTACCTTTTTTACGTACTATATATTTTCTTTTTTGTTTGTCGGCTTTTTGCAGAGGGATTTAACGACGGGGCGTAGTTTTTAACTGCGGCTGCCAATTTACTTTTGTTTTTCTAAAAAAATCAATTCATTATTATTTGAATTTTTGAGGTAAATGTTTTTTGGGAACAGTTAAAGATTTACAAGTTTAACTTTGTGATTTTATGTGCGCGGGTTTAAATGTATGTTATTTAGGGCCGGTTTCATAATAAATGTCACTTTAGCACTTTAACAAAAGTCTGTGCATTATTTATGGGAACTTTAATTTAAAGTAATTTTAAAGCTTTAAAGTGACATTATGAAACTCACCCTTAATATATTAAAATAATTACGCACCCTTGGTTTCATTATAAAACTGTCACCATAATACAGTATTAGTTCTTATGGTAGTTACGACCTGTGAACGGTGAGTCATTCATAAACAAAACATATATAATATAATTTATCCGTAAAACTTTATATCTGAACGTTGATGTCGATAGATTTATTAACGTGACCCGAGCACGCAATCAAACCGAGCACAGGAGCACACTCAATTTGTGCACAGTTCATATGCAATCTGCCGTATCCCTCCCCATCACCGCTACGTCCTTTATGCGGCTAGGCATCCACAAAATCAACGTAGTCCCGCCTACTCGGCGCACTTGCTCCGTCGTCCGTCGCTTGCTCGCGATATATAGAAAGGAACGTCGCGTCGTTTACTCGTTTCGCTGCGTTATATTGCACGAATATATTAAGATCGAGTAATAGATTTTATTAGTTTGTAATCGAGGATTTGTTTAGGGGGTTCATGTGCTCCTATGCAGAAACCGCCACTGCTAAAGCCTGTGAACGGTAACGAATGGATAGTTTGTGGTTTTCAGCCACACTCATCACTCACAACAGCAATATATTGCTGCTGGCTGAACCTGGGTCGTAATGATGCGCGCGGCTTATCCCCCATACTTCTAGTTTTCCGAAAATATTTCGCTACATAACGAACTGCTCGCTCAGTAGGATGATCAAATTTACCATAATCATACCTTAAAAGTCGATATGCAGTTCACATGAAATTGTTGTTGTCACCCAACATTAATCAAAATTGCCTAATTTACAATGTAACCAATATCGAAAACTCGAATTGGACACTTATTACCATATATGTATTATTGCATAAAATATATTCTTTTATTTTTAGCATTTTTATTTGCCGGTGATAATAATGGCATCTCAGTTGACAGTTTAAAATGATTTGAAAGATTAATAGATGTGAAATATAAAGGGCAGGCATCTTGATACGTAAAAAGAAAACAAAAGGCAGTTTCGTTAATTTTTCCGTTTTAAATAATAAACAAATCCTTCTAAATGGTTTTATGGATGCTAAAATTATAAATACAACAGCAGTAGAAGAAAGAGAACTACATCACTAACACGCATGATTAAATTTGAAAAGTAGTTATTAGATTTTATAAAACTACGTATCCGGATAAATAATTTAATAGCAATTTATTTAGAGGGAATAGTTTCATAAAATGAATTGACCAGACAAAATTATTCAACAGAATGAATTGGCCACATGGGATTCCTTTCCAGTAAAGGTTTTTTCACAAATTAATTACAAATGCCTCTAAGGACACATGCAATCAGCAAATACAAGTCCCAACGACACAGTGGAGGAAAGGGTTGAATGGCTTTTTCCCAAACAGAGGACTTCCGTTTTGAAGGGAGGGTGTCAAAAAGAAACTTTAACTAAATTGCATTAATTGGACTTACCACATTAAATTTGTAAGCAATTTAAATAAAGCTCCACTTGTTTACAAAAATAAATTACTTTGTGTGATAAAAAAGGAAAAATATAATCCCGGTAAATATGCCCACTATTGGGTAAATATCGGTATTTGTGCACCTTCAAGACAACAAAACCATTTTTTTTAATGGGACATATGTTTACTACAACAATACATATATCTTAAAAGTCTACATCGATTAGAGAACGGTTTAATATCTAGTTTCCGAAATATTATAACTTCTTGCATTAAGTTGGTTCAAATACGGGAAAGCTCTTAATTTCGAGGAAGTGAACTATTTTTTTTTAATAGAGAGCACTTTGTATGCTACTTATTAGGATTATTTAAGCACTAAGCATTTAATTTTACCAGTTTCCTATTTATTAGTAAATATCGTTTAGTTGTTAAGAATGTACAAGGCGGACCAAGGTTGATGTACCATCAGCATCACGCATAATGTTCGGTAGATTGCCGTACTTCGAGTCTTGGCTACAATCTATCATATCCACTTTATCTGTAGGTGTGGCTTACTTTAACCTAATACAATTGAAATTTTGTGGATACCAGCCCTTTTCTGTCTATAAACATATTCTAGTCAATAAAATTTAAGTGTAGTGGTAAGGCTTTACGTAGGTTGCCTTGAATACTCGGCAGTGTTTATAATGGTTTTTGAAGGGTTAAAAATCGTTTGAGATTATGTTTAAAGGAAAGCAAACTCTTAACTTATTGAGTTGGATATTTAATTTGAATGGTATAGATTTATTGTATATCAATTCAACTGCAAAATTAATATTTAGTAGGAGTTATGTACTTAATATAACATTATTTAAAAACCAAAAATTTTTATGAGATTAATTTGCAAAAAACAAATCTATACTTTACTAATGCTGCCATTCAAACTAAATACCCTGTTCAAAAAGTGAAAGTTTTTTTCTTTTAAATCTCAAACCATTTCCAAATATTAAAAAAGTATTTTAATCATTTCCGAGGACATAAGAATATCTTCATAGTTAATTAGTTAGAGTATGTTTATGGGTAGAGTGGTACCAGTCGAATAAATTTACAAAATATTAACTTGCGATAAAATGCGTTTATCAATAATAAAAGTAGAATAGAGACCATGCCTACCCGATAATAATATATATAAATAATGTGTTCCATGTTTATAATGTTTCTACTGGAGAATCCTTATTGTCTGACCATAGGTACATTATATTATCCATAAAATTTCTCCCTACGTCCAATGTCAAATTTGTTTATGAATGGCGCTTCACAAAAAATGCTATTTATATAAATGGATCTGGATTCAATAATGAGCAGTGAAAATTGGCAAAATGTATACTATAGCTGTGAGAACTCTGAAGATACTTTCCAAAAATTTTATGATACTTTCCTTTGTTACTTCCAACGTTGCTTTCCTCTTAAAAATACCTAGTCAGAACAAATCGTAACAATTGTTGGTATACTGAAGATTTACGATGTGATGCTGAGAACATCGTGGAATCTACGCTTTATATAGATGCAGCGGTGACAATAATATCTATGAACTGTATAAAAATTCAAATGAAATCTATAAAAATAAAATCACTGTAACTAAAAAATGCTATTATAACAATAAAATGCAAAACTCAAACAATAAAATCAAAAACATCTTGGATTATCATCAAAACAATCACGAATTCTGGTGATTCCAGTATTCACATTATCTATTAAGAACCGGCAAAATAACTTAATTACTAATCCGGTAGAAATTGCTAAACTTTCTCGTGATTACTTTACAGTTCAACCGGAATGATCTTCCCCTTCTATAGCCACTACAGATCACAAAGAGCTTTCTTTCTTTTTTATGGCAACCGATGAGTTGGAGGTGAGTAGAATACTACAAGATGTGGTTACAAAACACGTCGGACCTCTAACCTACACCATTAATCGCTGTTTGACTGATGGGATATTCCCTAGCAGTCTAAAGATAAGCAAAGTTATCCTAATTTTAAAAAAAGCGATTCAAGTAATGTTAATAATTAAAGACCAATATTCATACCTTCTGTCTTTGCAAAAATCTTTGAGAAAATTATTAACATTAGATTAATTAATTAATTTAATTTTACTTTTTACTCTTTCACTCTTCATACAACAATAATGCATGTATAGTAGTAATGCATCACCGTGAAAGGAATTTTCTACACAACGATATTTCCATGTTTTTTATTTTATTGAAACAGATGTTAATTTTAAACTCGACAATTGATGATTTACTTGTTAACTGACACAATAGTATATATACAGGATATTCCACGTAAGTGGTTTATTAAAAGTTTATGATGTTCTACTATTTACTTATATTTGAGAATTTGGCACCATTATATGTTCGATTGGAACTATAAATGTGAAATAATTTAACCAAAATATCAGTTCCGGTTGACCGGAAATGGACGTCAACTTTGTTATTTTAAATAGAATGATATAATTTTTTTATTCATTTTTGGATTCTGGGGCCGTAAATACGTCAGTCTTTATTAGCTATTCCCTATAGCTACATGTTGCCGCTTTTGAGTTATTTAAGTTTCTCTTTTTTTTTAGTCATAATCATTGCCTCTTTCTGAAATTAATATCTCGGTTAATACTGCAAGTAGAGGCTCCAAATTTGCTATGTTATGAATGTAGATATAACTCTAAGAAATGGTACGCACACTTTGCATCAAGTGACATATTTTCGAATGCAGAAAACTCATTTTTTTTTAATTAAAAAGTAACCTTTGTTGCTCATATTTCAAAATCTATTAAAGATAGGTATTGGGAGTGAGGAGGGGATGATATTTATTTCCCAATTTCGAATTAAAATACAGGGTGGTCTATTTAAGAAAATTGAGTTTTCTGCATTCGAAAATATGTCACTTTGTTTCTCAGTTTTGAACACTCTGTATATTAGAATGCGAAGTGTGCGTACCATTTCTTAGAGTTACATCTACATTCATAACATAGCAAATTTGGAGTCTCTACTTGCAGTATTAATCGAGATATTAATTTCTGAATATGGCAATGATTATTACTAAAAAAAAAAAGAAAATCTTAAATTACTCAGAAACGGCAACATGTAGCTATAAGAACAGGTTATAAAGAGTGACGTATTTATGTCCGTAGAATCCAAAAATGTAAAGAAAATTATATCATTCTATTTAAAATAACAAAGTTGACGCCCATTTTCGGTCAACCGGAAGTGATAGTTTGGTTAAGATATTTCACATTTATAGTTCCAATCGAACAGATAATGATGCCAAAACTCAAATATAAGTTAACAGTAAAACATCATAAACTTTTAATGAACCACTTACGTGGAATACCCTGTAGTGTTTCATCTCTCCTACTTTATAAAAGAATTTACCTATATTAGGTGGTTTTCTATTTACAACGATCGATCTTTTGATTACATGAATGTATTTTATTTTAATGAAACAACCGTTAATTTGAAATTCATTTTATTGTTAACGCACGAAATTTAAAATTAAAGCACCATATTTAAATAGTAAAATGAAATAGGATACAATATTTTTCTTTGAAAAAGTATAATGTTTTGATTTTAAAACTGAAAAATGCAGTTATTAAAATATATTTTCCGTGAAATGTTTTTGATGGGTTAGGTTTCTCGTGTATTGGAACATGGGTAAACGTACCAAAAGGATGTTTGAGGAAACTATTAATTGTATATGTTTGAAAATAAATGCTTGATATAGGTTTGCAATTTTTTGATAATTACTTGCAGAATATTTTTTTCTTTTGTTTTAGTGAAGGCTAACAGACCTTTTGCTTCATAGTTTTCTTTGCTTAATTAAGACTCTGGCTTGATCTAAATCACACTATTACTACTGGTTTGTTCTAAATACTACTGCAAACCACAAAAACTACTGCATGCTTTTTAAGCGAGGTGATATTGGTTTAAGAGCTTTTAACTGAGTTGATAAACGTTGCATCGTTGGCCTATTGTTAACGCCATTACAATTGTTACAAGGTATTTTGTATACTACATATGTAACTTAATTAATAATAACAGTAATAACAGTAATAACGCTTTGGGGAACACTAGCTTCCCAGCCGAGTGGTCGGTCATTCTGTATGTATATACAGTCTCTTCCGGATAGAGTTGACAATAGGTATAATAGACAAAAAAATGAATTAAAATTTATTTATCGTTTGCTATCGAGTTTTTAAAATCTAGCAGGCAGCTGCGTCAATGATGTTTTCATTTCAGGTAAAGTGCCTTTTTCCGTTCACAGTGTCCTAAAATGTTTGTAAGAAATATTGTTCAGAATGAAAAGTTGTGACGGTATGTAAATTATCAGAGTCATGTAAATTTTCAAAATTCATTATATGCCAATTTCGTTTAAGGTAAAGTACTGTTTGGGTTCACAGTACGTCAATATGTTATTAAGAAAAAATGCTTAGAGTAAAAACTGATAGAGTTATGCAAATTTTCATACCAATTGGCCTACTTTGATAATGGTAATTAGTTTCCTGAGATCGGTTGTATAAAGCAAGATAAATTCCACATAGAGTCAAAAATTATATAGATTAAACAATAATAAAGACTGAGTTCACCGAGAATTTTCGAATGGTTCACACGGTGTGCGATCGGTCAATTCGATTAACCCTTCGTTAGTGTGGTGGGGTATGCCATACCCTGTTTGCCTACATACTGGGGTATGGCATACCCCACCACACTAACGAAGGGTTAAGTCAAAAATATAGTGCACATGTCTTATAACATTAATTGCCGATAGTGCTCCAAAGCGAAATGTTTGTACAAAGATGAATTCAATTCAAACTTATTTTATTGAAATACATCGTACATTCTAGGCATCTGCCTGAGTAAGTACGGCATCGTGCAAGTTATAAGTACGTAACATACATGCGTATATGTTTTCGACAAGTATTTGTATGACATGTGTGTATTACCCGTACGTATAATTCCCAACGGGTGTTGGTACTTATGTACTAAACTTCTTTTTTGTTTCGCTTTTTTTTCCTTAAACTGTTTAAAAAATGTCTGCTTAATTTTTTTTACTTAAATGAAGTGCAACTATGCCTTATTTTTTTTGCCAATTTTAAGACTGAGTTGAGGAATATTTTTTGAATTTATGGCATATATCTACTATAAATATTTAATGGCATTCCGTCAATAACTATTTCACTGACAAAACATGGAATATAAATTACGTTATAGGAAAATCATGCTATAAAGTGATAATCAACAAGTAGTACCGTAGATAATTCGTCGCCTCAGAACCAGCCTATTCTATGTCCACATAGCTATCCACAGCTTCATATTGTCAAAAAAATTAACAATTAAACTGTTTACTATCCAACAGTAAACTGTCAAAATAAGTAAAAAAACATACAGTTAGACAAAAAGTGAAATGAGCATACAGTCCTGAAGTATTTTACCTACTCACATTATTGGGTAAAGTACTCGCCGATTATTAACAGAATACATTTTTATCTACTTGCGAGGTGTACATTTATAACGTATGGATTTTGTTTCAATCAATAAGTTGTGCTTTAAACTGCTTATCGTTAACAAGTAGCTTGCAATTCGTATTAAAAAAGCAAATGGGGATTCGGAAATTGTACCTATGAGGCCTTACATAAATTGATACGAGAAGCGCAATTTAGTGTAAATTTATAACTCCAAAATTATTGATATGCTGAAAATAAGTAAAAGATACTGTTGTGTATAAATTTAAGCCCTTAAAATATGTTCACGGATAAGCAAATTATAGCAAACTTGAAAAATAAAACATTCAGCGTCTAAATTTATACAGATAACAATATTGTTTTTGTAAATTGTAGCTAAATTGCTGTGAACTGAAGGTCCAGGCATAAAAGTAAAGGGAAATTAAAAATGACAAAATTAATTTAGCTAGCTCAGCAAAAATGAATTCAAAAGGGCGCCAGAGATACTTAAATCTCAGAGTTAATTTACTAAAATTAATAGTGGGCGGTTGCAAAAATGACTTTCATTAAAATTCCCAAATTGAATGGCAGATTCAAAAATAAAAGAACTAGTGATTTTAAATGATATTTACAATCATTAACTTTATTTTTAAAAAAAAAAAAAAAAAAACATTTGATACAATTTGCAGGGGAAATTAAAACCATAAATATAAGATTCTGGCATAAAACAAACCTGCATATGACTCTACAATTAAGAAAGGACAATGCAAATCCTTTAGCAAACAAAATGGAAGATTCGTTCTAGAAGGAATTTCAAGTACCACAAAAAATTCACGTGGTTTTAACAAAATTCAAAGCAAACTAAAAATTTTAATCCAAATGACGTAAAGAAACAAGCAAAATCAAAAATGAAATATAAACAAGCTCACAGCTTCACTTCACCTTCCCCGAGGTGATAAAATTAAAATTAAATTAATAACTACAAAAAAAAAACGGAAAATTTAAACTCTAAACGCGCTTACTTCTAGAACGAATAATTAAAAAAACCTACATGAATTGTGCACAACTACATAAAAACTAATTTAACTAAAGAATTACAAGATAGACGATTTTACAACCAAAAACGAGCTACATCTTAACTGAAACGGAATACCATTAACAGTATCCGAAAACAACACACCTAAACGCGGGCTCGTCTATCTGATAACTCCTCTCGGAACTCAAGGTAACACGGCATATATTTGAAATATACAAACTCGTGCGGTGAACGCACAGCGCAACTCTAAGAAAAAACTAGTAAATAAACTAAACAATACAGGAGTACGCAAAATGTACAAATAAATGAGATTGAATATACAGCATTGTCCAAAAAGAATGAAACTAACAATTAAATAAAAATTCTTAACGAAACTCGCGGAAACTCTATCATTGTTTTGACAAGGCTGATTAGGAATAAATAAAAATACACATTTAAATTTCCGAAACCCGGGGTGCCAGACTACAGCAGTATATACACAAAAACATAAAAATTTGTAAAATACTTATATAAAGATAGATATAAATAAAACTGAGGATTCAGAAAATCGATAAGAAAAACAAAAATACTGCGAAATAATAAAATTAATACTAAGAAAGGTAACTTTTTTATATGGTTTAGTTTTTTCTAAATATGTTTTTATTGTTTTATTGTTATTGTAACATAATAATTTATAATTTTGAACTGCATTATTCAGCTCTTGGCATAACGTATCCCTCTTCTGAGTTCCAAGACGTAGCCTTTCTTATTTGAATCTCTAATTACTTTGTAGACCTGCCCTTCCACATCCTGTTCCATTTGATTTAAATTATTTCAAGTATATCATCATTCATTATGCAAATATTGTGCAGTACACAGCAAGCAATAATATAACCTTTTTTGTAAAAAATAAATGCTCGTTCTATGGTACTCCGTACAGAAGACAGCAGGAATTAAACTGTCTTTGTTGTGCAGTCAGATAATAATAATTTATTGTCATAGTTTAATCTGAAAATAGTAAAATAGTAAAAAAAAACGTACATATATATAATTATCACACGTCTGCACATAAATACTTAACCACACAGAAATTCATTAATACTATAAAAGCAGTTTTCAAGGATATTTTTTTAATTTTGTTTTAAATAGTGACTGGGGTTGCAATGATTTAATCGAATCAGGTAACTTATTGTGATGACCATTATCTCTATATAGAGTTATAAACTGAGGAAGGATAATCTTTATTTCCAATTAGGTGAACATCATTTGGAAATTTATCTTGTTCTAACGTATATGACCATACTTCACTTATTCTTAATACATTTGCGTGCTACGAGTGAAACCAACTTCTCCTGCATAACAATGTATAAATGCCAATTTGTTATCATATATACCGTAATATTTATTTGTATATACTGTTATGGAGAGGGTAGTTGATATTCTACTATTATTTAAAAAGGGAATGTCACTATTTTACTTAAGTATATTTTAAAACTTATTAGATATAATAAAAAGAGGATATAATATGTAGCAGCAGACAGCTAGACGATGTCCAGGTGATGTAGGTAATCTCTGCATTTGGCAAGGCTTTCGAGGCATTTTCCTTTAGAATTTTCCCTTCAGGAAGCGAGATGATCGGCAGTGATACACCTACACATCGAAAATGAATATTAGAATTTGAATAGTATATCATTACAATAGATTTTGACAGATCAAATTTGGATCCACCTTTAATTCGAGTGAACAGTTTTATTTCTTTTACAGAGTATTTATTTCTGTAAATTTTTGTTAATAATGTTTTTATATGCATTGGCAGTCCATTTGCTTTGATGTCAACAGACAGACATGGGAATTGCTGGAAATTGGATTCTGTAACAACTCTATGTGTATAAATGGTTGCCTACCTTTTGGGGGCATAGTAATGAATTTTAGATGGTTAATTTTTTATAGTAATAAGCGTTTAAAAATTTCAAATGTATTTTTCTCATAATTCAGAGACTCATACCTTTGTTATATAAAAAGTGTAAGGTGATTCCAGATTTTGTAATTTAATTTATTTTCACTTCGTTGAAGATCTGACAATCCTGTCGATCACATGGCCATTCTCTTATGTAAAACAATGGAAGCTCCTCATTTCGGTTAGAATAACGGATTTTCTCAGACAGTTGGTCTCCTTGACGAAGACAATCGCTTTCTAGTCAGTTAAAACATTTTCAATTCGAACAATTCACTAACCGAACCTCCTTCGAGGCAGACATATTTCTGTTTGTTCTCTTGAAATTTAACGGCTTTTCGATAAAATCCAATTTATCCCAAATTCAATCTAAAAGTAATGGTTAATTGTTAAACAAAGTTTTCACATAAATTATATTCCAAATTACACACGATTTTTGGGAAATTTTTCTTCAACGACGACTTTTCCGAGTAATGTTCCTGTCTGAGCGACCCATCCCTCTGATCTGAAGTACCTATCTTCGATGTACCCGAACCAGAGCCCATGTCCGACTGAACAGTCCTGACCGCCGATGATCGCAGAGTTCGGTCCTGTAAAAAGTACTCCACGTCAAATCTACCTAAAAATAAACGTATTATTTCAATTCTAATCAAAATTCTATTATACTTATAAGAAATTTTATATTAATCCGTTCTGCTAAATTTGAGGTTAGAAAATCGTTTGTAACATAGCTAAACGGTCTCCAGTTACTATGGGGAAATTTGTGTAATTAGGTTTATATGTATTTGTTATGTTTTTACGTTACGAACCAATATCCAGTGATTTACCATCAAGGTTGGCTACTCTGTTTCACACGTTTATTCAAATCTAATATAACTCCATTTGAACGGTCAGAAAACGCGGGATTTTTAAAATTTATTTCAAACGTATTTAAGTAAGAAACTATGAATTTGAATCGCAAAAGGTGGAATCACTTAATGAAACTTTAGTGTTATTAATTAAACGAACTCACGGACTTACCTGAGATTATTATCCATAGATTTATGTCTGATATTAAACGAGTCACATTTTGAATTTGATTTAAGTAAATAAAATCACTTTTATCCACTATTAAATGTTTTAATTTTACTTAATAGTTAAAAGCTATTGAAGGCATAACATTATCATGCCTATGAGAGCACTTAAACTGGTCTTAAACATTGAATTTGAGGGAGAGCACAATTGACAACATCCTCCCACCACATCCCAACGCGTACTGAGTTAAAATATAAGAAAGTAACGAGCTATTCAATATTTTTTTTATGTCACCGCCCCTCGATCGGAAATTTCTCGTCTTGCATGCCATCTGGCTGGTGAGATAGAACGCTTCTAAATCAAAATTATAATAATAGATGACACTGGTATATATAAAAACTTGATTTTTTTTTATTCAATTAATGAATTTCTCTTAAAATTTATTTTTTTAATCCGGGCTGTATGCTACTGTGTAGCGTAACAATACATATACATATATTATGTACTTAGTTATTAATAGTTACTTACAATATAAGACCTTTAAGAATTTTCACGGCAGATATATGGTAAACCAAGCACTCTAGGTTTTGAAATTCTAACATACATTACATTAAGACACCCTATGGTATTTGGAAATCCCAGTTCATTGAAACTGTTATCTCTTCCAAACGATGTCTATTCGACCACGTAATGATATCTCTTAGAAAATAGTGCATTCGCAACCCTTCTTACTGTACGTAATGCAGTTGCCATGCCTATATTAAATCTATTACATATCGATCTATCTGTTTAAAGAATGTTTTAAAATTTGCGATTTATAAAGTTACAAAAGTTAATTTACCTAAATGAGTTTGGGCTTCCAAAATACCACAAAGCAACCTGAAATTGAATTACTGGTGAAATAGTATGTCTACCTTTATCAAATACTTGTGAAAAATCTGGTCCCGAATTAATGTTGATAAAATAAAGCTCTATTCATTCTAAAGTTTTGTCTAAATTCTTCATCACTATATAAGGCTATAACTTGCTGATAGTTCTAAAATCTAGGCTGTGCAACTGTAACCAAAGGTGGTAATAATACTGTATTATGTGTCTCTATATATTCTCGTCACTAGATGAGCTGTCTGAATTTAAAATTTCTTGGAAAATGATTCAAGTTTCAATTAACGAGTTAAAAGATAGGTTAATTTCATTCAGTTCACTTCCCTTACTTATACGGAAACATGACTGAAACGTGTCCCGTTAATTGAACTACAACCAAGTAACCAAGACGAACCACGCAGTTATCACATTGGTTATTCTAGTTTGTTAACAGAACTTATTGTAAAATGTATTTATCATTGTTATGGGTAATTGCCATTTCTATGTTCTTTGGATTCTTATCTGCATTACCAAACGCGGTATTAGGTTAGATTTTCCTTTTTTGAAATGTGAGAACGAATGGGCTTTTCCTGCATAAAACCTACCACCTTAAATCAAAATCTAACGCATTAGAAATCGCATGTACTTAAAGTCACGACGGATAATGTCATAAATCACACTTGCGTATGCATTGAGCTATTCACCATAGGAATTATTGTATTAGGTTCTTTAAATTAAATATTTATTACGGTGCATAACCAGAAGCTTTATCTTCATATACGAAATGCGATTAAATACATACCGACCTAGCACTAACAGAACCCCATTTAATACTATATAAATTGTTAAAGGGCCAGTTATTAACATTTCCCCTACTGCCATTTGTAGGCGGTCTACGGTACTGGCAGGTCTTCATCACTCTTTTCCCTACTGATGCCTTGTAATTTATTTTCGACCCTATGTAAAACATTTCCAAATAGGATAAGCAACGCTACGAAACTTTACAGCGGTCAGTGGAATTGACACATTGACATTAAAAGTAAATGTTTCCAATATATTTCCACTCAACGAATAAGAGCAAATCTTGGAGAGTTTTTATAATGTTTGACGATAAATCAACCACTGTAATTTGTAAGTTACAAATTTATTTTGTACTGCTGACAGATAACATTATGTTTACATAACATTATTTCGTGTACACCAAAACACCTTAACCAAAAAAGGAGACACCATTGTTAACTGATCCCACTTTAATGAATCTTTAATTATGTACAAATATTAATTTAGCCAACGAGAACTGTTGTTTCATTGGGGAATGTATAATTGGGCACCTCCAAATTTAATGGTGCAGGCCCCTTCCGAGCACGTCCGGATGCATCAAAATGTGACCCATGACATGGACAATAGTAACCACCAAAATCTCCTAATCCAGCCATAGGAACGCATCCCAAGTGAGTGCAAACACCAACTAAAATTAACCATTCCGGCTTCTGCGTTCTGTCCTCATCTCTTTGTGGATCCCTCAATGTCTTTACGTCTACAGCGCGAACAATATTGATCTCATCTGCCGTTCTGTGTCGTATAAATAATGGTTTCCCTCTCCATTTAAGTGTGAGCGACTTTCCTTCGGGTATTTCCGAAAGTTTGACTTCTATTTTAGCTAATGCCATGACATCCGATGACGCTGATAAGCATTTAACGTAATGTAGGACTAATGACTTGGCCGCATATGTGCTGGATACAAGTGCTGCACCAGCTACTAAGTATGTAAATCCTCTACGAGAATCAACTGAGTCGCTACTCTTTGCTGTGGGTGACTTAACAGCGCTTCGCCTGTATTCTGTAAAATCTGGTACATCCGTATCGGAATGTGAGCTCTTTTCATGGATCAAATTTCCATTTTTACGGCTTAAAAGTTTACACGCTTGATTGTAAGCATTGTAGTACCTGTTAAAGCTCTGAAGTGAATTGAAAATACGATTCATGACTTACATGAAATTTAAAGTGACAAAATAATGAAAAATTTCTGCTGTCAAATGTATTGTGTAAGAGCGCCATCTGTAGCCCGTGTGGAAAATCATTTGCGTGATCTGCCAAATACGTTAAGACAGTCTTTCCTTCCTTACTCATAAGGTAATCATGCTGGAAGAAATAAACAGCGTCTTGGGGTAAAATATGACTATGATGAAGCTCATAATCAAAAAAGAATATTTTTAAAGCCATTTGTCATAGAATTTATGGTACAAACTAATGCTCATGCTTTGTGATAATTTAGTAATCTTAAGAGAAAACAAGGAATTCCATTGATTCCAGATGATCGTGTAGTTGATACTTCATTGATAATTGCGGTCACCTCGTACGCGTCTGTTAGATTTAAGAAAAAGGTGTTACGGTTAGGTTGATTAATGATATGAGAGACAGAAGTACTAGGGCTGGGGAAAATAAAATAGCTACTTTCAAAATGATTGTTAAAAAGCTTACAAAGGACGTCAGGGTCTCTTATAAGATTACCAGACTCATCCAGATCCTCAAAATTGTTTTCGGGTCCGCCACTAATTTCTTGCTTAATGATACTCCAAGACGTTTTACATTTATTACACGAGGATGAAAGTAAGTTATCATAATAAGTTTGTTTGGCTCTACCTACCATCTCGACATATTGCTCTTTATTCGCTTTATAAGCGGCATACAAACCCGGATGCCGGTATTTTTTGAAAATATTATAAAGATTTTTTAAATTAGTTGCAAAGTTTCGTAATTCTGCATTATGCCCAGGTTTTTTGTTTATTTTGTTTCCGTAGGAAATTTTTGAAGATGATGAAATGATACATCAAAATAATATTTAAATGTGTTATGAAAATTTTCAAGGCTGACATTGGGATCATTAGAGCGATAAGTTATCAGTTTGATCAGTCTTCTTTATTTAATAAATATGGTATGTTTACGTTTTTCGACTTTTGCTAAATTAGGACTGTAACAACAACTCAGATTAATAGCACCTACCAATCGCACAAGTGTTCAAGAAAGGAAACTTGATGGCTTGTTTCCAATTCATTTTCATATAACCATAATCGTTAAATTGACTCTCATTTATTAAAATACATATACGCAGATTTTATTCATTGCTGTCGATGGAGGGATGCGTACAGAAATTCTATTTCACCTTTCATACATATGGATACTAATTTGCATATATATTTCCATAGATGAAAGCTCTTTACAAATTTAATAAGCACCCCTTTTGGGTATGTGTCTGTTTTTGTGTTTCGAAGTGCTTTATTTTACTATGTATAATTAAAACGATATATTAACAAAATAAAGTCTTAAATAATAACACGTATTTACAATAATTCTCTAGAAGGTTGCTGTGTTGACTACCACTGAGAATATCCCAATATCAAACCTAATTCATAACCGAAGGAAATTCAAAAAGGAAAGCACGTTGCAAAAAGATAAATTTAGAGATGCCACTCATCCTTTCAAAATAAGAAACATGACAAGACATTTTCCCGGATTCGATGAAAGTGGAATATATCTCGTATTTTAGAACAATATATCGAAGTTTCTAAGGTATTTTGTCGTTTTATGAAAAGTTATGAATGCGCATATAGGTAAAGCAACGACTATAAACTAGTGAAAAACCTTGGAAAATTAAAGAATTAGATACATTAAAAGTTTGGAATAATATTTTATGTATTCTATCACGTCTAAAACCTACGGGTACAATTTAAAGTGAAATATTTTTATTTTAGTCAATAGGAAGTATTTGGTTTCATTGAAAAGATACAGACGGTAACTATAAAATCAGTTCTTGTACGTTTCGCCCCGAAACATGATATATTATGCACATAGATAGATATATATTCGGTAAAGTATAGTGCGCGTGTCAGGCATAAATTTTTGGGTTCTAGGTTTGTAATACCTTAAGAGCATCGGTCAACAAGTGAAAAAGGCGAAGTCCTTCCAAAATCGGAGATCTCTTAGTGATTTTCATTTCACTAATAATGAGTTGATTGAAGCAATTAAATTAGAATATTTTTTTTATTTTTTGGTGATACAGGCTACCGAAGTCTTTGGAAGATTTTTCCCCTCTTGTGTAAAAAAAAATGTCTTCTCCAGATTATGAAAGTAATTTGTTTTGTGATTTTCGACTTACAACTGTTTCTCACAAAAGATCGAAAAATCACCTACCCCAAAGAAAGTACTCCGACATTCAAACACCTTTAAATAATTTTTTTCTTTTTGTGTGGATTTTTGGGTTCTAGGTTTGTAATACCTTAAGAGCATCGGTCAACAAGTGAAAAAGGCGAAGTCCTTCCAAAATCGGAGATCTCTTAGTGATTTTCATTCGACAAAATGAAAGAGTATCGCAGGATAAGCTACTGAAAACTAATAATGAGTTGATTGAAGCAATTAAATTAGAATATTTTTTTTATTTTTTTGGTGATACAGGCTACCGAAGTCTTTGGAAGATTTTTCCCCTCTTGTGTAAAAAAAAATGTCTTCTCCAGATTATGAAAGTAATTTGTTTTGTGATTTTCGACTTACAACTGTTTCTCACAAAAGATCGAAAAATCACCTACCCCAAAGAAAGTACTCCGACATTCAAACACCTTTAAATAATTTTTTTCTTTTTGTGTGGATTAATTAAGTTTAGGTCAAGATGTCAACAAATTGCTTTTGTTGTCAGGACAGGGTGGTCACCAGGAAAGTATTGGCTTTACTGTTTTCAAAATGATTTTTCCCGATTTTTTTAACGGATCACTATGTATATTACAACTGAAAGTGACGTAAAATTACACTTTGCAGGAACCGATATTAGGCTTGCTTGTACCTACTTTTTATTAG
This sequence comes from Protaetia brevitarsis, assembly GCA_004143645.1. NCBI lineage: Eukaryota > Metazoa > Arthropoda > Insecta > Coleoptera > Scarabaeidae > Protaetia > Protaetia brevitarsis. The sequence continues at coordinate 1,952,551 of RXPK01000202.1, read as the reverse complement.
TTCCTACAATAATTTCAAAAAATCAAAATGTTAACAACGTTAACAAAAGGTGTCACCAAAGTATCGAATTGAAAACCCATAAAAAAGTTGTGCTTTATGAAGCTAATGATCTGCGTAAAGTTTCAGCTCTTTACAACTTCTAGGGAGGTTGATACAAGCAATTAACCCTAACGTTTTTCGTCTCCGTCCCTGTTTATCTAATCCGTTTGAAATTTTACAGAAATATTTTTTCTGGTTTAGTCTCTCAGTGATAATTTTAACTAGTTCAAAAAAAAATTAAGATTCTTTTGTGGCCCTCAGAAAGAGGGTCATTCCTCATAATATACGTCTATAGCCTAGCTATTGTGTGAAAATTTACTTCAATTTGGTGTGGTGTGACAAATAAAACCAAATGTAGGCATGTGTTATCTTTACCACAAATAAATTATAATCAAATGTGCTTTGTCTACATAATATGCATGACAAAAATAATGTAAGAGACAGCTGACCAGTCAGGCGGCCATATTCTGTTTGCTATCAATACCAAACTTAATCGTTCCAAACAGAAGCTATCTAAGTAGAACCAATTTAAGAAGGACGGACCGTCGTAATGAACTGAAAGGAAATTAATTAGCTGTTAATACTGGAACGTTAACAGTATTTCCGTAGCTGTTATATGAACTTATATATGCTCTATTGAGTACTTACTACTATACGTTGCTCTACCAGAATTAAGCAACTTATTTTTCCCCTAATTTAGCATGAGTTTTATCGGAAACTTTTTCTAATATTGATTTCAACTTCTGTAGATTTTTCATAACATTTTAAGTTTTTTTAAATATATATCAAATAAACTAAACCAACAAAGTGTTCAAATAACTTTCATAACATATTAATAGACTACTTCTATTGTCTTCTCAAGTTGAAACACGGGGAAGAAATCCCAAAGGTATTTGGTTTACCGTTCGACAATAGTTAAATTAACACGTCAGAGGCGTTGTCTGAAAACTTTGATAAAGTTGCTTTTAAATACTTTAATGTATTAATCCAATCAATTTCTAAAATTTTACAACTTAACATTTTACTCAGCCAGACAGATAATAATTTATCAGATCAAATATATTGCACCGAGTTACTCATGATAAAAAATTGCATTCGCGACATTTCTATAAGTACTACAGCAACAATTTTTATGTGTAGATCAATTCCAAATGATTAATACTAAGTGAATGGTAGTTTCAGATGTAATGTCATTGTTGACTTGGCAGTTTCACGTTTAACATATGGACTCCAGATGAACTAGTGGTTCTCCCTTCTCTTGACAGAATCTGCAGGTTGCGGGGCCCATGTTTCCGTATGCCTATCTAGTCTACAGTGACCAGTCAGCTCGCTTACTATCATTTTGACAATCTTCTTATCTTTATTCAACAGATCTATAGTAAATTCAGGCCTCTGTTCCCTTAATAGCTCTTTTGCCTTTCTCTGTCCCGGTGATTTTTTCGACCACTTTCTGAAATGATGACGTATCCATTTATTGACGAATTTTTTAATTTGCGATTTGGTAGTGCCGAAAGAAGGACCAACTCCAACGAATGACCTTGACGAACCTGACCTGGCCAGCTCGTCCGCCGCCTCATTTCCTTTCGCGCTCTAGTGGCTAGGAACCCAGGCCGAAATAAATTTCCTTTGGGTGCCCACCTCATTTAGGGTGCTTGCGCAGTCCCAAATCAATTTAGAGTCCACACTAAAAGCTTTAAGTGTGGACTAATATGTTCTATGCGCGAGAAATATTTTTTTCTACACTTTTTCTTTTAACGCTCCCCACAAACAGGAGATCCATTGGTGTAATATCAGTTGACCTAACAGGCCATTCGACTAAGCCATTTCTATCAATTCATCTCTCACGAAATTGACGATTTGAAAATGTCTTTGTCAATGCACTTGAATGAGCCGGATTTTCACATTGTTGCTAATAAATATTTCTTAATGTATCTGGGTGAGTGTTGTTGTTGTGTGTCCGATTTAGTTATGATTTCTTTATTCGTATACAATTTTTTAATTTTTATTTATTTTTTTTTTAATAAAAATAAAATACAACAATTTAGTGGTTTCTTATTCACCTAGCGACCTCTCTGATAAAGGATTCAATATTGTGAAAAATGACTTTCTACCTTCTAGGTGGCACGGGTTACTTGTAGGAGCTCCAAATCACCTGTCTATTCAGCTTGTCAGGCGCTTGCTAACGAAAGGGCAGTTCTTACCTAAAGAAGGCGCGCCCCAAAACCCCTTCTCTGACTGTTTAAATTTGAAAAATGTAATTATCAATATCGTTGTGAAAACACACCAACGTCCAATAAGAGAACATTTTAACACAAAACTAGCCTAACCCTTTATTTCAAAACCAAAATGCTATGTTTTTCCAATTTTGAGATTCTTAAATCACAGGTACGTATGTTGGCATCATAAATACTATATAAAACAAATTATTTAATACAAAAATACGTATCTCAAACTTGCCTGACACTTTAAATAAATGAGGTTAAAAAAACGTCAAAATTAAAGAGTAAATAAGTAAAATAGAGTCAGTCTATCGTAAATGGCAAAAACTAATTTGTAAGAAAACTTTAATATTCAACTATCCGTGTTATTCGATATATGCAAAGATCGCTGCTAATAATAATAGATAGACCATTTTAGTGGTCGGTTTTTAAACACTAAAATACGGAACTAAACTCAAATAATGGCGGTTCATATAAACTTAACCCCAAAATTAACGTATCGTAACATAAATTACAAAAATCTAATTTACTGGTTAAAATTGAATTGAAACTAATTAATTATTTCTCTCCTAGGTTGATGAAATACTCTTGGATGCAAATGGACAGCTCTAAATACAGGAGTGGCAAGAAATCTCTGGAGTCAAGCTCGAACGTTCGATTCAAGGGCCTCCAATAACGATCAATCATGGAATGGTATTTCACCCGGGATTCTTCTCAGGATAAATATAGGAAATTCTCAACGACTATACAGGTCAAGGTAATGGATTTATATTATTAGGGTGATATATCGATATTTTTTTAGGTAAACACTTTGTGGAACTTTTGATATCTCTGAGTGTGTGGTGTAAAATTTGTTATGAGAGTTTTCTAATAACCGTGGTCTTTAGTGGCCACAGGCTGAATGAATATTTAAACTAACAGTAACAGTTATCTGTCTGCGACTGTTATCGCTATCAGGTAAACCAATCTCGAATTCAAATGGATAACCAGTAACTGACATTAAGATACCGTTATTTACTCTAGTGTGAGGGAAATATAGCAAAAGTGAGTGAGGTGAGGTGAGGGATCGAGTTCGGCACCATTCAGTGAGCCCCCTACATTATAACAAATCTTATTAAGATCTTTTTTTGATTTGATGCAGTGTTTTAAAGATATTGCGTTGTCTCAAGATAAAAAACTCACCTTGTATAACGATGTATATAACCGTTCGTATTTGGTATGGTACGTGCGGTAGATGCATTGTTGAATTACTGTGTAGAGTTATCTGCATGCGATGCTTTTTTCTTACACCTGTATTGTGAAAAAATATTTTCGTTTATAAAATTAGGTACGCCCTTATTTTATAGTCACCTTTCGATTTTATCCCAGACATTGTTTAATAATGATTACATGTATAATATCCTTGTTTGATGCAAAATTGCAATATTTAGTTACTTTTTTTGCCGCTCTGCTGTTGCGCACCACTTGCACAACCGGATAGATATAGGTCTGACTATATCTATACATATCTGAGGGCGGAATTTTCCTTGGCAACACCACAGGAGTATTATAACATATATGCATATTATCTTTATGTCCATATTGCACTAGTTCACTAATTAAAACGATATCGAAGAAGGGCGAGGCTGTGCTTTGTGAATTACACATAAAAAATTAACACCCCGCCTTCACGAGACCCAACGAAACTAATAAAACATGTTACCCTACGCATTATCTAGTCGTATTTAGATGTCCCTTGATAACCGAATATAAATGCATAATGCATAACTAAGGAAGTCCGTAAATGTGTCTAACCGATGCGTTAGCACGAACTATTCGGCTCACATTTTACGAATGCATGTTATTTTATGGAACTTAAAATATGTAGCGTATGTACAGGAATGAGTCAACATTTGTTTGAATCAAACGTTTTTAAATTGGTTAACATGAATTATTCGGGAGGGTCTAATAAATTTTGTACTCATTTGCATATTCTGACAATGAACATGAAATTTGTTCTAACTCTCTGCATTGTAAAATTAACATTGCAATGTTGCATTATTTTTACGTAGGTTATAATTACTCCAACGTTGCGATCGGTATATCTCCTAACATTGTAATTAAACACATCTAGTAATTGAATTATTAGTTCAACTAATCCTTTATACAAATGTTCAATTGTTCCTGTGAAATAATTTCCGGTTTAATACTGTTCCTTTTAAAGCATTTTTAATTGGTAAGGTACCGTATGAAATTTATAACTATAATACTATACTAACTATAGTAAATACTAAATAAATACCTGGAGGTAGAAGCTATTAAATTTCGTTTTTTAACATAGTGCATGTATAAGTATGCCCTCAGAGAAGTACCTGCATTGAGTAGACCAAAATTTAATTAATTTAATAATACAGTTTGGTTGTGTATGGCGAAGCATCTTTTTTCTTTGTTGCAGGAACGACAAAAAACTGTTCGTTATTTATTGTTAGCACAACAAATTTTATTGTCATGGGAACCTTAGCAAGGAATCAATCAAATCCTTTGAAACGTATCACATAAGAAATATTTTTTTGTTAACGCAATTCCTTCTATACACCAAAAAAAAAAAAAAAACGATTTGCGTCAACCAAATTTGACCATATCTAAGAAAACTATTCGTTTACATTGTGGCAAGCATTTTTTATTCCAGAACACAAAATAATTTTGTTGAAATGATTTAGTTACGATAACTAAAAGTTTGGTCAAATTAACGAAATCCTATTAGTTAATTCAAATACATATTATGCTCCCACTATTCAAATTTAGAACGTTCTATTTAAATGAATACTTAATTGAAGGATATGATCTATTCTTGTTTTAACACTGCGCATAATTGAGTGACAATATGGGGGCATGCGGTTGACAGGGTCTAGTATGTTTCAGCGCCGCCGTTTCAGCGCCGCCGATTCAGCGCTAGGACATTTCAGCGCCGGGACGTTTCAGCGCCGGGACATTTCAGCGCCGCGTTGTTGAATGGTTAAACTATGGAGCTTAAGTAAAATAATTAGATCTTACGCAAGTGGAGTCGTGAGCTTCAAACTTGAATAGAAAATTGTTTTAAAGATAAAAAAAACTTTTTCAGATTATATCTAAAGGAAAAACAGATAAATTAAATATCTTACTCACAAGGGAACACCGGCGGGTGTCCCCCTCCGATTTCGATGAAACTTAACAGATCGAAAGAGGTACCTTAAAATAAGAGACACGTATTTTTTCTTATCGGCGTATCCGCACGATTTTGGGGTACAGCCCCCTCCAAAGTTTGGACGATTTTTCAATTTTTGCAAATATTTCCTAAATTATAACAGATATTAAATTTTCTTCTTAACATAATTTGCAGCATATTGCATGGCCCTAAGGGTGGCGTCGTCCGTATTCGCAAAAAGTTGATAACGGAGGACGGGGTACCCCGCACCCCCCATTTTTTTAATTTTTTTTCTTTTTCTTATTCATCAAAAGAAGGCCGATTTACATAGAATACGATGATGTATAACAAGTTTAGAAAATTAATAATTGTAAAAATAGAAAAATAATAATAAAGCTTCAAAATTAATAAACTTGTCTATTGATATAAATCAAATGAACTATAACAGCAATAAGTTTTTATCCTTAACATAATTTCCAGCATAATACATGGTCTCAAGGTAGATATCTTCATAAACAGCTATAACGGGGACGGGGTACCGCATACCCCGCATTTTTTAATAATAAGTTTATTCATTATTCATTCAAAAAAAGATGGCTTTTACATAGAAAACGTTGAAGTATAATAAATTTAGAAATTAATAATACTAATAATAACTGAAAATAAATATATGTACGTGTCTATTGTGATGAATTTGATATGCACTTATCTACACATACGTGAGTTTAATCAGTTTTCTTCCCCAAGATTTTTCGACGTTTTCAAGTACTCGTGGTATAAGAGTGGATACGTTGAGGAAAGACCTGGGCCCTTTAAAAATCCTGTAGAGTTTTGTTTTAACAAAGATGCGCAATCTACACCCTTGTGTAGTATTTGCAATAAACCAGCTATTGTGCGGTGTTCATGGTGCAAACAAAATCTGTGTTTTAGACACTTTTACACAGACTATCACTACTGTAATACTTACATAGCTTAATTACTGTATGTATATTAATCTTGTTCACTATTGCAATACATATATACCAATAATCGCATTACAGTATGTCACGTATTTAAACATGTATAAGCATTATAATGTTTTTCTAATTCTGTTCTATTGTTTCCGAAATGTTATAATCGTTACAAACACATTAGTTATATTTATGCTCCATTGAATACTTACATTGTACACCTACATTTGCACGAAAACTTGAAATAAATTAAAAAATATATATGTATGTATTATTTAATCCTTTGTCCTGTGTGAGCAAATTTGTCTATATATACGCACTAAAGGATTATGGTATTCTAAGAATGAATAACAATTTATTTAAGGAAATATATAAAACGCAGTCACTAACTGCAGTTGTTTGATAAACGATTATATTGCTGCTACCGATAAAAGTTTCGTTAGTACTATAGTATAAGTTAGTTAGACATAGAAAAGGTTTGACCATTAGCTTGTCGAGTAAATACAATTCTAAATTAAGAAAATATTTAAGTAAGGAGAGCAGCGGAGTAACGATAACAAATAATTGTTGTTAATGTACTATATTATTATTATTACAATTATTTTTATTATTAAATCCTCCAAATTTATTACATTGTTTTCTATGTAAAAGCGATCTTTTTTTGATGAATAATGAATAAACTTATTATTAAAAAAATGCGGGAGTATGGGGTAACCCGTCCCGTTATTAGCTTTTTATGAAGATATTTACCTTGAGACCCATGTATTATGCTGGAAATTATGTTAAGGATAAAAACTTATTGCTGTTTATAGGTTCATTTGATTTATATCAATAGACAAGTTTATTAAATTTGAAGCTTTATTATTATTTTTCTATTTTTACAATTATTATTTTCTAAACTTGTTATACATCATCGTATTCTATGTAAAGTCGGCCTTCTTTTGATGAATAAGAAAAAGAAAAAAATGTAAAAAAAATGGAGGTACGGGGTACCCCGTCCCCCGTTTATAACTTTTTGCGAATACGGACGACGCCACCCTCAGGCCATGCAATATGCTGCAAAATTATGTTAAGAAGAAAATTTAATATCTGTTAAAATTTAGGAAATATTTGCAAAAATTGAAAATCGTCCTAATTTGGAGGGTGGCCTGTATCCCAAAATCGTGCGGATACGCCGATAAAAAAAAATACGTGTCTCTTATTTTTAAGGTCTCTTTCGATCTGTTAAGTTCATGAAATCGGAGGGGCAACCCCGGTGATTCCCTTGTAGTAAAGAAAATTTATTTATCTGTTGCTTTTCCTCGGGTCTAAGGTTTTTAGGACGTTTGACGTGGCCATTTCGACGCGGAATGTTTTGACGCCAGTGCAATACCAGTTAATTATTTAAAGTATGTATACACAGATTTCTAAAAAATTGTTGATTTTTTTAACCATTGGAAGGGAGAGGGATGGGAATGATTTTTTTTTACATGTTTTTTTCTTTTTTTTTCAAAATACCATTTCTTTTGACATTGATGGGTGGCAGAGGAGGGTAATGATTTTTTAAATGATATTTTTATTTTTTCGACACGTTGAAAGACAGGATGGATTTACATAAAGGCACTTTTTTGTCCAGAAAAGGATTTTCTTTTAAATTTGTTGGTTGAAGTTTTTTTATGACGTGAATGTTGTACCACCACAAATTAATGAGAGTCTGTTGCTAACACCATGCAGTAATTTGCAAAGAAGTAGCCTGGTTATGGTTTTCGGAAGAAATATTACCTCTAAATCGCATCTAAATAATAGTAATAAGTAAAAAAAAAGTTAAAACGTATGATGCGAGAGTTTTTTGAACATCGGGGGAGAGGACCACATTTAAAAATGTCTCATATTTTTTTTTAATGTTGGTAGAAGTGAGAGGGGGAGTGGAGTTTTAAATGATAATTTTCTTTTTTGCGAAACATCGGGAGGATGAATCAGCAATGTTTCAAATCGTATTTTTTTTAACATTGGAAGGAGGAGGGAGGGCGATTTTTTATTTTTTTTTCCTTTTTTTTTAAAACATTCGTTAAAAATGTTTCAAATCATTTTTTTTAACATTAGACGGGGTGAGAGGGGGAAGAAATTAGTTTTTTAAATATTTTTTTTCTTTGTTTTTGAAACATCGGGAGAAGGAATGCATTATTAATGTTTCAAATATATTTTTTTTTAATATTGGAAGAGGTCGAGGGGAAGGGGCATTAGCTTTTTTGGTACCTGTTCGAAATTTATATTACGACCCTATATTTCTTATCACTATTAACAAAATTATTTTTTTCTAACGTTTTGAGACATTTGCAAACTATTTCTGTTTGGGAACTTTTACTTTGTAAAACAATAAAAAGAAAACGGGGTGTTACGTTCGTCATTAATTTGTTCATGTATAAAATAAACCTTTGTCAATAATTTTTAGATTGATAGAACGAATTGACTAAGCCATAACTATATAATAGATGTGTTATTTTTAATTTCATTAAAACATTTTGTGATATTGATAGTTGCATCCTGCCAGATTATAGAACGAATGGGGCGTATCGAAAACAGCGCCGCCACACAATTACTAAACCAGCTTAAAATAAACTCAACAATACGGAGGCAGTTCTTGGGGAGAACATAAAGGACAATCTGTCGGGATGAACTTTTGATAGTGTTTAGTGCGTAGATTAAGATAGTTAGCTTTACCATTATAGATTTTGTATTTAGTTGGGTATAGAAAACTAAAATAAGTAAGCTCAGAAGTCCGATTTCTGGCTTTCAGATAAATAATTTTATTGACTGTTTTAATTTTACTCCTCTTATAAAAGGCGACCCCTGATTCCTGCCCCTGCAACCCAAGGTAGGTACAATAATTATATAAGTATTACCTCTGAGCTATCCCGTCACGTCCCAACGTGACAATATTGCAAATATATAATTGGCGAGCTGGATTTTATTTGCGCGTAAGTGGAGCAAAATAAGCCTTCAAAATCTATACTATGACCTATGCAAAAGGACAAAAGAAACATTTTAAAATTCTTCCAATAATTTTATAAAGTTTCAATAAAATACAAATTTCGTTCTTAAAGTTTTAAACACTATATATAAAAAATCAACTCCTATTCTCCATTATAAGAACTACGGCCTTTTGTCAAGATCTGAAGAAAGAAAATATTTGCTTTTGAATTCCATTCAGCTTCGAATTAAGACTTTCAAGAGGGGTATCGAAGAACATTTGATTAAAGAATAATAGTATAGGTACAAAATTCATTATTTGACGAAATAATTTAAAAAAACCTAAAAACTAAAAGATGCAAAAATTTATTTCAGTATATAGTTTCAAAATTTTATCAAACAGAAATATACTTTTTTTGCACTAAAAATTGTGTAATTTAGTTTTTCTCAACTTTCTTCGCAAAATCAAATTAGTGTATGGCTTTATTTCAATGTTGTTTTTTTCAAACGTTATCCGTGAAAACTTTGCCTTATAAATCAGCGTCTTATTATGCAATATACTAATTTACTGCTACCTATATAAATGATGCTCTGTTACACCGATATTACAATATAAATATGTGTTTAGTTGTATATTTTATGCCTGTAAAATTTACCGATTTTTTCATTTACCGGTAATTCGCTAAATGAAAATTAAAATACCGGTTTACCGATAAATTACCGGTAATTTTCTTTTTTCATGTGTGACATTAATGGGGATTCCCAAGAAAATAGGGTTAGAAGTTAGGTTAGAATAATATATATTTTGCACAATCTTAAGGCATAATATCAGAATTTTGTAATAAATATTTGTGTTTAATTATAATTAGTTTAACAGTTTTCTAACAACGGTTAAAATAATTAAATACAAATATTGAAATTAAAATAAAAAAAATTATTTAAGGTTCCAATTTTAATGTTATCTTACAATGTTGCATTGATGTCCTCTCATAATGTGATGTATTCAAAATTGCTATTAATTTAAATACGTGAAATGTTGTTCTTATGTATTATTATTTTTAAATAGTTTAGTTAGTTTAGTTTATTTTCCAATTGTTTGGGCCAGTGACACTAGATACAATCTATCAAAATACAAATGTAAAATACAACAAACAAAATTTTAGAAATAAATAATTTACAGAAAAACAAATAGAACAAACAAAAACGACAAAAAATGTGTATAGTCAAGAATAAAAATTAATTAATGGAGTAATAAGATTTTTCTATCAGGAGCGCTCTAACCTGTTTTTTTAAATTGTTTAATGCAGTCTGTGCTAGTTATTGTATCTGGAAAGCTATTATATACTCTTAGGCATTGAATTATAGGCGATCTCTTTGTAGCTGATAGGTAGTGCTTGGGTATCGTCAGTTGCTCTATATGGCGGGTGGTATAAGGATGATGTTTTTTGTATTTATTAAATATTTCAAAGTTTTGTTTCACATAGACCGCCGATTTATAGATTAAAATGGTGGGAAAAGTTAAAATTTTATTTTCTTTAAAAACATCCTTACAACTATCGCGGTTATTACTGTTAAATATCAGTCTTATGAGCCGCTTTTGTGTAATGAGTGTGTGGCGTTTTGGCGTCCTAGCAACAAATGAATATTAATATCGCTTTTATTTGCGTTGCATTTCGCTATCCATCTCGTTTGAGACTTATTTTCTTTTAATTTCTACACGACTTTTTTCAATTTTTTGCTTTTTTTTGTTGAATTTGTTGATTCCTTCTCTTTCTGACTAACTCGGTGGAATGGAGGTTATACGTTTCCAATCAAAACATTTTGTCAGTTTCTTTTCTATATTCTCTATTCTAGGGCATTACAGTGGCTCTCAATCTCAAGAAAGTTTAAATTAAAATTAAACAAAAAGCATCTCCCATAAAATTAATAATTGGGTATATTGTTACTTACACTTGCCTGTTTTTTTCCTTTTTTTATTTTGAATGTCTCTTTAGACCTTTAAATATCTATAAACACAATATTTCGTACATACATAAAAATTTCTGGTATGGCTTTTCATTTACCGAATTATCGGTAATTTTTTGTAATTTACCGGTAAATTTACCGAACGTTTTTTGGTCAATTTACCGGCTAACCGGTATACAATCCTTACCTGTAAAGGATCCGTAATTAGTTGATACTATGATAAATATAGATCCAGTGGTGTAAATAGCCACAAATTAATTCCGTGCAATTTTATTATACCTAACTTATTGATGACACCTATATGTATATATTATAGTATATACTCCATTTTAATCAACACATATGGGGGCTATATATTATAATCTACAATGGTTTATTAATATAAAAAAAAACTACTTGCGAAACAAATTTGGCCTAAGGAAGATTGGGGAGCCGCATACGGACTTGACAAGTCGAACGGGCTTGACGGGCCGAACGGGCCTAACGGCCGCCATCCCATTACAGAAAGACCGGCACCTGAAATCTTTCGGTCCGGCGGCGACCGGGCCAAAATAGGTCAGTCTGGTTCGTGCGCACCTTTAGTACAAATTTATAAAAAAATCCATTTGTTTAGATTAAGCCCATGGGCGGCTTCTGTATAATGTAAGTATGCATCTAAAAATCATATTATTTAGGCTCAAGTAAAAGCAGCCCTACGCAGTAGGTACTTCTAATAAATTATAGCGTTCAGATATTTTGAATATGTCAAAGGTTTTATGGCAAACTGTCATTTCCTCTGCATTAACTGTTACAAATTTCGTAAACAAATACCGTCAATAAAGTGTAAGTCCTGTTTTCGCGTGCTTTGAGAATAAATCTGAATAAATAGCACAAGATGGAACTTAAATAATTTTCGGCGTAATTTAGAACTACAACAACAAGCTCGTGTCATAAGTGTATGTACAATAAAGATTTCCAGATATTCTCATGGAAATCGTCTCTATTTATTACTCTATAATTAATTCCTCTTTATCCTCAGTGATGGTATTGGCTTTCTGCGTAATTAAAAAATAAACAAACAAAAACGAATCTAATGTTGGGAAATTGATTTCGTGTAAATTGACACCGCCAGGTACTTGTGAATCAAAGTTTGAATTGGATGCAGGCCGCGTTGTAATCGCGTCAACACCACTCACTCTTCATATGGTCCAGATAAACCTCTCACAGGTGGAGATTCTGAAATATTAATTTGATGACCAGTCACTTTGATCTAGAGTATTTTTGTTACTTTAATCGAATCGGGATGAGATTGCTAAATACAATTAGTACTGAATCCGAGAGCGCCATAAATTTCTAACAATTGATTAGCTGTTTTATGCGTGTGCGTGTTTATTATCTTCCAGAGTGTGTAATTAAGGCTACATTTAATCCAATCGGTCAGAGAATTATTTGCTTTTTCTATGACTCTTTGAAGTGTTCGTCAAATAAGGGGAAACTTTCAAAAGGAATGTCTTGCTGTAATGGAATTAAATACTACTTGTTTTATATAATTAATGTATATTTTGTTGTATCTTCCTAATTCTTTTTTTTTTCCTTGACTATGTACACTTGGGACAGAGCTGTCTTTCGTACCAATGTGTTCAAATATGTCACACTATTAAGAGTGGTTAGTGACGACTAAGCTCGGCAATTTAGTGAATCTCTTTGACAAAAATTTCCTTACATAAAATTTCTTTTGACCAAACTTAAGAACAGATTTTCAACCATCTTGAATAAAGTATCTGAAAGCTTTTCACCGTAAACTAGCCCTATAAATAAAGAAGGATATTTTACTGGGTATCGCTCAAAAATAAACAATCATCGTCATCATCACTCTGCGGTTCTGGATCAACGCAATCAAATTGATGTCATCTATGTAAATTTCGCAAATTTTGACTCCATTCATTATCAATACACTTTTGATGAAGCTTGAAAGTATTGGTTTTTGTATTTCGTTTAGTTTGATATGCGTATTGCTATGGTAGACACCCCGTTCTTCGCGAGTGTAGTTTTAGTTGCATAGATTTTGTCTTGTTTACTCCGGTCAACCATTTGTCGATGTTCCGAGAGGGTTTTCTCAAATTTAGATTTATTTTATTTAATAATTAAGTTAATGAGTTTATTGTTTGATTTATTTAATTTTTTAAATTCAATGGAAATTCAATTATTTATCTTTTGAATGTTGGCGTATTGGTTGTACGTCTGCGTTGTTTTTGCAAGAAAAACGACTGTAGAATTTTGTTAGTGAGTTCCTTGGTCGACTGTTACCGTGAGTACACGTATTTTTAAATATTGTTTGCCATTTTGTATTTCATTTTGATATCGTAATTTAATTCGCATAAATTGTCTTTTATATAGCCAATCAAGGAATTGATTTAGTAATAATTGTTATTATATTGATGTGTGCACATTATAGATATAAGATCATTTTTATTTCGCGCCAGGAAGATATTTTTCCAGTTAATTTTTCTCATTATATTCTAAAGTGCTAATTTTTCCGTTTTTCTATTTTGTTGTTTCGTTTTTAGTTATCAATCACATCGGTTGGGTGAATAGAAGGTTTTCTTGCATTTAGTTTCATTTTGTATATATTTTGTGGTTTCCACGAATTTATTTTATTTGTTGAAACCACGTGGATTATATTGGTAGAATTAAGATTATCTTCCTGAACAAACTAATCTTTTGCTTTGTATAGGAAATAGTCTATTATAATTCAGAATCAAGTGCAGTTTTTTTTAAATTTAGGCCAGAACCCTCAGTTCACGGGTTTTTTTTTCTGCTCAAATTGTAATTAACCCTTTTTGAATAAATTTTGATTGTTAATTATCTTCGTTTGGTTAAAAATGCCGTTCTTTTATTTCTAATTAAACCTTTTCAATTTTTGGGGTAAAAAAGAAGGTCAGATTTCTTTCACTCACAAATTACTTTTTGTGGTTAGATTCAAGTTTTCATTCGCGAGGATAACTCTGAGATTAATTGTTCTTTTGCGCCCTTTAAGATTTTATCCGTTGAGCTAGCTAATTTAATTTTCTTTTTCCTTGTTAATTTCATTTTGCAAGTTCATTTGTTACCATCAGTACACAGCAGTATGTTACTCACAATGGTTTTTGTTCCAATACCTTCTCAGTGACGTCTCGGATACCGCAAGCTTTCATCTTGGTGCACTACCTTTTAACATTTTCATTAAAAGCTTTCTGAATAAGCTAGAATGTGATCGACTAGCTTTACACATACGACTTAAAGATCAAGACTATTATCGATAACATTAGTGATTGTATTAAATACGCAAACAAATCTCACGCTGATTGGTCAATGTTAAATTAATTGTATAAATAAAAGCTCTGTGATATCATACATTAAATGTTTCTCAAAAGCTGTGTGTTACTCCTAGAACTCTTTGGCTTTTGGATGATCTACTCTGATAATATGACTTTGTTTTTGGATGCAGTCATATTTATTGGATCGGCCATAATGCGTGCGTTAGATACTACTACTTCCGATTTTACGTTTGCAACGTCCGGCGTACCACAGGGCAATCTGGACCAATTTTATATTTACCTTTTATTAATGATATCAAGTATTATATTTATGGATTACAAAAGAAAAATAACAAACAAAAAAGAGAAAAGAAAGCAAAGCAAAATATTTACAATAAATGAAAACAAAGCATAAGTATTATGTGTGTGCAAAATATTCCTGCAAAGGGTAAAGCTCCATTTAAATGAGTATGTATGTATGTATGTGGAGAGAATGATGTTACACTGCGACCTAAGAGATCCATTGTTTCCCCTATTTTTTCTGTTTTGTAGCTGGCCTTCCAATCCTATTCCTTTCAGAAAGTGTAGAATATCAGAAGGCCCCAGGTTAGGTGAGTCTCCCTCTTCGATTTCTCCCAGGTGCAAAGCCCTCGATTTCCACAGTGCTACGCAATTTAAGAAGAGATGGATGAATGTTTCATCCTGTTACCCACAAAATATAGATTTTGTGGGTAACAGGATGAAACATTCAGGAATCTGAATATAGATTCAGATTCCTTTGCGAATCCAACCTTACTCAGATGTCCTTTCAGTTTACAATGGCCTGAAAGTGTTCCTATTAATATGCGAACATAGTTCTTACTCAGGTTGATGCATTCGCTAAACCTCTTCTGGTTATTGGTTCTTGGAAGAATTTTACTTTGCTTCAGTTCCTGGAGATTCCCCCAATAACTAGATTTTCTCTGCTTCATTTCTCTTTTCAGTTTATTCAGTATTGTACTGCTAGTTATCCCGCAAAAGGGTTCAGGCCCTATAAAAGGTATTCCAGCCGCTTTTTATTGCGGGATTATCCGTTATCTCGTTTCCTTCCACTCCTGTGCGATCCGGAACCCACAGGAGAGTTACTTTAATCCTTTTGCCTAGCTCGTTTAATTTCCCTAGGCATTCCCAAACCATCTTGGAACTGATTTCATATGTGTTCAGCGCCTCCATGGTTACTTGCCTATCAGACATGATGATAGTCTTCTGCTTTCGATAATTTCTATAAATATTGAACTGGACGCATCTTTCAATAGCGTGTATTTCCGCCTGGAAGATACTTGGGTATTTTTCCAAACTTTCAAAGTACTCGGTTCTAGGCCCATATAATTTAAATGAGTAACTGGTTGCGCGGTTGTTTAAGCAAGCTGCTAACTTATTATAAAACTTCGATGCCGCATAAGTAGGGCCATTTTAACTTTAACCACATTAACTTACAGTTAATCTATGTGTTGGCACACATGCTATCGTTGTGTCGAGTACCGTAGTTATATGTTAAAGTAAGGTTCTGCAGTATCTTTATTTTTAAAAAAGAAAAGTAAAAATTTGTATTATATATGTATATTGCAATTATCGTGAGTATATTCAGTTTCTTAAAGAAAACCTCTGCAGAATTGGTTAATTTTTAAATGAAGCATATTACGTAATAACTTTTTTTGGTAAACAAATACTCGACTTAACTCGAGACTGCTTCTCCAAATAAAACAGCAACTAGTATAAACTATGGTCAACATCTGCTCGCTGAACAAATCTTTGATTTGCCGTACACACAATACGATTTTTCACTCTGAGTTATATGAAAGGGTCTAGCACAAGTTTGTTAATTATATTATTTTAAATTGGACATTGACAAAAATTTGTATAGTTTCCCTGAACGTTTGAAATTAGTAAGTATACAGTCTTTAACTTCCCGTCACAAAGTCTCCTTACTTAAATTAAATTTTAAATGCTTAAATCATATGATAGATTGTCCGGAATTGCTGTATTTTCCCTCCGAATTCAATGAACTTATTAATACTCATTTGTTTTAATACTTACTGTTTTCTTGATGGCCGACTGTGGCGTGCTGGTTTTTAGTTTCTAGTTCTTAGTTTTTAGTTTAGTGTTAGATGACAGAGTATTTGTTATTGTTTATACCTATCTCAATTGTTAATACGCTGTTTATATCTGTATATATGATCCTTATAGGTTTATCTTTTTGGTCATAAGTCCTAAATAAATAAATAGCAGAACTGATATATGTCTGCTTCTAAATATCTGGAATTTGTGGTAGGGTCGTGCTGAAGTTTCACTGATTTACAGGAACGCAAAAGCTTTGACGTTGCTGTAATTTATATATTATATACATAATTCATAAATTGTAGTACGTTTCTTTGACACGGTACACGTGCTTTACTTTAAAATTTAAGTGACAGCACATTTTCACTATTGACTTATACTTTCATGTGGGTGAACTCATGAAAACCCAGAATGCGTAAATAGAGACAGCAACGACGCAGTAGCTTGCGTGATTACATCACGCGGATGTCGTACAGAAAAAGTTTAACGGCGATTCTTTCTTTATTAAGCAGTGCGCTCTTGGCAGTGTAATAGAGTAATTATGCTTACGTTACTACATTTCATTTCGTCACTTTTTGTATTAAAAATTAACCGCAGAAAATCAAAATATGTATGTACCTAAATTATCTAAAAATAAACGTGCAAATTAGTGAAAAACTAGTTTAAATCATATTTGTATTTAATTGTAGCCCTTCTTCTCGCCTTCGACTTGGTTTCTAATATACGTCCGCGACCTGCAAGATAACACTTTCTTCCTTTGGCATGAATAATAATGATAATAATAATAATGGATGGAGAAATACACAACATCCTGTTCCTTTGCAACTAAACAGGATTGACGGGCTATTTACGTTACTTTTGAGCGCTAAGTTGGATCTATTTTACAATCCCAAAGTTTAAACAAAACGATACGAGGCACTGCATTTTGAATTTTTTTTATTGTCGATATTTGTTTACTTTGTAGTGCTATTAAGCAGTAAATATTCTACTATCATAACTATAATTAAACCATAGACTATGCCGATGATTTCAACATTTATTTTAACATATCTTTTATACCTTGCTCTTGAAGTACTCAACAGCAACTAGCTACGTAAAGGATTCGCTCTCAAGGATGATAGATTCAATTAAGAAGAGAAAATTAGACAACACCTTTTCGCATAAAGGGGATCACAACAAATCTGAAAGGGTCGGAGTGAAAATACGGCTGTGTAGCCACTCCAATCCTAATCTAATTTACTGCACCTGATTGTGCCTTTTCTTTAAGAGAAACCCTAATATTTCAAATCGCTGGCGTGATCGAAATAAACCTTGTTGTCTCATACGTGACGAATAATACTAGGTAAGTTTTCACAGTGCAGTTATAACAAAAAAGTTTCAAAAAACTTTTCGTTTTTAATTTGATTTTCTTGACACACGGCTTCAATTATTTCCTTTTATAACTACCACTGTTAGTGGAAACATATTTTGACATCACATCTCAGCGACGTACGGCTGAATATAAACTGCACGCACATAGGATCGGTCGCCAATGACGTTTGGTCAATCAGTGGAATTATAGCAATCAATACATCGTTAGCTTATGTTTCGTTGTTAATAACAATTGGTCCAGATAAAAATAGTAACAACGTTAAGGTTGGTTTGTTGTCTGTACAGTAACAATTTGGTTTTGCTAGTGTTAAGAGTAATTTCATTAGCATTAAACCATTCACAAATCCTGGAAATGTCGGCGTTGATTAATCTCTCTAGGTCATCACGATTTGAAGCGTACCACGTAAGGAATGTATCGTGCGCGAAAAGAACCGTGTGCGATTTGGCGGGCTACATTAATAAATATTAAAAATGACATCGGTCCAAGCACTGAGCCCTGCGGCATACCACACACGACTCGGCCAACTGTCGAATCGACATTGTCATTGTCAATTCGCAGCCGTACAAATTGGCGACGATCAGCCAAATATGAGCGGAACCATTCACTCTGCCCCTAAAGCCTTACCTTTCAAGTTTGTTAAGTGAGAAGTGAATGGGGGAACACAATTAAATGCTTTAGATAGGTCGCAAAATACGGTGGCTGTCATTTGTTTTTGGTTAACAATTTCGAAAATATGAAACAGAAAAGAGTATCACTGGTTGACATCCCGGCCTAAGCCGTACTGATAACAGGAAAGCAAACCCTTTGTCTCCAAAAATCTTCTAACTCTGAAATCAACAACCATATAGGGTCACAATCGATCAGGTGTTTACTTCGTAAACACCTGATTTGTCACACAATTTTGTTTTGTCTTTATTATAAATTGACTTTATTTGTTTGTATAACATTCATATTTTTCCACCTGCTTTTCTATTGTGAATTGTATTTTTTGGTTGCATGAATTTAAATATGGTAGGAACTGGTCTAATTATCTGTACGTGCCTGACCAAATACATAAAAAGTCATCCACATATCGTTCCCAAAAATTACAGAATTTTGATTTAAAGTTAACCTATGTTGTTATTAGAAATAATTTTTTTATACAACTTTGCATATTAAATTAACCAATACACAATCAATTTAAGCGATGTATATTAAGTAACTATACCCCATAGAATTAATACGAGACTTTAACTGATTTTACTGAGAACAATGAAAAGGAGCTTGATTTGTAGTTAGTTAATTATCTAACTAAATGAATAGTAAGTTGCAGGAATTACAACAGATATTCATAGCCATATTTTAAAATCTAATTATAAAATAAAAAAAAATGTAAGAACAAATTGGAAACGTATATCAACATGACTACAACCCCAATCCAAGAAGAATTATTCGAACTATGCAACTAATCATACATACCCCAATTCCTAAGCATTCTAGTATTCGAAGCTTTGATGTATTAATGGTGGATGAAGTTTGACTGCTCTTCGTTCCAGTAACACATAGCCTTACACGAGTTTGTAAATGACAGAACCACCTAAACACACAAATGGCGCATGCAAATTAACGCTAACTGACTATCACTAATCTCTTGCAGCGTTAATGCATCCGTATAATTTTCGGTGTATGCATGAGTGCTCCGTATAGTTCAGAAAGGGATATTATCGAAAATAATTCATCATTAGTTAAAATATCCAATATCACATAATGCAAGTTACCGGTTATTCGCTAACTATGCATGCGAAGCGTGTAGCACTTATTTGAAACAATTAGTACCGTGTTTTCCAAAAGAGTGTTAAAGAATCAGCTCGCGTAGCATTCGGAAATAAGCGGCAATTGCTCACACGCTACGGCAAAATGTACGTTTTAGCTTAATTGCGGATTGTTTGCAAGTATGCATCGCATCGTACCGATAATGTACGACCTGAGCGCAATGTTCACGTAAATTTTGGAATTCGCTATCAGTGAACAAATTGCAGTATTGTGCAATATCCCATTGGTACCTAGAGAATATAAACAAGGATGAACAACTGAACTTTTTAATAATGCACTATCCTTTAGGATACGGTTTCGCTATTGGAGATCTATAGCGGTTTATAAACTTAAAATGAAATCATACGATTCATTTATCTAATTTTTCGTATAGTTACGTATCGATTGCAACCAATACAACAACTAGAGAAATTACATTATGTACTGTATATTGAGTATTCAGTATATAGTAAGAGACCGCGTTGTTATTGCAGAGCGGATCTATCCTAAAATCAAACAAGCAAATTCTGCCTTAATCCTAAATTAGTATTGAACATATAGTCCACGTGTTTTAAGTTACAGCTTTTAGTATATCTGGAATTTATTCCACGCTAGCAGTGTTATCCCTGATTACTGGACCATCACCTGTTTGAGCCTCGTTATAGAATTTCAATTATTAGTTGCTCTGTGTTAATAATTTCGTGAACCTATTTTATGCTGACTACAGACAACAACATGTTTTCCCGCGTTTCATGGGCATTGTTGGTCATTGTCCAAACTATCTGCTAGGCTGCCGGGTTGGAACCGCATCCTGGATCTTCCTTTTGCCCTTTCGCCCAGACTCGCAAGGGACACCTTCAGGGCTGCTGCTACTGCTATTAACCTGAAACAGAAAGACTAACACATGGGGATGGGTTTATATACGGGTAACGGTTACGGATGGGTGAATCGTGGGTTTCGGTTCAGAGGTGCTTGACGTTTGTGATTGGGTTGTTTGGGACAGAGGGGGGACTTCCAGATGGTATGTAGGAAATAACCATCCTTACACGGAAAAAAATTATTGTCAAAAAACCAACAATTGTAGAATAGTTAACTACAATTTGTCGTGGGAATACGACTGGCTACAACTTATCTAAATTTCTACGACACGATTGTAGTTAACAGATTGTATTTCTATTAAATACAACATTTACTAAAAATATTACTGTAAAATCTATTCCAAGCGTTGACACAATAGTGTACAAATTTTAGTTACATACATTGTACTACACTTTTGTGTGAAAAAATACAACAATATTATTCTAATGGTTGCTACAAGCTTTCAAGGTAAACTCAAGCATTATTGCTCCAGCTAACACTGCAATTTTGTAGTAAGGAGTACTAGGTGTTGTATCAATAATAACACATTTAAATGCAAAATTTTATCCATATATGAATAAATAATAAATAATATAATGTTAACATATAACAGTGTGATAAACATGACACCTAAGTAAGTTTTATACAATGTGCGAAAAAAAAACAAAAAGCTTCAACAATACACCATTTAGGTATCTAACCAAATATAATATACGTATCAGCGGGAAATAAGTTTCAAATCAGCAATAACTCGTGGTATGATGTGCAGGCGCATATGATATGACTCTGATTTGGTGACCTAAACTGTGTTTACTTATAGAGTTCAGAAGATACCTGTACAATTGAAAAGTATTCCTTGCACTTGGCCTCGATTATTTTTCGAACACCCAATACAGGAGAAGCTCCTTAATGTCATTTGAAGTTAAATGCTTGATGCATTCACCATTTACTTCGGTATCTAAAACAAAAATGAGTTAAGGTTAGATAGCACGAATATGTTCTCTATCATAAGCAATTGGAAATAGCGTAGAAATTATACTCTTAGTTATTCTTAAGAAGTATTGTTAGTAAAATTTGAACCATCATCCACTATAAGTTACACATCCAGCAAGATACAGCCACTAGTGGAAATATTTACTTACTGCTAAATTAAATTAAATTTATACCGTTTTCAATTAAGAAAAATATGTTTACAACCGCATTAACCCAACACAATCCGTTTGATATTTTGGTGTAAGAAAACTTAGATGCTTAACTTTAACCGAAATATCAAGCATTTACTGCTACGCATATATCTATGATGTTAGATTAGAGTGAATAATCGTTTGTAAATTGAGAAACTGATTTGTTTTTGCAGAAAAGATTGAAGTTGAGTTAATATATTGATTTTCTTAAATTTAGAAACCTAATTTATTCGTATCACTTTCTATATTCTAAATTTAAGCATTCTAATAGTATGAATTAAATAAAATACCTTTCATTCATTGTTCGGAACGACAATCTATTTATTTTTGGCAACGTTATCTTAGATACTAAAGTGATACTATTTAACTGGTGAAATAACAATTGGTTTCATAATTTAGCTTATAATTTTGCAAGTATAGTACACACAATAAGCAATTAAACATACCTATAAATGATTTGGGTATATGCTTTTTACTGCAATACACACATACAAAAAAAAACGTTAAAATAGCAACCTCTAATCAATAAAGCAAGAAGATGATACATAAACCAATTTTTTTTGCTATAAGCATTTATTTCTTCCAGTGGCATGGTAATATGCCTATTAGCTTCTAAATAAATGAATACAAATAAATTGGCAGCTTACTGATTTGTTAAGGGGAGACAATGGCGGCATTCTGAGTAGGAATACGATGCATATTAGTAAGCGTTTCCACTACACAAAGTAACGGCCGTTCCGTAATATGTTACCACAGTATAAATGCTTTTGAGACGAATGTCTGTGTAGAATATCGTTACATATATTGCCGATATATGTGCCTACTTATGCCTACTTACATCCAGTAGTTTTTCCAGATTCCACTGTTGCACTTTGACTACAACAAACTCATCCATCGCTCGGAAATCGGGTATATCTAATAGGTGCACAAACCACGTCAGCAGCTCAAAATGCTCAAATACCCGTGTAAACAATGATATAAACGGACCAACCGTTAAAACTTTGATGGCGCTGTACTCGAATAATGCCCTCTGACGATTGCAGGTTCGCCATTCGTGAATTTCAATTAGACCACTTAATTAGAAACAAAAATATCGAAAAACGTAGGAGTTTTGTGTCAAAAATCGCCACAGTATTGTCGTGTACGTCTCGACACAAACATTGTTGAAATAAATGTCACAATAGTGTGAAATTATACAACAAAAGTTTAACCACAATTTTAAAGTATTATTTGTGAAAACAACATGTAATAATTAACAAAAATTTGTGATAAGATTACATAACTATGCTGGTTACTGCCACAATATTTTCTCTACAATATTATAGTATATTCTCCATGAGATTTTTTTCCGTGCACGGTTCAAGTTATTGGGATATTTGTGGCACTCAATGGATTTTGGGATCTAACGGCTGTAGTGGTGAGGATTATGAAATAATTACAAACATATAAAAACGTGGAGAATGCAGAAAAGTAGAAAAAATGAAACTACAAGCATTTACACATTTTAGACATACTTAAGGTCAGCTAGGTAAAAACTCGTTAATACTATAGCTTGTTATAGAACTGCTATAGAACTGCATTGCTTTGTACTAAGAACGTTTTTTTAGTTCCATATGTTGGTATATGTAAATTATTTGAATAATGGGTCACAATTGCACTATATACATCCGCGTTGTAAGTGAACTAAAATTCATTGTTTCTAAAATGTATCAGAACCTCTAAATAATATATAACAAAAAGAGCCGAAACATATGAAACTGGTGGAATAACTGCCTAGATGATGTGGTATGTGCAACTTTCATCAAAGGTTCGATATTTTTTGCACCTATTATAAATACATTTCCTACCCTCTGCAGGTGAATCACAAAAAGTCAACCCGTACCGAAGTTGTCACTCAACATTACCAAAATAGAACATTCTTATCGACTGGACATCCACAATCTTGCCTAACTGATCAGTGGCGTACAGCGCCGAAAACAAAAAAAAAAACTCTCTAATTGCCTACAGTGAGCGTCCTATTTCAGGTTGGAGCGAAGGACTACTCCCGAAAACCCTTGAACACTGATTGATTTACCCATTCTCGAAACATACGACGGAGGTAGCAAATTGTAGGTTCAAATTGATTATTTTTGTTTTCCGCGAATTCAACATGAGCCCGCTTTCGCGACACTCTCCAACAATTCTACTTATGACGTCTCTTATATCCAAAAGGGGTTTCTTTCAACGATGAACTCGAAAGAACCACTGTTGTATCATCTGCGTACTGGGACAGGGTGTAGGGGGTCATGATGTCCTTAAGATCGTTCGTAAAAAGCAAGAAAAGTATTGGAGCAAACACTGAACCTTGTGGAACGCCTCATATCAAATTGAATGGACCTGAAAAAAAGCTTTTACGCATACCATTCTCCTCCTCCACTTAGATCATTAGTAACCCCCTAATACCATACCTTTTTATTTTTCTTTCAATTACGCCAGGTGATCGACAGTGTTGAACGCTTGCTCAAGTCAAAAGAAAAAAAAATATCAATAAACTTCTTCTCATCTAGTTCTTTATATATGTAGTCTATCCCATAATAAGATACGTCCACAAAGATGTACAACTCTTTGTGGAACAAAGCCAAGCTGAGATCGTGAAAGTAGGTTATTGTTTTGTAAATAATCCACTAATCTGTTAATTATTACTTTTTTCAAAAAGTACAAATACAGACACAAACGTTATGTATGTATGTATGATGTTACATGCGACTTAAGAGATCTATTGCGTCCCCTATCCTTGCTGTTTTACAGCTGGCCTTCCAATCCTATTCCTTTCAGAAACTATAGGATATCAGAAGGCCCAGGTTAGGTAAGTCTCCCTCTCCGATTTCACATTCTCCCTTGAGTTGCACAGTGCTACGCAGTTTGACAGGATGTGTTTCATCCTGTTTCCTACATTCAGATGCCAAGCTGACTCAGATGTCCTTTCAGTTTACAATGGTCTGAAAGTATTTCTGTTAATATGCGAATATTGTTCTCACTCAGGTTGATGCATTCTGTACACCTCTTCTGGTTACAGGTTCCCAGGAGAATTTTGCTTTGCCTCATTCTGTGGAGATTCTTCAAATAATTAAATTTTCTCTGCTCCAGTTCTCTTTTCAGTTACTTCAGTATTGTACTGCTACTTATTCCGCAAAAAGGGTCAGGCCCTACAAAGGGTATTCCAACCCCCCTTTTTGCGAGAGTATCCGTTATCTCGTTTCCTTCCATTCCTGTGTAACTAGGAACCCACAGGAGGGTTACCTTATTCCTTTTACCTAGCTCGTTTAATTTCCCTAGAGATTTCCAAATCATCTTGGAACTAATTTCACGATAATTTCTCTCAATATTTAACTGAACGCATCTTTCAATAGCGTGTATTTCAGCCTGGGTATTTTCCCAAGCTTTAAAGGTCTTGGTTCTAGGCCCATATATTCTTATTCCAGTACCCTCTGCCGTTTTGGAGCCATCATTGTATCATTTGATGGCATTTCTATTCAATTTCGAGATATGTTATGATCCCACTCGCTCTTGTTTCTAAACTTTGTGGTGAATTTCTTCACATAGCTGATTTTTTTTGATATGTCATCCCGGGGTATATCCCGGGTTTGATCGCCGGCCCATGCTTAATCGTTCCTTCCTTGACCATTCTGAGTGTAGTTCTTTTTGCCACGCTCTCTACCACAGCATGGAGAGGGGTATGATCTAATACTACTTCGGTAGCTGCTATTGGGCAAGTTCTCATAGCCCCAGTTATGCAAACGTA
This sequence comes from Protaetia brevitarsis, assembly GCA_004143645.1. NCBI lineage: Eukaryota > Metazoa > Arthropoda > Insecta > Coleoptera > Scarabaeidae > Protaetia > Protaetia brevitarsis. The sequence goes on along the minus strand of RXPK01000202.1, from coordinate 1,926,908 downwards.
TGCTAACCTTTGCACTTTCCAGAGGTTAATTATCGTTGTGGCTAGATTAGTTCTTTTGCTCCAAGCTATTGATGTATAAGATCGGTTTCACTATCGCTGTATACATCCAAACCAGTATTTTTGGATACCAACGTTATAGGTCGACGATTTTCTGTATTTGTTCGACCTCCCTTTTTGTGTATAAATACAATTCTTTTGATGATTCTGGAAAAGTACCACTTTCCATGCATTCATCAATCAATTCAGTTAGCGATCGAGAGTCCCATATGTCAACGGTAATAAGTTTCAGTATATGACAGACAACATTATCCATTCCTACTGCTGTGCCAGATGCAAAACAATACATTACATTGAGCATTTCGTGGATATCCGTCGGCATCAGATAAAAGCTGTTTGAGCAAGAAGTTGGACATGGCGTATTGTAGATGGGGGAAATTATTTCTACTAGAGAGAAGCGGTCCTTAAAAGTATTTGCTATTTTTTGCGGACTGTTCTATTCAGGGTTTTAGATTTTATGGACATATTATTACTACGAGATGGAGCTTAACATTATTATTTGTCATGTGCCAAACTAGTTTGCATTTATTTGTTGAACTTAGTAATAAATTGCTGTAATATTTCTTTTTCACTATTTCTGTGCCTCTTTTATAATCTAGTTTTTGTTGTTTGTAGAACTGAAGCATTTGCATTATACCAGATGATTTATATAGTGTGTAGATGTCTCTGACTTTTTTACGCATTGCTTCAAATCTTCGTTATGCCGTATGTCTGGTTTAGAACTAAAATCACGAATAAAGATTAGGAAATAATTATCTATTGTTCCTTCTGCGATTGCTGTTAGGGTATACGCTTAAAATTAATAAATTTTGTCATTATATTATCAGGACGTTGCTTTTATTCATCTTGAAGATGTTGGACAACTACAGTAAGGTAGGTACTCAATGAAATAAAGTAAATGTTATTGATGTCAATTAATATAGCCTATTAGTCTATTATAATTGTAAAGTTCCTATCTTAAAGTGATTTTTTGTTATCGTTACTACAAGAAAAGGCAGTAAAACCTTCTCACCAAATAATTTTTGAAAACGTATTCTTAAGGCAGACACAATGGCACGTGCAAATATGCTCCTATTGCCTGCGTGTGGGAGCATAGCGATGAGACGGAGACTTATCCAGCGAGTGTGTTCGGTAGTGTACTGCCCCAGTTACCGCGTGGTACAGCATAAGAATAAGGTTTAGTAGCTAGTTCAGATCGCATACTGACGGTTTCTCCAAATAATACTTTCATATTTTCGGGAAGAGCTATTCAATACGTTTGTAAATTCACAATAACTTTCCTACAATAGTTAGAAACACAGTTTGCTACTTATCTCATAATGCAATGCGCAAGATTTTGTTATAGATATATTTTTTTTTAATTGTAAAGACTGCGCTAGATGTAAGTATTTTCAAGTCTCTATATTTTTATAGGAAAATTACTAAATCGAAAATAACATCGAAAACTCTTCATAAATATATGAAATGAAGCGATTGATCCCAGACATACCATATATTTCTTTTGATATGTCCTTTCATTGAAGAAATTAATGCGAGATGAAATCTTAAGCAATTTATTCAATTACAAAGTTGAATAAAAAATCGTGAACTGAAACCGTCAATCGCAATCCTTTTTAAGACTTAAGAACAAACGATTTGGCTTACACTTAATTACCTTCACCACTAAATTAAACGCTTCTTTCCGTGGTTAAATCCCGCTTATTTTATTGGTTTCTAATGAGATTTAAAATAAATCTTTCTCAGAGAAAAGGCCGGCGCAAGGGATGGGAATTTCATTTGTGATATACAAAATTTCCTAAACGAATAAGCTAAGATGTCGATTAAGGATGAAACGCTTCATTAATACAGATTGTTTTGGGCTCGATGCTCTGTAAACGATGTGAATAATTCAGCTAAAACCGCTTTTCTGAGAAGATAATAAGAAAATTATCTTAGCGATGTTCAAGTTGCTGTGTTGTACGTTTAAAGAAGCAATTAATTAGAAATAACGTTTTGCTAAAAACAAAATATATATGTTGCTCTGTTCTTCAAATACCCGAAATATTAATTTTGAATTAACATCACGTGAAATATAATATATGCTTTTAACTTTGTATAATATTTTATATAGAAATAATATTTTTTCCTCCTTTATAATCATTTAATTTTTTAGATTTTTGTAGATATTATTCGGATATTGTGATTATTTTATTGCCTTCTAGCGATCTCCCTATTATCTAATTTGTTAGATGACAAGAGACACTTGTGGATGCACCAACCCCACTGTCAAGATCCCAATCTCAGGTATGTATATTAGATTTCAATCAAAATATGCAAACTTGTCTGGCAATTTCATAAATTCAATCATTTAAATATGTCAAATATTGTTAGCTAGATTCTATAAATACTAGTAATTCAATACTAGTATAGTTACTTATTAAGCAGCAGTTAAACAAACTAAAGAAATCGATAATTTGAAAGGAAATATTGATAAATCTGTATTTTTTTCTGTGATAAACTATACCAAAGTGAGAAATTTTTGGTGAAAGACCTAGGTACAGAGGAACGGCCTCAATACAGGTGCGGATCTTGATAAGCGGGCCAAATCGGGCGCACTTGGAACTTCATAAGAAAGTTAGGTCATCAGCAGCAATAAATTTGTGGTAGAAGTACCGTAAAGGTCATTCATATAGATGTGGATTTTAATACTATACAGGTATTATATCAAGAACTTTTAGGTGGCACGAGGATATTAAAAGTTGCGCACAAGAAAGGCTAACGTTCAGAAGGACATCATGGCTGGCGACAGTTCTTGATGAAGCTGACCTTTATAAGGATTAAACTTATTTTTCTTTAGAATTCTTCCTAATGACCTCACACTACTGTCTAAATGAATGCTCATTGCTTGCGAACTAATTTGGTATTTTCTATAACAGTTTAAAAAATCTTGTATTTATTTTCTATTGATAGTCACCTTGAGCTAGCATTAAATAGATCCATGATTTACGAACTTGGTTGTCAAGCGTTCGAAAACTTCCGTCCAAGGATGTCGGCAGTTTGAATCCTTCTATATATAAATTTTACTTGCCAGCAAACAATTTCGCTCAGTCTCACCAAGGATAAATGCCACATCTAGACGGAGCGTCTAGCGTCTAACGAGGAGCTCGTTTGAGTACTCTATACTTAATTTTAATAAACTTAATAATTTTCATAAAATATATTTCCTGCATATATATTCGCAAGACTGAAAGTAAAAATTTAAGCGAAAAATCCAAAAAGAAAAACGGAATACGGCAAGCACTGCCAATACGGCAAATTTGAACCAATTTTGACACGTTAGATTCATTCATTTTCATTCATTCAAGTTAGGGTGGGCACTTGATGTCCGGGCACTTGAGCTTGTTGCTCATTGTACCATCGCTATTGATTCTCTTATTTCCACTCGAGCAGCTTGGTGTTCTCTATAAAGCCCAGTATCTTGCCCAGTGGAAACTTGAGGACCTTCGAGGGCTCCAAAAGATATCTCCCGAAGTTCTTCTGCCTAAGTATCTTCAGTTCCTCACATGTGCAGATTACATGTAAACTCGTTTCCTCCTGTAGTTCGCATCTTCTACATCACGGTTCGCTTACACGGCCTGTGTTGTATAGATGCTTTTTCAGAGGACAGTGTCCAGTTACCAACCCAGTAATGGTTTTAACTTCTTTCTTACTGCGCTTGAGTAGGTTATCAGAGAAACTACCATCCCCATCCCCTATCAGCATTTTGGTATGGAGTTGACCTTCAGTCGACCTCCATTTCTTTGTACTTTCTTTATCTAACTAGGTCCAGATCTCCCTTCTTGCGGAATCCTTAGTAATCCTACATACGGGCTCCGAACCCATGCGGTGTCTCTTAGAGCCCTCCTTGTCTAGTTCATCGGCTGTAACGTTACCCTTTATATCCTCATGTCCCGGCACCTAAATCAGAGACACCGTGTTGTCTAGTGCCAGTGCATTGAGGGATTGTTTGCAGTCCCTAACTAGTTTTGACCTAGTTACAGGGTTTGAGACTGCCTTAATGACAGCCTGGCTGTCAGTCATTATATTTATTTTCCTCCTCCACGTTAGATTATTATAATTTATAATATAACAACAGGGGATCTGCACAAAACATTGGAATTCGGTTAACAACAATAACTATTTTATGTAATGTCAATGTCCTAGCCTCTAGCAGGTACATTTTTTCGGCTATTTAAAATCGTTGATAATAAAACCAGTAATTTAAATGAAAAATGTTGAAGATGGGTATAGGGAATGTTATAGCAACTTAATGTAGAATTCAATTCCCCGCCCGATAATACCAAAATGTACACACAGTAAAAAAATATCGCAGTATTATTCCTGGTAATTGTACGCTTAGAATATTACAATAATTTTCCAAGTCGCTGAAGAAATATACATCAAGCTGTAAATCTACTTTTTTATAATTACAGTAATTGAATGTAAAGCTACACTAACATTACTAATGCTTTTTGTTAAAATTCAGTGTTTGTTTTGTATAATTAATTGTTATATAGTTAGGTACATCTTAAATTCTGTACTTGCAATATTTTGTAACATTTTTAATGTTGCATGAAATCTTTAGCAACAGGTTCAAAAGTTGCAGAAAGATCTTCTGGCATCATCATAATAGGTAAAGGTGTGTGTACACGATGGTTTGCTAGTCACAACTGCCAACTTGCGCAGGAATGTTTAACATATGAGAAATGTCACTTCCGAAAGCAACCTGCTTTTCAGAAAATATTTCTGCAAAAATTTGCCAAAATCTTCAGAGCAAAAAAGTATGAGAAGTTAATATTTGAAAATAATTGATTGACAATTGTATTATACTGAACGTAAAGAAAGAACAATTTCTTTCAGTCATTTTAATGACGACGTCCAAACACGAATTCTCCTTTCTACCTATATTACCCTAAATATCCTGGGGTTTATATTACAGTTTTTACAATAATATTCATATTGCAAAGTAAATTTATAGAATAAACTTTCCGATTACATTGATGTTTGTCAATTTACAGCTAATATCAAACAAATACAACCAGCTTATTTTAAAAACGATGTTACCGTAAGGATACTGTAATGTAATACAGTCATTTTTCTGTAATATCACAATATTTTTTTACTGTGCAGGATATTCTATTTTAAAAAAAAGCAACTTTAAAAATTCTTTGATATGTCAATAATTTTTAAACAGCCTACGACGGAAACTTTTTAATAGATTCTGGTGAAACAAAGTTTCTTCCCATAATAGGTGTAACCCGAAAAACGCAAGTCGATCAGAAAGACTCATTGCGTCCTCAAAGAAGTTTGCAATCTGGCTGAAAGTTAAGTTACCGACTTTGGGTTCGTCCAACCGATCGACCTCAAACTACGCTGCCTCTACCCGTCCACTGCCGGGCATTTGGTAGGAAGGTGGGCAGGAGTTTCCTCCTCACTCCCACACTTTCTGCACAGGAGAGAGTTTGTTAGCCCCATGAGGTGAATGAAATGAATTAGTGCGCAGTTCCCAGTTAAGATTCTTGTGAGTAGATTAGATTAGATTAGGATTGGGGTGGCCTATCGACCTGTTTCACCGCGACCTTTTCAGATCTATTGTAATCCTCTTTTTCCTAGAGGACGCTCTCTAATTTTGCCCTTTTAATTAGGCCTATCATCTTTGAGAGCGGCTTCTATATATAGTTACTAGCTGTGGGGTTCTCCTCCCCCATTACTTGAAACCTTGTGCTCGCCAGGCCTTCACATTAGCACAGCACATGAACTTGTATTTCTTCCTCCTCTTGGCAGTAGCTACAGGTTGCATCATCTGCCAGGCCTATGTTGTACATATGCCTATTCAGTCTACAGTGACCAGCCAGCAGACCTACAATCATTTTGATAGAATTCAGTAGATTTCTCGTGAGTTCAGGCCTCTGCTCCTTTAGGAACCCTTTTGTCTGTTTTTGTGCCGGTGATTTCTGCCACCACTCTTTAGTCTGATTACGTATCCATTCATTGATAGATTTTTTAATTTGTGATTTGGAAGTGCCGAAAGAGGGGTCGGCTCCAACGAGTGACCTTGACGAACCTTGCCTGGCCAGCTCGTCCGGCGCCTCATTTCCTCTTACACCCGAATGGCTAGGGACCCAGGCCAAGGTTAATTTCCTTTGGGTGTCCGCCTCATTTAGGGTGCTTACACAGTCCCAAATCAGCTTAGAGTCCACGTTTGTGGAGTTAATCGCTTTAAGTATGGACTAATTGTCAAAGAAGATAGCCACGCGTTTACCTGGCTCGGTATATTTTTCTATTTCTCGGACACAGTGGTGAATTGCAGCAACCTCAGCTTGGAACACAGTCGTGTCTTTGCTGAAGCTTACCGATAGAGCCTTTTTAGGCTTCTTAGCGTATATTCTCGCTCCAACGCCGTAGTCCGTTTTAGAGCCGTCTGTATACCAGTTTGAATCCGCTCTTACCGGAGTACCTGTCTCCCAATCCTTCTTACCTGGTATTATAACCTAATATTTTCTATCTAGGTTTGATTTTTAAACCATGGCATCACATGGCATTCCTAAAAGGAGTGCCTCCTTGAGTTCGTCTAACAGTCTTTTTATAGTCAGCGCCGTGCGATTTACTTATCGGTACTTCACTATGCAAAAGTGTGTGTCCTGTGGACCTTGCGGCTTCTTGTATATAAAAATGTATTCGTGGCAGGTTCAGATTTATTTCAATTGCGGTGGTAGGTACCGATCTCTTCGCCCCGGTGGCGCACAGACATGCCAGCTTTTGCACGCCACCCAGCGCTTTGGTCGCCCCCATCTGCAGCACCTTTGGCTACCATACTAATGCTCCGTACGTTATCATGGGTCTAATTACCCTTGCGTATAACCAAAGAGTCATTTTGGGGCTAAGTCCCCAATACTTTCCACACAGCCTCCTGCACCTCCTTAGGGCGATGATGGCTTCGCTGGCCAATGTCTGGATATGTGAATTCCATGTATGCCTTTGATCAACCTATATCCTCAGGTATTTCGCCTTTTTGACATATGGAATCTTTTCGTCTCCTATCCCTAGTGGCTGTAAGCCTTATAGCGTTCGTTTTCTTGTAAACGCGACAACATGTGTTTTTTGAGCATTGACTGATAGTCGCTCTTGTTTACACCATTTGTCAACTGTGTTTAGGGCGGTTTGCATACGCTCCACCAGAACCTTTGGAAGCCGCCATCTGACGACTATTGTAAGGTCGTCAGCCCAGGCAATGAAATCCCTTTCCGGTTAGCTTCCGGATTAAGTCATCTACTAGGGTAGCCTAGAGCTAGCAAGAAAGAACTCCACCCTGCGGGCACTCCCCTCCCGCCTCCGCCTCAATGGTAGCCTCACCAATTGTAGATGTGATTATCCTTCTTTCCAGGCTGGCTCTTACCAACTGTAGAAGCTCTGGCGCGACGCCTTTCCTCCGTAAAGTGAATCAGTGGTAGCATTGTTAAATGCTCCCTCGATGTCCAGGAAGGTCGTAATGGCTATCTCTTTGTCTTCTATAGACTTTGTAATTAACCTGTTGAGGTCATCTAATGCGACATCTGCAGACTTTCCCGGTGGATATGCATATTGTCTACCACTGAGTGGCTGTTCTTTCAGCCCGGTATCTCTTATCACCACCCTTTCTAGGGTTTTTAGTAGAAAAGAGGATAAGCTTATAGGTCTGTATGACTTCGGCGTTTGATCGGATACTTTATCTATCTTAGAAGGTATACGACCCTTACCTTTTGCCATGCGGTTGGGATATACCCTCAGGCTATACATGCGGTGAAGATTTTAACGAGATGTGGCGTCAATACCTCTATCCCTTTCCTGTGAGTAAATTCAATCTGCCCTTGCTCATTAAGATTGCCTTGCGGAGTCTTTCCTCATTCGGATGCAGCTCTAGAGATTTACAGTGTTTTGCGCTGGCGAGTTCATTCCAAAAAGAGCAGTGCCTAGCAGCAAGTTGGGGCTTGAGAAATGTTTTAATGCTGCCATATGAGCTGCCGCACGTCGGTTCTGGAGCTAAGAACGGCAGCTCACTGGTGCCCCTTAGCTAACGTGTCAGCTATTTTATTGCTTCTGATCCCAGAGTGACATAGCACCCATATTAATGTAACATTTAGATGTTCCGCCAACTGTTTAAGTTTTCTGTGGCATCTAAGTATCGCCTCAGAGAATCTGACAGCCCGCAATGCTTTGAGGGCAGCCTGGCTGTCGGAAATGATTTCTACCTTTCCATTCTTGCCTAAGCAGTTTGAGATGCCCTCAGTACAAGTATCTCCAGATACCAATGCCCGTACCATTACGCGTTTTGGAGGCATCGACAAACCTGCGGGATAGACCACGTTTTGGTTTGCGGATGTAGGCATTGTAGTTTCCTTCCTGGAGATATCTACGCTCAACAAAGTTACTACCCTCTAGTTTTCAAATTGAAGACCTCTGGCATTTAAACTAACAATAAGTGAAAATTAATTAATTACTTACAACAATGTAACGACAAAATTATCACAAAAATGGTATATATTATAAACAGTTCAACATAGGTATAGGAAGCTGTTAACGAATCGTTATGGAACTTTATGCTGACTAAAAAATAATAGTATGCAAGGTGTGAACTTGCAAATAGTTTGGAAGAAGAAGCTAACCAATTATTATATATAAACCACAAATTTTGAAAGCTGAAGAGTTTTGTTTAGCCGAAATTTACTAGTCAGTTCTATGCGAAAGCTGTATATGAAATAATTACATATTTTTTTGCTTATAATGCATTAGCTTTACAAAATTTACATATGCTGTCCTTAGTTACGAATTGTATGCCCTTCATTCAGTTTTTCAAAAAAGGTTGTTGAAAATTATTGCTTTAACTGTGAAATAACTGTGCGATTTACTTGTATTTGAGGTTCAAGTATAAATGAATATTTTATATAATGTATGTTTCGCTTGTCTACAACAGCATTCAAACCGTGATGGCCTGTGGATGATTCCATCGCAGAAATTATATTGTATAAAATGCGGTTAACAGGGCGAATAGCGTAACCATTGTTCATTTTTCAAAAATATACTGAATATAGAAAATGGGACTAACGATTAACGCGATTGGTATACACGAGCTAGATTCTCTTGCGAATGCACAATAGGCTGTTCTTGATTTTTCTATATATGTAGTACATTTCTAGTCATTTTTTGATCTATATTTTCGGATGTATAGTCGTATCATAGCTTGTTGTTATATATGCAACGTGTTGGAGAACTAAATTCGGAATTCTAAAATAAAGCATGATTCTTCATTTGGAGACGTGTAGGTTATATTCCAGGTAAAATATAGGAGAACAGGGCGAAAATAATGGAACGCGAAAACTGTGCAAGCGGTGGCATTGTCGTATATTTCAATGATTTATAGGCGATATGGTAGAAAACCAATTAGAAGAGTACGGATCCATTGAATGCACGTTAAATGCGAAATACGAATATCCATTTGGATCAAGTAAGGTGCATGCAAATGCCGCTGCCGCACCAGCCCTGGCGTCCGTACCCACAAATCTTACTCACTACGAGCAGCGAGTCGTGAAATCAGACGATTAAATCCCTCCAAAAGGGTAGGGCAAGCGAGTCACCCCCCGTTTGCTTGCTTTTGGACCCGAGTGAAGTAGGACTAATTATCTCCCTCACTTTAATTAAATAACATATGATAATTCTCTTGAATATAGGACATATCGTCAAGACCCGCGTCTAATTACTCAACTAACTTCGAATCATTAATTACCTTACAATAAACAAGAACCATATCGCGTTAGCATGGAATCAGAAACGCCTGCGTTGGCAAACTCCAGATTTGGGATTGCAATGCAATTTTGACAAAGGGTAAACATTTACTCGATATTTTGGTTTGACGGATGGGTAAAAGGTAGTTTCATCTGAATCAAAGTTTATCGATCGTACTGTTGGACTTGTATTGAATATTACCTAAATATTGAGTACTAAAATTGACATTCTATTTCGTAAGTAGTGAATTCCATCTAAGCAGGTATTGCGCGTTAGTGTGATTATTGAGGAATTTGGTTACATTAACATTGAATTCCGTGGTATATCGTTTCACGTTAGCCGTAATTAAAATAATATACAAAACGCATGTTTACACTAAACATTTATGGTCGAAATCTTAATGTAAATTAGTATAGGATACTAAAACATTACGGTGAACGGCCTTAATATGCCATGCTGCATGCACATGTACAACACCTTACAATTCTAGAATGCAAAATAGCAGTTTTCCGGTCCGGTTTTTATGTATATATTCTAGTTACGCCAACCTTACATTAAGCAACTAGGTTTTACATCCGATATTAAGCTCGTATACTCACGGAACAACTCCAAAGAAACTTTTTGGTGACTCAAATCACTAATCACTAGTGTAAGCCAAATAAAAGACGAGTGGTTTAAAACAAAGACTTTACTCCGACAGCGTAATACATCCTTCTTAAATGAGTATCTATTATATATTACCCAACAACTGCCTGGCCTAAATCTCTCGCTATGTTTACAAATCTATACTTTATCTTTAAAACAACACCTCAGCATTCAAACTCAGGACTAATAACACGTTCGGCATCTACAGTCATTATTCGATCCCTTTTTTAATATATGCGTCTTACACTAGGCAATGTGTTGCTATCTTTGCAAATGAATGAGATACTGCAAATGGCGCTACTCATCAGTAAACAGTAAACAGTCAGTGATGCGTTAGTAATCGACCACAGGCAACTGAATGCATGTTGAGTCGTTTTAGATTGGAGTCGACTGGTTTCTCTTACCCTAACGTGTTGAAGTTAATGAAATCAAAGTAGAAAATATAATTTTCTAAAATCTATATACTAGTATTAAAGAAGATTAAACAAAATCATTGACTGAGTAAGGACATGGTCTAATTAAGTATTCCCCAACCAGCCGATTAAATCGTGGATTTGATGAAGCATCTCCAATGTCATGCCTTGTTCATTATTTTTCCCCACATATATGCACACTAAAAGCTGTTTGCAATTCTTGTTGAAAATTCTAGTAACGTACAAGGTGAAGTTATCAAAAATTGGGAGATTTAATATAAAACACTAGATTTTTTTAGTTGGATTTAATTTTTGGTTTAATTATTGGTTTAATTAATTTTACACTACACGTTACTGGAATTTTACACGAGGATTGCAAGAATTTTTTAGTGTGGGGAGGCTCCAAAGTAGCTAGCTCTATGCTTATCTATCAGAATCTTATGACCATGTCTGGTATTATGTTTACGTAAATCTTTTTCTGCCACTACATGTCGGTTAACAAATTTGATGCAGCGGTGCATATATAATACCGGAATCGTAAAAATATTATTAACAATAAAGACTGATCAACACGATTCTCCTAGTCTCAAATTAAAGATCAGTCTGATTATACGTTTGTGGAAGATGAATACTTATGTTACTCCTCGCTCCCTACAAACTGAAGTTGTAATTTAAAACGGATTGAACCGACAAGAAATATCTTTGCAGAAGATTTGCCCGAAATATTTATATGTTCAATGCGATTTTTCCAAATAAAGCCACCATCAATGAAAGTGCCGGGATAATTTGCAGTATTCTGCGTAGTTAACGTCAACCTGGTACAAAAATTGATGAGACCTGTTTTACTTATATCCAGCGTTGAATTAATTGTGGAGCACCACGCCTCAAACAAATTAATGATAATTTAAATTCTATTTTTTAAGTCATTCAAGTTATCTGCTATGACCGTAATAACTGCGTCACCCGCGTACAAAGTGACAAACCAGAAAGGTGGAGAGGAATATCATTCATTAAAGCGACAACAATGAGTACTTCCAAGATCGCGTATTGGAGCACGTCATATCTCAATTCCTCACAGTTAAGGCAAAATTCCTTTATTCGCATCAGTATTTTACTATTAAGCATGTAACTCTCAAACTATTTCAAGCTTGCACCTCTTATGCTAAACGCATACAGCTTATCCAAAGCAAAATTCATATTAACACAGTCAAGGACTATATCAGACATATCGAAAAGAAAAGCCGCAACTGCAAAGGCTATGTCTATACGACCATAAACGCAGTTCATACAATCAATCGCAGCCATCTCCACCGACCGAACAAGCTACTAGAAAGTTAATAGGTTAATTTGCCAATCCAAAACTCTTACAAGTGTGTAATTTAACTAAATACACAGATGATACTGATTATATACATCCATTGCGAGGGCAGGCATAGTTGTAGTGGAGAAAATAGTAAGCTATATAATTTCTAAAATCGTTGGTGTACCAAAAGTCGTTAAATTTGTAGGTAAACAACTGTTCCAATTTTGTTCTACACTCATTCAAGCCGAACCGAATTTTTGAGACTAAGCAGAACCCTCTAGCTGCTGTCGTTCCAAAATTATGTTAAAAACAGAAAAAAAACTCTTTCTTAGCTGCTTTTTGTTATTTTGAAACTCCGGATATTGCTCTAAACCGCTAGAGAATACTGAAAAGCTGATGTACTAGGTATATACTGTCGGAAGGGTTAGTTTTTTGGGCGAAAGTTCCGTTTTAAGCAACGCTGTCCGGCTATTCGTAGCCGTTATGGAAATATCGTCAAAAATTGCTAAATTTTAACAGGAATCCGAAAGGAATTATTGAAACGCTGAGATAACCTCAATGTATTGCCACAAATCGGATTGATTGAGTGGGGATAGATAGTATTGTATATATTGAGTGTCCGGTCTCGACGCGGGACTTCTGTGTAGCGACGAGACCAGCAATAAAAAGCTTAAGTGTATTGGTCTTTGGTTGATTCCTGCCCCTGCGACCCAAGGTAGATACGATTATTATACAGTGACCGGCATAAATATTGCAACATATGAGATATTTTTTTATTGTTAAAATATACTAACACTTTTTTTGGGGGATAGGTTGTGCATGTCTAGAAACGCCAAAATTTATTTTGACATACATCACGTGACCACTAGTATGGCGGTAAATTTAAAAAATATGCCGTTAATCTGCAAAAAGTGAGGTTAGATGACATGATATGCAAAAAAGCCATTTGAAAAAGTTGCTTAGAATTCAATTCTGAAGCCGCATGCAAATTTTTGTAAACATATTTAAAAAAAAATAAAAATCACAATTTTTCCAAATATTTTTTCATTGAATTACATATTTCCATTTTTTTCGCTTTTAGCAGCTCAACTGCAGTACTATTTCCAAATTTAATAGATACTCAAACAGTTTTGTCAATTTTTCCATAATTAACATGGCGAAAACTGAAAAGTACGTTTTCAGTGTGACAATTGTTGTTGCAAGGAACTGTATCTAGTAGCAATAAATAAAATTTTACAAACATTTTCTCTCTAAACCACTTAGCAAACTTTACTTTCATTGAAAATTATCATTTTTTTTCTTGTTTTCTGCGGTAAAGTAAAATCGGTAGTCCAGAACTGATAACACTTAACATCTAAGCCCTGACACTGTTATTGCACCCACCGAAGGTATTTATGTAGGTTTCGAAAATACAAAACTCAGTAGAAATAAATAACCAATATTTTAAGCTAATGATAGGAATACTTAATAAGCAAACAACATTTAAACAATAACTAATGGTAATGAACAACTAAGAAATTAAACTCTAAAAACGCATACTTGTTAGACATACATATCGTTCTGTTTCTGATAAGTAAAGTAGGCTTTGAAATTATAAACAACAAATTAATGTAGTAAACTGTTTTAATTTTCTGACAATAGCAAATACTACCATTTTTGTTTTATCTACTATTTATTATTCCTTGTGGTCCAATTTCAAAATTTACTTTAAAACCTTCGGTGCGTGCATGTAGTATTATCAGTGTTTGACTAACGGTTTCCACTTTGATGCCGAAAACAAACAAGAAATATAATAATTTTGAATAAAAGTAATGTAAAAAATGTTTGTAAAATTTTATTTATTACTACTAGATCCCTTGCAACAACAATTGTCACACTGAAATCGTATTTTTCAGTTTTCGCTATGTTAATTATGTAAAAATTGACAAAACTGTTTGAGTACCAACCAAATTTGTAAATAGTACTGCAGTTGAGCTACTAAAGGCGAAAAAAATGGAAATATGTAATTCAATGAAACAATATGAAAAAAATGTGATTTTTTAATTTTTTTGAAATATGTTTACAAAAATTTGCACACAGCCTCAAAATTGAATTCTAAGCAATTTTTGCAAATAACTTTTTTGGATATCATGTCATCTAATCTCACTTTTTGCAGATTAACGGCATATTTTTTAAATTTACCGCCATAATAGTGGTCACGTGACGTGTGTCAAAATAAATGTTGGCGTTTCTAGACATGCCCAACCTATCCCCGAAAAAAAATTTTAGTTATTTTAACAATAAAAAAAATTCCCATATGTTGCAATATTTATGCCGGTCACTGTATATTAATATACCTCTGAGCTACCCCACTACGCGCCCCACGGGACAGTATTATATAACAAAACACTGCGCTAACGATTCTGGAGATATGGGCGTTTAAAGATTGAAAGTCAAAATCAAGGGCTGTACGCCCATACGGTGACCACTAGAAGTGTCTTTTGATACATAATCAAAAGGCCAAAAACGCAGTTCGCTGCATCTAATCGTTTTCCAGATATTTGAATTCAAAGTTTTTACAAATTAAGTTGATGCGAGAGCCTTTATTTACAATTTACTACCTTCCCCAGTTAACACTCGTGGTCGTCTTATACTTGGGTAACACTTCGAAAATGCGCCATTACAATGAACCTATCTTATTTATCCGTGAATGCCATTCTCACTAGGCAAATATTGAGCGTTCCGTGCTGTAGTATTTAAAAGCACAGTTGCTGTACAATAAATGCTATATTTACAGGAAATGTAAAAATTAGCACTTTCAAACATTTTAAATATCAGATGACAGAAGGTAAACAATAAGCAGGCAACAAACAGTATAACAAAAAAATACACTATTTCTGTGACGTTCATGCTCAGGTGGTGGTCACATCCGGTTGCTCACTCTGTATATAGAGAATAAAAGAAAATAATTTATAACCTCTGAGTAATGTGTGGCAGTATCGCTTCGAAGTAAATTTAATAACAAGTTTATGAATAAAGAGTATCCACTTACACATACTGTTTATACGTAAACTTTTTATTAAATTAAAAAATAGGCTCAAATATCTTTTTACACATAATGCCATGAGGTACGCTCAGCTCAAAACATCCGTGATAGGTTATTTCGTGAAGAGCATTTGGATTTTTTGTTGCAAATAGTGGAATGACGAATAACTGCCATATTCACGTTTACCGCTTTGACTAGCAATGCTGTTTAGCAATAAATAAATAATTATTATATATAGAAGTAATTAACTTCTTTTTTGTTACAGTTCATTCCCATCAATAGCATATACATTAACTCACAAAGTTAGTTTAATATTATAAAAATTCATACTAAAAACCTTCCTGTGAAATTACTGTTTAGCCAAGAGTTATTGGAAACAAACTTCTAGCTAAACTACTTAGTAAGTAGTTGCGATTCAAATAAACTTCAGTTAGAATTCCCACTTAATGTCCATCAACGAAATATAGCGCAGAAGTTCCGAACAACTTTAGGTACTAATCGTTTTTACCTTAATTTCTACAAGGATTTCTTCAATCTTCAATACATTTCATGTTTTTCTCCACATAAATTCCTCTTTTATATTTGTTAATTCGTGTATTAGGCACACGTTTTACAGAAGTTGTCTCTTCGCACTTTGCGCATTATAAGTAGATATAAGCAGTTCTGAAAACATTAAGAGATTGTTAGATTGTTCTGCTTTGAAGACACTTAAATCTATTGAAGTATTGCAAAAAGTGTTTGGGTTCACCTATTCTATTCAAGTAGAAAATAAGCAAAGTAAATTATTATTGATCTACTGTTTCTTACTTTTCTACATTATACTGTATGAATCTTTACATTAACAAAAAAAATGCTCCTCACTGTCATCTCCTTATTGATTTTTTTATTACTGGATATATTGGACGCTATTCGAAACCCCTTTTTTTTACTACATCGCACTTGAAATTAAAATAATTTAAACTTCCAAGCTAGTACTTATTTAACAAAATAGAATATACCACACACAAATGTATCGGGCCGATCGAAGTCAATAACTTTATGCGAAATATACACAATGACAGATTTTAGTGTCGGAAATGGTTCGTCATCTTTCCAGCTTTTGTTGACAGCCAAACGGATGGATCGGCAACTTATTGGAAAACACTCAACATATTTGATTAGCATTTCATATCTGCTGGTATTCGCTTTTATGGACATAATATGAGTCTGTATTTTATATTGAAAACGAAATTTATTTCGGCGTTTGAAATATGGGTTCAGAAATATGAATTTACGGTAACTGAAGTTCTTTTGTGGTCTATTTAACTACCTATATATACGAACATATATATACTAAATTTGCAGGTATGTGAAATTTCTACGTTTGTGCCGTGATTTAAGGATGAATGTATACAATAAAACAAATAAAACACAGTTTACCGCATGCTATTTGATTCAGTAAACAAACCTGGGTTCATATAACGAAATAAGTATAAATAAGTAAGGTGATTTTTTAATACTACATTCACTATACATGCAAAATTTTTATTTTAATGCCTTTAAACTGCTATCGAAATGTCAAACAAACGAAAAACCTTAAAGTTTTCAGTGAATCTTGTTTTAGTCAGAGGTTCTTTAGAGAAATCTCATGATTACTTCACAGGAAAATGGTGTTTATTTCTTTTGTAACCTTAATTGTCAAGAACTATAAAACAAATTAATTATATAACCAACAAATTACATCATACAACCAATTGGAAAAAAATTAAAGTTTTCATTGGATTTAGAATTACTAGGATAAAAACTTGTGAATAGATTATTGGGTGCTAATGGGTTGATGTAGAACATTGTTGAATAAGACCTTCTTCAGGTTTTCTATGAGAAGGTCAACCTTTTCAAAGATCATAAGTTTGATTCTAGTGGCGGCAGACAATGGCAGCAAATGTGTTCAATTGTCTCCTCGTCATCTAAAGACTTGCGGTATCCTGTTTCATCCTTCTCTTAAAAACTCTTTTCATTTCACATAAACTTTCTTAATTCACATGAAATCTTGTACACCTTGTACTTATTTTATTTGAAATTATAGGCGAAAATGTGGTATGTCCCCACAAATTATTGTTTTTAATATAGATCATTAAAGATTGCACTATAGATTTTAAAACAAAAGAAGGATTGCTTAATTTCATTTTTCACTGTGAATTTGCAAACTTTTATGCATCTTTGTGATGATCCAATCAATTTCTGATAACTAAAAGTGGTCGAATTAAATTTCTTCCCTAAACACACATAAATAACCTTGGGTTAAAGTAAGTTAAGGTAAGGTAAGATCAAGTTTATTTGCGCAATTTTCTAGTACATACAGCAATATACAGCTCCAGGCACTGGCCTTGAAATTAAAACAAAATTGACCAGAAAAATAAATGTAGAGGAATTAATGAAATCAAAATCTTACTCAAGAATGAATTTCAGCTGCCCTGTTCTTGTTTAGTGGCAGTTAATATACCTTTGTCAAATACAGAAACACTTTACGGTATGAAGAACTTCGTTCGCTAAAACACATAAGCTAAGAATCAATATTTAAATGTAGTGCTGAAAGATTAAGTAAATTAAAAGTTATTTTAGTAGATACATATAGACCTCCATTAGGAGACAGGAATTTTTTTGAGTGCTTGAATGAGGCTTTGGCACAAACAAAACAAAAAAATTACAGGATTGTTGTCAGCGGTGACTTTAACATTGCTTTAAGCAAAAAAAATGATATGCAAACAAATTAATCAACACATTTGAAGCATATAAGTCAAACTATATACGAGCCAAGAGTATCCCAAACAACAGAAAGTTTAGTTGACAATATACATCGAAAGCTTTCATGCGAAAGTAATGGTATTCATTCTATCGGGGCTCGATTCTGGGACTGCTACTGCTTCTTCTATATTTTTCAACGACCTTCCATAAGTAGTTCCTAATTTAATAATAATGTTGGCTAATGACACAACGATGATGCAAAAGGAAACGAAGAGCTTGTTGATACCGTACAGAGCAATTTAAAAATACTCGACGGCTATTTCATAACTTAGAGCTCAATAACAGAAAAACTAACTTTATAAAATTTAAAAATAATACACACGACATCAGTATCAAACACAATGACAATAATCTTACCTGCTCTGGTGAAATCTGTTTCCCTGGATAGAATTTGGACAGCAAACTTTCTTGAAAGCCCCATGTTGAGAGTTTATCAGGAAAATTGAGTAGTGCGTGTTACGTTTTGAAAGTCATCGCAAAAAGTGTTAACATTGAAGCTGTCCTTATGACGTATTATGCTAATGTGTTTTCCCGTTTAAAGTATTATTATCTTCTGGGGAAATTCAATGGATGCGTTCAGAATCTTCATCCTGCAAAAGGCCTGCATAAGATCTATGCTCACTCTAAGACGACGCGACCTTTGTAAAGAAATATTTAAAAACTTTATCATAATTGCTTTACCATCGATATGTATTAGAATGTGTACTACGTACAAAGGCTAATTATAGTAACCTTTTTAAAAAATAGGAATTAATTCATAACCCAAGTATCAGAGGAGCTGGGGATAACTATTTACTGCCACCTCTAATACATTTCAGTAATTTGCGAAGAGCGGTATTGTTTCAATACATAACAATTTATAACCATTTACCGAACTCATTAAAAGCACTGCAGTACTGCTTTTTAATTGAGAATGCATTTTATAATATTAAAGACTTTTTTGAAGTCATAATTGACAATCTTCCTCATTTGCTGTTTCAAATCTTTTAACAGCGGTCAACTGCTTAAAATACTATATTTTAGTTCTATAGTCGGTAGGGGAGGGTGGGTATAGTTGTAACACTTTTTATATTTTCAACCTTAGAGGTCATCATTGATTAAATAAAAATATTTTAATGGTACCATCTTTAAGGTTCATCTTCTAAGCTTACTAAGACAGAGAATTAATAATTCCTACATTGTACAAATAATAGAAGAAACAAAAAGGGTAGTCGAGTGTTACATCATACCCCATGAGTGGGTACAGTTGTAACAAAGAGTGGGGTAAGATGTAACAAGTGAAAAAAAGAGAAGTTTGTAATTAATATTTTATTTATTTATTAATAATTATTTTTTACAATAAGTGAAACTGCTGGGCAATGTTTTCTTAGTTGCCCTAAGATTTTTCACATTATTTCTCTTGACTTTTTCTTCAGCAACGCTTCGATTGTAGAAAAAATATTGTTGTACTCGATATATATTAACGTCACAATAATTTACAATCCTGTTAATTTTACAATGTCAAGAATTTTTTTAACAAAGTCATATCCAATTTATTATAAAAAAAATTGGCGATTGTAGAAAAAATCATGTATGTAACTCGTTGCGAAAGAAGTATTTGACGTGTTGACCAACGCGGCTTTCACCTCGTTGGTCAATATCACGTCCAAAACACTTCCATTTCGCAACTTGTCACATAAATAGCTATTGTAAAATCCGCTTTACAGTTCTTGCATGCAATGAAAACTGCGTGCAACAAAAATTGTCCGCAGCGCATTCAATGGATTTAGATCAGCCGAGTGCAATTTTACTCGCATTGCATGTGCAATACACGGAATAGAACATGCGCAATTTTTATTGTATGCAAGCTCTATTTTATTCTAGCCAAGGATGGCAAACTTACATTGGCTGCTTAATGATTTATAATCAATTCGAGATTGAAGAAATTACTATCTTACCTAAAAAACAGTTTTTTCTCCTTTTCTTTTCGCTAGTAAACTATGTGTCATTACTACGTCAAACTACTAATGACGGATATAAAGCGTCACCTAGTGATACCATTCATAAACAATTATATCTGTCATTCCACTTGACATTCGCTTTGTTACAACCATACCCACGTTACAACTATACCCACCCTCCCCTACATAAATATCAATTTACGGTTCAAATTATTTCTTATACAGACTACAAAAATATCAGCGTACTTCCTTTTAATTAAAATTAAATTTGTGAATTAAAGTGAAATACTTTTTACGATCATAAATCTTAACTAATCTGTTGTGGAATATACGTACAGTACGACGTCATCAGTTTTAATGGGCGTAACACCTTTTATTTCTACACCTTTAACTAGATTCTTGAACATGTATGTTTGTGATAATGCTCTTCATGAGGAACTGACAATAACTAATGTTATACCACTATACAAAAAAGGCAATACAAATGATGAGTATGACAAATTGGTAATTTCCAAAGCCTTAAAGAATAGATCACTTGATTATTTCTATAGAAAATCATTGTTCTGTAAGGAACACTATAGATGTTTACTAAACATGTCAACGATATAACCTGTGAACTAATTAGTACATTAACAGTTCCTATAGGAGAAAAGAGTGTCAGCTACATTGTTAGATTTATGTAATGTGATTGCTTGTCAGAAAGTATTCTTTCGCCGTGGATAAGCATGCATAAGTAAATATTCTTTACATCCCTATCAAGTTTCATCAAAATCTAATTTATAAAAATCTTGTTACAAGTTTTGATCTACGTACTGTTTCTTTTATAATATTTGACAGTCTATATTTTGAATAGCACAATTAAAAACGTTTTTCTATTCATATTAAAAAATTCTTGAAAAAACGTATTAGAAATATATGTATATTCGACGAAGATCGAAGATATACTTGTCAATAATAGTACATGGTAGAAAGTAGCTATCAGAACAGTAAACTACTTTAAGGCTGAACACTAAATAAGACAAATGCCTTCAATTTATGAGCAGTAAAGAACCTGACCGAACTTCTAATGCTCGGATAGTCGTAGTCTATGATAGCAGATATTGATAAACCTTCTGTTCGTCACACGAGAATGAAACTTGCCCCGATCCTTTGGTAATCCTCTGGACGAGTAGGATCAAGTTGTCGGTCAGCTGGATTTGCGTTTTGACATTGTGTACAGTGGGCCAAGTTAGTAATTGCTTTTTATATGTCCTGATTTACGGATAACAGAGACAAGTCGTTGTCAGGATAATCTCGGCAAAACCGAAGTAAGGTTTAATGTTACTGCAACACATCTAAGTAAGAAAACGCATCCTTGTTTAAATGACAATAATATTACACACTGCATTTGAAATAAGAAAGAAAAATGCTGTATTCCCAAATTCATACATTTAAATTAATAAAACTTTGAATGTATGAGAATGCCATAGCTGATATTGTTTATAGAATTCTAATGTGTTAGGTTGAAACGATACATTTATATATATAGTGTAGTAGTATAATAGATAGAAAGCATCCGGTTTTCAGTAATTGCTGGTATAACCACATAGGAATTTTGTACTTTCGGAAATTGTATGCTAGTTAATTTATGGTCATTGTCGCTATTTCATCTCCGTGAACAAATACCAATTTGTTCGAGAGACGTGTACAAAAAGGGAAAACGAAATACAAAAATAATTTTTGCCATGTGCAGAAATTAGCGGTGGAAAAAAGTTTTAGGGGAATTCGTCGCCAAATAAAAATTTCCAACAGCGCACAATTCCAGCATTTCCAATTACCGATCTGGTATTGTTTAATATGTGATTGGATATACTGAAACGACCACTCGGTCACTAATTGGAAGGGTGGATATAAAAACATCGTTTGTGGAACGCCGACTGTCTCCAGATCGCTCATTTTACACAAAATTAAATCATGCCCATGCATGCAGGCAATAAACATCCTTTCCTATCGAGATTGGTGTTTTAGTAACACTTACCGGTATGTACTCGGAAAGCGGAGAGTAAATATTTCATATAGTAATATGTATTCACAAAGAACTGCATTTTGTGAACTTGAATTCGCGTCATTTATATTTCATGGTACATTAATATTTCTGTAATACTAGGGGATATGAAATTCTACCGTCATAAAATGCTATACGGCAACAATATAGGTGTTTTATTTTCAATAATAAACATGTTTATTGCAGGGCTATAAAAGATTCAAGAATAACTAACAGAAAAGTTACATAGACCATTTTAATATGAGTGAAATGCTATTATTATGTATTATGTTATGTTTAATTAAGTATATATAAAAACATGGTTTTAAACAAAGAACTGGTGGTCAACACGTAATAAAAACCGAAAAGACAACAGCTTACAATTTGTGCGTAACTGAAGCAACGTTTGCGAAACTCATTTCTAATTTACGAATTTACGCTGGCCAGTAAAATAAAAGTCCTTATGAAAAACGTTTGTTTTGTAGTAGTTAACATAACACTAAATAACCATAAATGCCACCGTTCTTTCGTGTTTAATATTTTTCCCCTTTCATGCAATGTTTCATAAAGTTTAATATTATGGTTGTACATGCACAGAGAAAAAGAAATTGTTAAATAAAGAATATGTTCATTGACCACTCCAGGCAGCTTATTATATGGGTAAATAAATATTGATTTTCCTCAATAACTTACTTTGTCAGTACCAGATATTCGATTCGATTCTCTACAATGTTTGTTTTAAAAGAAGTAAAGTAGATTAGATTAAATAATGTGGAAAATTGAATTGAATGTGTCTACACATTTGGTTGAATTGAGGTACTATTTATTTCAAATTAATGTTTGTTCATAATAAATGATTACCTACTTGCATTAGTTATATTTAACAGGGCGATAAATATTTTGTAGACTCAATTTATTGCACTTCAGTTTGCCTTATCATACTTTGTTAAGGCAAGCTATTTTCATACTTACAAGGGAACACCGGCGGGTGTCCCCCTCCGATTTCGATGAAACTTAACAGATCGAAAGAGTACCTTAAAATAAGAGACACGTATTTTTTTTTATCGGCGTATCCGCACGATTTTGGGGTACAGCCCCCTCCAAAGTTTGGACGATTTTTCAATTTTTGCAAATATTTCCTAAATTATAACAGATATTAAATTTTCTTCTTAACATAATTTGCAGCATATTGCATGGTCCTAAGGGTGGCGTCTTCCGTATTCGCAAAAAGTTAATAACGGGGGACGGGGTACCCGGTACCCCCCATTTTTTTACAGTTTTTTTCTTTTTCTTATTCATCAAAAGAAGGCCGATTTTACATAAAATACGATGGTGTATAACAAGTTTAGAAAATTAATAATTGTAAAAATAGAAAAATAATAATAAAGCTTCAAATTTAATAAACTTGTCTATTGATATAAATCAAATGAACTATAACAGAAATAAGTTTTTATCCTTAACATAATTTCCAGCATAATACATGGTCTCAAGGTAGATATCTTCATAAAAAGCTAATAACGGGGACGAGGTACCCCATACCCCCGCATTTTTTTAATAATAAGTTATTCATTATTCATCAAAAAAGATCGCTTTTACATAGAAAACAATGGTAATAAATTGGAGGATTAATAATAAAATAATTGTAATAATAATAATATAGTACATTAACAACAATTATTTGTTATCGTTACTCCGCTGCTCACCTTACTTAAATATTTCTTAATTTAGAATTGTATCTACTCGACAAGCTATGGTCAAACCTTTCTATGCCTACTAACTTATACTATATACTATACAAAACTTTTATCGGTGGTAGTAATATAAATCGTTTTATCAACTGCAATTAGTGACTACGTTTTATATATTTCTTTAATAAAATGTTATTCATTCTTAGAATACCATAATCCTTTAGTGCGTATGTATGAACAAATTTTCTACACAGGACGAGGGATTAAATAATACATACATATATATTTTTTAATTTATTTCAAGTTTTTCGTGCAATGTAGGTGTACAATGTAAGTATTCAATGGAGCATAAATATAACTAATGTGTTTGTAACGATTATAACATTTCGGAAACAATAGAACAGAATTAAAAAAACATTATAATGCTTATAAATGTTTAAATACATGACATACTGTAATGCAATTATTGGTATATATGTATTGCAATAGCGAACAAGGTTAATATACATACAGTAATTAAGCTATGTAAGTATTCAGTAGTGATAGTCTGTGTAAAAATGTTTAACACAGATTTTGTTTGCATCATGAACACCGCACAATAGCTGGTTGATTGCAAATACTACACAAGGGTGTAGACTACGCATCTTTGTTAAAACAAAACTCTACAGGATTTTTAAAGGGCCCAGGTCTTTCCTCAACGTATCCACTCTTATACCACGAGTACTTGAATACGTCGAAAAATCTTGGGGAAGAAAACTGATTATGGGTTAGGGATTGTAACTTAATAATATTATTTCTCTGATGTAAGTCTATGTCGTAGTTCATAAGAATCACTATATCCGAAAAAGTTCTAAAAGCGATCTTTTTTTGATGAATAATGAATAAACTTATTATTAAAAAAATGCAAGGGTATGGGGTACCCCGTCCCCCGTTATTAGCTTTTTATGAAGATATCTACCTTGAGACCATGTATTATGCTGGAAATTTATGCTGGAAATTATGTTAAGGATAAAAACTTATTTCTGTTATAGTTCATTTGATTTATATCAATAGACAAGTTTATTAATTTTGAAGTTTTATTATTATTTTTCTATTTTTACAATTATTAATTTTCTAAACTTGTTATACATCATCGTATTCTATGTAAAATCGGCCTTCTTTTGATGAATAAGAAAAAAAAAAATGGGGGTACGGGTACCCGTTCCCGTTATTACTTTTCGCGAATACGGACGACGCCATCCTTAGGGCCATGCAATATGCTGCAAATTATGTTAAGAAGAAAATTTAATATCTGTTATAATTTAGGAAATATTTGCCAAAATGGAAAAATCGTCCAAACTTTGGAGGGGGCTGTACCCCAAAATCGTGCGGATACGCCGATAAAAAAAAATACGTGTCTCTTATTTTAAGGTACTCTTTCGATCTGTTAAGTTTCATCGAAATCGAAGGGGGACACCCGCCGGTGTTCCCTTGTTAGTTAATACTACTTCGTTGATATAAACAAATCAATTTATTGTATGAGCATGAAGTGATTTGTTAAAAACGAATTTCAGGAACCGGTTTTTGTCAATTGCCCCCCGCATTGGGTTGAATCGCAGGCGCACGGTTGTGCGATGCGTCACCGTTTTGATGATCACAGAACATATAAGATATTATGATATATTATTAATGATTAGTCGTGTTTGCTATTACATTTTTGTACTATATATGCGTTATTGCAGTGAAATAGCAGAACTGCCATTTTTACGATTATAGCTGAACCCATGCAATGTATTCGATATATTTTTTGAAAACCTTGCGATAATATTTAGATCAGCGTGTGTTTGGAAAAATTTGAGAAAATGTAACTTTGACATTATAATTCAGGAAATCTTATAATTCCAAGAAAGTAATTGCAATTTTGGTCAGCCTAATCCTTGTTTCTTTGCTAACTGAGCAATACTTGTAGTTTAAGTAAATTCGTTGGATTTGCTAAATCCGAAGAGAAAAGATAACAGAAACATCTGATTTCTGATTAGTTATTTGAAGGTCGTGATACTTACGTGGTATAAGTATTCCTATAATTTAAATAGGTATAACAATGTTGACATACGAGAAGTACTACTTTATCTGTAATTATTGTACTTGGTACGGATTTGCTTTAAAATCTGTTCCATATATTGTGTATGATATATGCAAACTGAAGAATAATTCGTCAATAACGACGCATCTAATGCAAGTGGCCCTTATACATTTTATGTACGTCACAAATTTAAGTTAAATTTAAGTTTTCTTTGGTTTATCGTTAAGTTTACCATAAATCACAACACTTTGAAGTTATCATTTGATTTTTTTTTTCTGTTTTAGTAAAGAGAGTACTAATTTGACGGTTAGAATTCATTGCTTAATTCTACGTAAAACAGTTATATGTAATTAGTCGAATGATATCTTAATACGTTGTAGGATTCAACATGGAATAAATATTTACTTGCTTCAAGTAATTTTTGCTGGTAAAATATCTTTGTATGGCCAAATAACCGAAAATGTTAAGCTGAGCAAGTTTTGGCAACATGTTACTTTAAAGAAAGTTTTTCTTCATATAGGTTCCACTTAAAGACCACTCATTAATATAGAATATTAAACATAAAGTAGAATTAACGTAATTGGGTAAAAGTAATATACTGACAGCTTCTTTAGGTCATCCGCTTTTAGACAAATACACAGCGAGAACTATCTAGTACAATCTGGTTTATGGAAAAAAAAAAATGATATTGGTAAAATATTAATTTCCTCGATAATGCAAAAATGCAATGGAATGCATCAGTTGCAAGTGGTTTATGATTTCTTTCTGATCAATTCAACGTGTTTTATGTTGAGGTAGAAACCTCAACATAAAACACGTTGAATTTATTGTACCCCAGAAAATTTTACATTTAAAATATTGTCGGTATTTGATGTTTCTGTAATTTTCTCGGGCAAAATCGAGTGGCTTACAAAGAAACGCCAACAACTGTCAAATTCGAACATTTAAACTTACCCATTCATTGACTAACTATAAGTGTTTATGTATATCATCGTAATTACACTTTTGTACAATGCAACATTAATAGAAATGACTATTCGAACATTCTTGTATGGTTATTCAAAGAATAATACATGAATTTGAAATTAATCCCTTTCAAAGCCAGCTACAAACACGTAAAGATAGGGCTATTTAGTCTGTTTAACAAAAAGTCGTTCATATCTCAAAATCTATTAAACATAGGTATGGGGAATGTTTTCATAAAGTGATAGGGTATGATCTTTACTTCCTAATTCCGAATTAAAATACAGGGTGTTCTATTTTTAAAAATTGAGTTTTCTGCATTTGAAAATATGTCACTTTGTCCCTTAGCTTTGAACAACTTTCCGTACTCGTATTCGCAAAACTGTCGTTTCTGGCCTAGTGATACAAATAACTATTATTAATTTAAACCGTTCTTTTAATGCACGATTCATGTGATTTTGCATCGGTAAATTAATTTAACATTTTATCCAGCTTTAAAAGATCCGAGGGAGTGCGCTATTTAGGTAAATAAACTTCTTCAAAAATTATATAATTTTCAGTTAATTTTTGCGTAATTCTTGATGTTGCTTACAAGACACCCTCCATGACCATTTACTTACCAAATAATTGTTTCGCCTCAGAGAGGTTTAGAGCTTGAAAAGAGTCCCCTATTATGTTGAGTTGCAGTCTCTAGTGAACTATTAAAGGATCACCAATAACAACTTAACAGGAAAAGGTTGTCAGCATGATTTATTTTCCTTATGACTAGGTGGTTAACATAAAAAGTCTTTCCTCGTATTTGAAATGGATCGATAAGCGGGAAGCAAGAACTAAAGTTAATCTGGTAGACTTGATGGTAGACCCGAATTCACCTATTTATATCCAACAGTTGCTTCGACAGTGCATGGTTTAATTATGAGACCTTCAGTTAAATATTTCGTAGAGTTGGATACAATCTGTATTGTGATGGTGGGAGAACTGTCTATGCAAACACCGCTTCCACTAGCTAACATAGTCATTTAGCTGTCTTTCAGTCGAAACATTTCAAGATAAATTGAAGGTTGGAAAGCACGTATTTATACCGAGTGTTTCAAAATGAATTATATCTAGGTGTTCATGAATATCTCCTATAGGGTAAAGACAGCAGTCCTAGGATAGATACTTCATCAATGAACACTGTAATTGTGCTAATTGTGGTAAATAGGTTAAACTAGAGACGTAGTCCCTTACGGCAACTGAATATATGAAAATTTCTACTCGCTTTTCCGGTAAAGGTGACGAAACTGTATTTTTTTATTAAATAAATGAATTCCAGGCTTTTTTATAGCTAATGGGATTAATAAATTTAAAGATGTAATTTAATAGTTTAGTCCAATCAGACTTTAATGTTTATTCATTGGAATTTAATGTTCATTTATTGGAGTTTTTATATTTTGTTATAAATAGTTGAATCACAAATAAATAGTCTCTTTTATCAAATACGCTTTTACATTTTAAAAAATCAAAGCATCAAGGGTAATATGACATAAGACTGTATACTGTTGTTTTCGTAATCTAATTATAATTAATACAATTTTCAACCTAATGCACCAAATGTTGAGTCACTGGGGTATTCACTCTAAATTATGATACTCCAATTTCTTGAAACGGGGGTATAGATTAAATAGTATAAATTATATTGCTACTCACAAAATGACATTAGAAATATAACTACATATCATAAAAGGTAAGCGGCTTATTATAATATGCAAGTACTAGTTACTCAGTACCTATTAAGATGTAATTCATTTTGAAACAGTTTGTATAAACAAAAGGCATACTAATGCTGGTATACTTCATCAAAAGAAAGGCCATTTAACCACCAGAATGTGTTTTTTGAGGAAGCAATATAAACAGTTATGTTCTAAGTCGATCGATAATATTACACGGAGCCCGAAATAAAGGTTTTGGCGCTGCATATCTTCATTTTGAGTTTAGTCGAACTGCATCAAAAGATCAAAATGCATGACAATAATGAGAGTGATAACTATAATTTAATTAAACATTACTTGATGACAAAAGCACAAAAAGGATGCATTCATTTTCAAACAAAATGCAAATATATTTAAAATTAAGAGCAAGGTCAGACCCAGGCTGTGAAATGCGCAATTATATCTGTCACAATGTTTGTGCCTACTTTCCGATACCTAACTCATCAATTATTATAATTCATTATGTAATGAAGCATATATCTAATACCTGTGTTGAGCAAGTTAGGGGAAGCGATTAAATTTCTACAGCGATTAGACAAACTCGTGTTTTATCGGCTCTCGGAAAATCGCTGACGCTACTCCCCACTCATGATGCGAATAAACACGAGCATAACTAGTCGCTGTAGAAATTTAATCGCTTCTCCTATCTTGCTTACTACTGTCTAGCACTATTATAGATATAGCGCACTCATATACTACAACACAGTCGCAAATAAGCCGTATTAGGAAAGCAATAATATGTCCGATACTTTGTCGTAGCGCTAGCCGATATATGTATGCGTTTAGCAGTTAAAAAAAAAATTAGGTCAGTGAGCGTCCACCTTTCGTTGTGAGTTTGTCAGTTTGTTTCTAGAGAGTAGTAAAAAAACAGTTATTGATATATAACAAAGTCAAGTTGTTGTCACTTTGTCCTTCATACATTAAACTAATATAGTACGAGAAGCTATTATTTGTTGTTCGAAGAATTAGAGAATCGGCTTATCGTGTGATTTCAATTTTCAGTTACATATTCTGAGTATAATTAAATCCATTTAAAATGGTTTTCATATAACTTTTACCAAATAATTTAAAAATTTATTAAAAACTTGTAACAAAGAAAAATTTGGACAAATTTCAGTATTCAATTTAGTTTTGTAATTTATTTTGGCATAAATCTTGGTTTATTTAATCATTTTCCTCTTACCCTCGTTACTGCCGCATTTATTCGCATATTATTTGTTTTCGCCAGCATGCGGCTCAGTTTCAGTTCTTAGTGCATCGCGTCTCCTCTACTTGGCGCATATCGAATCTGCACGCTTGAGTCCCCACCAGTGCCGCGTGCCTATATAAGCCGCGATCGAGGTAGGCTCCGCGGGTTCCCGCTCCTCCCCCTTGCCTTGACTATAGCACGTTGTCGTCCTACGGGGTGACACGATTATAGCCTTTTCTGATCCTGTAGGACTATAGTTGGTTTTCGTCCCTCGGGCGTGACACTAATATAGTTTTTCCGCCCCTAATTCGACTACTAACCGTAGCCGCCCCACGCAGGCGTGACGCGGTGCGAAAACTCGTATTTCGTTTATTTTCTGGCGTCGAAGTATCGCTCGTTATCGTCCCCAGGGTGTGACACGACTTTAGTTCGCGATAGTCAACGTAAAACCGCGCCTAGAGACAATTAATTTTGAGGTAGAATTATATGTTTTTTATTGTACTCGATTTAACGTCGCTCTCCTGTATATTTAATACGTCAATTAATGTCGATTGATTTCTATGTCATAAATCGATAAGGTTTCATTTGTATCGATTTTCGCGAGGAGCGTCAAAGCTTAATCATAAACCCCTGTATTTTACCTGCACGTATATGCTGTACATATATATTTATTTCATTCCTCGACAAATAAACCGAAAACCCCTTTCAATAGACCGACAATTTCATCGTAATTCAGTGCTGTATACATTATTGTTATATTTTAGATATTTAATGTGATTTTCTTACCTGTATTTACGTTTTTGCACACTCTTGTTGTTGATCTAAGGAATAAAAATACGAAAAACTAAGTATTTGTTTCAGTAGAATATATTTTATTTGTTGCGTCCATCAAAGTAAGAAGCCTGAATAATCACTCACGCACTGGAACTACCTCACCAGGATTGATTTTAAATATTATAGTACGACGTGAAATAGTACGCGATATAAACAAACACCTTCGCACGCAATTTAAAATCGGACAACTGACAGCGATCATCGCTAGCATAAGAATCACAAGCACGCTGTTACAAGGGCAACGTATAAAGTTTACAAACGAAAGTTAAGCGCGCAATAGATTATCTCAACGAAAGATAAACCAACAAACCAAACAATAAAAAAACATACAGAACACAAAAAGCGTCGTTACAAACTATAATGTTCCAATTACCTATTACAGAAACAAAGTTGTAAAACCTACAATATCTTTACGAATAATCTAAATGTAACACTCACCGAAATAAAGTTTGTGCTTTAGTTGTTTATAGTTGAATAAATAGCACTTACACGAGTAATAACTTCTTTACATTCACGCAAACAACAAAAAATTTGTATGCTTCTCTATTCTTGACTTCAAACAATGACAAATGAAAAAACGTACAAACTGTGCATACAAAAGAATAGTATTTTTACCAAAAACGCTTTGTCATGAATAAGTTCTGACAAGAACGTATAATGCACTAATGAATACTGACTTTGACTAACTAAAAGGGGCGAAATTAATCATCTCGAACAGCGCACAAGAAAGAGAATAGTTCGTTGCCCTTTTGGGTTTCATTTGCTGCTTATCATGCTGCGCACAGTAGTATTACATATATGTTAAGGAGTCTGAACTATTACTAGAGGCGTGGGTTCGAACCTTGCTCTCGTTAATCATGTTAATAGGTTTTGTATTTCGGAGATTATAATGATGATAAGAAGAAAGTTCCTAGCGGGAGCGCTTGACAAGCAAATTAATATTTAGGCCATTAAAAATGCAAATAGAAAAATAGAGATAATTAATGAATGCTTTCTAAGTCTACATTGAAATATGTAGTAATAGTATTCCTAAAGTTATATGAAAAGATTAAAAATTTTCAGCTAGAAAACGTTAGTAAATGATTTTGTTCCAAATGAATAGGTACCTAATTAATCAATAATTAATGGTTTTTATTCGGATTAATGCCGATCTTAGGTAGTGCACCGCATATGTCATATGTCGCTTACGCCCTCACCCACTAACACAACAACGCGTCGCTATCCGGCCGCTATAGCTCTGTAGTCAATCCGCACTTTTAGTCGCTAAAAGCACAGTTTGTAAACAGCCTCGTCTGGTTTGCCCTAAAAGCAGTAATTCTAGTAGAGTCTCCTATGTTTTTAATAATCGTTAGTGGCCTTCCTAAGAGCGTAGACGGTGCCAGTCTTATTGGATTTTCCGACGATATTTAAAGTTCATTCATATCTACAGACATTGAAAGTGGCAGATACGTATGGTGGCAGACACAAAATTTTAAAGTTCTCATATCTACACAGACACGTAAAAATCTATTGATTATAAACTGAATTTATTCATTGAGACCGTGCTGTGTCTATGAATGCTTACCTGGCAACGATGCTCTATGTATGAATACTCACAAAAATAAGATAAATGATCTATAAATAAGATATTTCTCCAGTTCGCCACGATATGTGCCTGCCACGTTCAATGTTGGCCAATAGGAACGAATTCTTAATGACCGTTAAAGCGAGCCGTTTAAAAATGTCGATAAGAAATATCAATAGGTACCTAATATGATCAGGTAAAGCTTGAAGCCTAATTTAAAATTAATTTGTAAATATTCTCTCATTTCAAATAATAATATATGCCATACTCTATGTCAGCGCTAAATTCTGCGGTTGTTAAAACCATTATGTTTACGGCAGAAATTGGATTAATCACTCCATGTCAATCAAGAGTTGAGCAAATTACATGATCAAATAAATTACGAGAATGTGCATCGACGAATTAAAGACAAGGCTTATTAACCAGAGATTAATCATTCAAATATAACCGCGTACAGCGAACACAACAATATTATATTATAACAAACTGTAACAGTTAATCAATCAAAATATTAAAATAGGTATAAAAAATAAACAATGATCAAGTAATACCAACGACAACTCGTGAACCCAAACCACAGTATATAGAAGTAAGCACTTAAAATTCTTTGTTTTTTTTTGTGGTCCGGTTCCAAAGAGCTTGAAGCCTAGCCGCCATCTTGTAAAGCTGTTGCCGGGAATTTTCAAACGTGTCGAGTAACTTATATTTTAAAGAAAATAGGAAAATAGATTAAAAAAATCCACCAATTTATGCGTTTCTTATTGTGATTTTATTGCAAATATATCTGAACAGCTTATAGTAATAAAAACCACGTTTTTAGTAAAATAATAATGAATTAAGTTTTTTATAATAATTGGGTTCATAATTTTTCGTTCTTATGTTCTCTATTTATATATTTTAGAGTGTAAAATATTCTTCCAGGAATAAATATGTTGTGGTTCTTTCTCAAATAAATTAATAAAAATGCAAAGACTTCGGTGGAAAGTTTTTGTTGTAGACTTTCAAATTTCTGCAAGACACACACACTAACTTATATTATAATTAGGGTTCAAGCATTATGACTATATCGTTCTGTGTAATACAAAGACTGACTAATTCATTTCATGGTTTGTCAACAATGATGTCTGAGGGTGCACAAGTAGATAGAATTTCAGACGAAGACTAAATAATATCGAGTTGTCTATAATGTGAATAAATGTGAAATGTGAGAATTAAAAGTTATACTAGTAAATGCAGTTCAGACTAAAATCTCATTATTATATACAGTAAGTAAAATGGTATAATCTATGGCATTGCATAAGGAATTGATGGTGATTGTTGTACGCAGTCCATTTTACAAGTTAATGCTTTCTAATCCAAAGATATTTAAAATAAAATTTAGAGAGAACTCTTTAATACGTTATTAAGCTAAATAAATTTATAAATAGGTGTACATGGTTTTCTTGTATTTATTGATAGTTAATAGATAGAACTCGTGACAAAAATACAACTGTGGCACCGATGACGCTATCCAGCTTTGAAACACCTTACCATAGATTTTACTAGAGTGTACTAATGTTTTGGCACCAACACTGAACTAAATAACTACACTAAAGCTATCCCTATTTATATCTAAAAATAATATGTAGGCGCGGACATAATACATACGGGGAAGCAGTTAGATCAGTGCTGTATGCCTGTAGGCATCTCATACATAGATATTTACATGCAAATATGTCATGCATCTAGTTTTGCAACGTCAGTAGTTAGTACCATCTAAATTTGGTAGTTGCTCACACTTTACGAAGTGGACAAGCTTTTATCTTGATCTTCCGCTGAAGACAAAATAAGTGACATATTCAATTCGTGTAACTTTACAACACATATAAACTTCAAACGAATCCACACTTCATAGTTTTATGAGTTGATTTGTTTCAAACGAAATTTGGTTAAAGAAAATAACTAATCCATGAAATATATTTTTCATTCTTAGTAAACAAACAAGAGTAAAGAATCATTCATCATATTTTTTTTTAAATCGCTTCTTTAAGCTGCAGTAATTTCGTTTTCTCTAAATTCTTTTTTGCCACTCTAACGTTTTTTTTTGTTTTTCTATTTTTTGAAACTCATATTTTGATTCAAGTCATTTCCAAAACAGGTTTTAAATAAAAACTGTCTCGGCATACCCTCCCCGTTTTTGTAGATCTTCAATGCAATTGTGTAGCTAAAGAGTTGTATGCGTAATAAGTACCTTACCAGCGGTTAATTCTTCATATAAATTATCATCTACTTCCACAGAAAATCTAATATTTGTAGATAGATCTAATACTTCGTCATGTTACTCATCGAGCAAATTGTAACACAGAATAAAACAAGATTCTTTAAATTACAGAAATACTCATTGCTGCTGTTTGAAGGAACCATTTTTTTCACTTAATACATATTCCTTTTTCATATATTCCACGTAATCACGAGTTATCTAAATGAGTAGTGTGAAGCGTACCAGTTGAATTTTACTACAATAATCGGACAACTGTTTATTGGCTTTCATAGCGTTTGCCGCGTACGGAAATGTCCTTGCTGTGATGACATAGTACAGCGATTACGGTTATGGCTGACCGCTGTCATGCTTAACTAATTACTAATGTCAATATTCCCTCTAATCTTTCCGTTCTAATTTTCTTTTTTCTATCTTAAAGTATATCATCATTTTTCAGAATTTATTATTTTTCAGTACTTATTTATTGAAACGTGTATTTAATTTGCTACATATTTTTTTAGGATTCCTTTCCTGTTTTAGAAACATAAGAGGCTTATATATTCTTCCTTCTTTTTTTCATCGAACCCTCAATGAAGTTGACATTTCTTTAAGATGTCTGTGGAATCTGTACTAAGGCTAGGACTTTCTATACAGTGTGCATTACATTTCATGGTTCCCATATTGTAGCTCCGTTATTATTGGCACGATTTCAATGAAACTTTGGTTGGGGATACCTATCGATCAGGTAATTAAATGCAGCAAGAGATTGGGACTTTCACCACTGGCGTTCGTCGCTAGAATTAAAAAAAGAATTAAATTTTCCCAACATAGACTTTGTCGATGCGCCTGGCTAATATGCCTATCCTAACAAGAGGAAATCTACTATGTAAGATAGAGGGAGCACCGGCCTATGGTGTGCACGTTGTTCGAGCCTGACTTGATGCTCGTTTTCCTTTGCAGTGGTTAGGCTCTAGTAGCCCCCACCGAGAATGGCCCCCTCGGTCTCGCGAGCTCACACCAAAAGACTTTTACTTTTTCACAAAACGCACAACAATTGCGCCAAAGAATTATACTAGGAGACGCAGAGATAACTCCGACAGAGTTAGGAAAAGTAGTTCAACCTAAAAGAAAAGTTTTTTACGCATTACTTTTTAGTAATTGAATATTAAATTAATTAACTTATAATAAACAATAAACTAATAAACGGGAGTTTTTTATTAGTTAAATTGTTTTTAAGTGCCACTGGACAGTCTTCGATATTTTAACATACTGGCATATACATAAAAAATTGAATTTCATGAACGCGTATATTTGACTGTTAGCACAAAGAACGTCACTCCTTAAAATTAAAATGCATGATAAAAAGTGATGTCAAATGAGGAAATATCTTGAAAATATCTTTCATATTTATGTTGGATGTTTCTACTTTAATAAATAAATATTCAAACTATAGAATGAACTGATGTGATTTAAGACGAAGAACTTAGCGGTTCTAACCATCAAATTTAAATAGCTTTAAAATATAAGAATTTATTATTTTATTGTAACGTACTGGTTTTGTATTATGGAGATTTTTTGGTAATGCTAAACAAGATTACGGTAACCCCTTCTTAAATTATAGCGGAAAACGACATTGGTGAAAATCCCATTTTCTTATTGCTACTTAATCACCTTATGGATAGGTATCCCCAATCAAAATTTCATTATAAAGCTATATAGGGTGACTAAATATGCGACTTCAAGATGAAAAGATACCCTAGCAGTACTGTAAAGTAGCGGAAAACGATAGAATTAAACATCGGTGCTTAGTTGATTAATTAAAACCTGGTACACTCATTCATAGTTATTGTTAAGTTGTTCTTTTCAAACATTAAAATAAAATAAGTACATATTGATAATCAAACGAAGAAAAGCGATACTGATACACGTGAAAATATTTTTTTTTTAAAGTTAGATTGAGACACATCAGCTTACCGAGTGACTGGGGTTCAAAAATTCATCGTTTACAAAATATTCTAGTAGATGCGATAATAACTTAAAATAATTGACAATCTGGGCTTTCTATCTACGCTAAAAATATCTTAACGAGTGCCTGAACAATGCAACATTGAAACGGTGGCATTACACCTAATACCTAATAATCGAGTTTTATTTAAAGAATGGCATTCACATATATTTTTAAAAACTTTGAAGTTTCAAACAGTGAGAGCAAATTTGAAATGAGACTTGAGTTCTATAAAACATTTAACCGTTGCTGTATGCCTTCTAGTAACCGACATACCAATGGTGAGGATCGAAATGTGAACACAGTGTACGTACACCTTTTGTTTGTGTTCGCATCGCCATTTCATGAAATGGAATCTAATTTTATCGCTATCGTAACGTCCGTTTTATTCGCACTGGGATTTAAATATTTCTATTGTGGCAGGGTTGGAGGAAAACAGCCAAGTATACAGAAAAAATCAAACATTACATATTTTGGGGTTTCCGGAAATGGCACTGAATAGAGCTCACTAATATAATTTAACAATGTAAAACATAGACATAGAAGTCTTGCATTGTGTCTTACACGTCAACTGTTGTTATAAACCTTATTACAAGCTAAAGCATTATAAATATCTTTTAACTGTTAGCGTTTAATCAATCTTAATTCATTTACGGATTGTAAATGTATGAATAGGCGCCTTAAAATTCGGCTTTTGTTAGATTGAGATTAATGGAAACTTGGAATTAGCGTTGCGGTGATTCAACTACAGATTAATTTTAGAGCTTACAACAAGATGTTCTTTCAAGGGGTGTATCACATCCTATCAGCGCTGATTAATAAATATACAAGTGCGGAATAAAGATGTACATTTCGCGAACGCATTGAACATACCTGAGTAAATTATTATGTTACGGGCTGCATATAATTTTTTGCGTGTTTTTTTGTAAGCTTGATTATCAGACCTGCTTTAAGGAACACTTATTATTAGAGCTTAAAGTTATAAAGTTAAGCTTTAATGGTATTATATTTTTGCAGACTTAATTTATCTTGAAAATACCAATAACTGGATTCATAATCTACAAGATCTATAAATATGATAACGAATAAGATTATTTCAGTTGAAGATAACAGCTTTGCTATTGAAACGTCCGTCCAGTATAGTGCACAGTAAAAAACGATGATGATGATATTACAATATAATGATTTTATTATTTTACAATATCCTTACGGTAACTTTGTTTTTGTATCTCTGTATTTCTTTAGTATTTACAATCATCAATGTAATGGCATAAGATTATTATTAAATTTACTTCACAATGTAAATAATAAGGTCCCTGGCCACGAATTTTAGTAGTATAATAAATATAAACATTGGTTGTTATTATATATTTGTAAAAATTATGCAAAAGTGCTAAAAATGTTCCAAACAAGTGTTTAACAATATTTTTGATACTACCTCCCAAGTAGCATATTTAGTTGTGAATACCACTGCTATAGACACAACTACTTCTATAGTCAATGTTACGTAATTTTTACTACAATTACCAACTTTGAAGGGATATCTACTTAGACGACATATCTGTAGTTGCAGTTGCGTCATGGCCACCAAATAAATTACTTTAAGATTTATTACTTTATGGTGCTAATAAAGTAGTAATTGTTACGTCATTCTTACTTGTTGAGTCACTGTAAAGTGAAGTCGTGCACATAGTTACAGATTAAAAGTCGGCGTTACTAACATATGCTATCAAAATCTGACCTTATTGTAATCATGACCTGCTAGTAATATATTCGGTAAAATTGAGGTAAGCAGCACATAGATATTATCTACCAAAGTTATAGAAACTTTTTGTGTTACAATTACGTAATCATTACTTGCTAGGGCGACTATATGTATTTTTAACAAAAAAGGTACATTTGACTACCACCTTAAAGTAAGCATTCTAAATATATACAACTTTATAGGAAATTTAACTATAAAATGGTAAAGGTAATTAAATGAGCAGTGGTTTCGCTAGGTGCAATATAATAATAATATCAATTTATTGGCATTATACAAATTATACCCATATACATATCAAACTCATATATGCCAAAAAGGCTAAATCATCGTAAGATGCTCTTCCTTTAACCTCCAATCAGTTATGACATCCAGATTTTCACATTGTAATGTTGGCCAAGAGTTTAATTTATGCACTTGATACTCATCTAATTTATACTTCGTTTCATTTTTCGAAGACCCAAGCAATTTTAAACCAAAAAAGTCCTGCTGTCACTTTGACAGATGGATATATAAGATGAATATTAACTATAAAATGAAAAAAAGGTATTGGGTACTAGGATTTAACGTAAGCCAGCTTATTGAGGCTTCGATACACTTCGCATACGTCATCGAGGCTCGTTGAGATATCGGTGACGTATAGCAGACACGATTTCCTGAGATCTGTATTGATACCTCGTCCACAGCGCTGAGCAGAACGATTAACCACTCGTTCTAATAATAATGTTAAAACACAATATGCGAGTTTTATCTTTTTGTTTTTATTATGCATGTATATTTTATCTCTGGTTTATCAAAGTTATGATACAAATATGAGAACTTATAAAAAAAATTATCCACTCTTTAAATTAAAAAACTACATCTTTCTATTGTTCCTTACAACCACGTGATCTTATTTTCTATTACTGTATCTTGTAAACGAAAGTAATAGGTCTCTATCTATCTCCGCCGTTAAACTCTAGTTGGTACCTAAATATTTTTACATACTTTAATATAAGCTTGGCCTCTATAAGATGAATGCCGTCTCAAGAAAGAAATTTGAATTGAATTTGAACATGTTGCACTAGTATTTTGCCGTCGCTATCTAGGTCAATTACTAGTTAATGTAACTTTGAGGTTATAAAGAAGCTAAGAGTTACGCACGGAACTTGAAAGTAAATTCAGTTACTTTCAAGTTCTATTATACTTCAAAGTGAATTCAATTACATTATAGTAATATATACATACAACTTGAAAGTAAATTTAATAGGGGATGATCACGTAAAATTTACGGTAAGGGATAGTGTTAACTGCTACCATCTAGTAAATATCACTTCAGAGTTATACACTTCTAGTATATATTACTCTGAATACGCCAAGTGAAACAAAATGGACGCGCCATTACAATACAATTTCCCTGGAACAATATATAAAATAAACAAGATTATAACTCAACACAGATCCAAATTTTCAATTTCGGTATTCATATTTTTAGTTAATAAGAATAGAGTAAAGTATATTTCTTGACCTACATGCTGAATAACAAAACCACTTATCATTTCTATCAATTAAACTTCATGGCATTTGAGACGAGCGTATTTTTAAGAGCTATCACATATTTACCAGTAAAATGGTAGGCGCTTTTAATTTTATGTCGTAATTGATACAGAATTCACGATTCAATAAGTGGTCTAACAGATACATGTATTTTATATACACATGGACCATTATATTATTGATTCTAACAACAGTTCGAGTGAATATGTAAAAAAGTATAAAGAAGATGAAGGAACAGTAACAATGAATTGCAATGCCATATAAAGTAAAAGTTACTTTTTCGGAACGTTCCAGCTACGTAACAGCTACTATCCGCCTCGTTATGACTACGTAAATATTACGTCCTATAAAAGTAACGATTACGTCGCCATAACGTAATTAGAACTTAATTTGTTCTCCATTTTGGTAGTAGTTACGGATATATCATTTAATTACAACGTAACAGCTACTAGTAAATTTTACTTTGTGGAAATTTGTGCTTTTTCACATACTTATTCGTTTTCTTCTCGCAACCTGTTCACAGTATCGGGATATATATTTTTTTTCTAAATGCAAAATTAGATAGAGAATATACTGTATGAAGTGTTTTTTTTAAATAAACTTCGGCTGTTTAAACAAACAAAAAATCGAAAATTTAAAAAAGTGAGCGAAGAAAACATCGATTTTGTAAAAAAAAGTCTTTAGAAATTTTATGAAATCTTTCACTTAAACTATTGGGACAATACTAGATAACGTGTGTAAAAAAAATCAATGAAATCAGATATGGCGTTTCTGACGAAAAGGGACATACGTAATGGCGGTTTTCCCATATGGATAAAGATATGTAGTAACCCCCTTAAAGAGATTCTATTTTTTGTTTGAATGTTCTACTTCACTGAGAAAACTTATAGAACTTATAGAAATATATATTAAACTCAAATGCATATACTCCTATATAGCAAAAAGTCAAGATGGCATTTTAAATTCAACTGAAGAAAAAGCACTCCTGAAAATGAAAAAATTATAATAATAACATTGAGGAATTAAATATTATTTTATTATCACAATATTCTTTTTTATATTTCGTTGCTCTTATAACTACTAGGGCTAAACATAAATATACAAACAATTCATACATACAAATAATCCTGAAGTTTATCGATGAACAATTATTTTAACCATAAACCAATAACAAATTGCTCCTTATTACATCTTATTCTATCTACATGTACCGCCATACAAAAAAAAAAAGTGAAAAAGAATATATAGTAAACGTTAAATGTTTGCAGTCTGATATTATAAAAAGAATACCCCACAAAATAATGATATCTTTGAACCGACTGAATGGAATCAGCCTTTGTTTTCTATAGAACCCTCGTAATTAGTATTTACTTACATAAGTACTTTTTTATCGTCATAGCGTAAGTAATTTCTGAGAAAAAATATTCAATTTTTCCACCCTTATGCTAATATCTCAACCAGGGTGGTATCCATTGAGTTATTTTTTCTTATTGTATGTGTGATAGTAGTACTGATACGCTTTAATTTCAGCTCTATAGCTTTAGAAGCACTTACTAATGGCTTACCGGATTAGAGCCTTTATTTTGCAAGCTTTGTATGATATTTTTTTATTGCGTCCAACATCTTTTCAAAATTTGTATTTACAAGAAGAACACATATTAAGTTATCCGGTATTCCTGGTTTTATTGTTTCAACACTTTCATTACTTCTTTTATAACAAAATTCTACTTTCCTTTTTTTCAGATGTAACTCGAAAGTGCAGAATAAAACAAACTGCTTTTAAAATTTTTCAAATTTGACCAATGTAACTAAACAAATGGTTTTAATGATAATTGTGCATAAATATATTGTTTTTTTATCAGTTTTTGTCCAAATTGCATTGAATATTTTGGTTAGGCGGTTTCGACTAACATATTCCATGCGATTTTCATATAAAGTTTGATTAATTTTGACTATTGAACGGTACCTTTACCAACAGTTTCTATATTTAATAGTTATATCTCGTTTGAGAGCGGTTATCTATGAAATATAAATTAGAAATGTATCGTGCAATTTAAAACATCTTAATAATCGTTTGACGAACCATTGGATTTTCAGTTTCAGACTATTATGTAATTTTGTTGGTACACGCATGCATAAAATGTTCTGCTAATTGCGTTCCCGATATTGATTATTAATATAACCAACGTGTATCAGCCATTGGGTAATAAATTAGTAAGTATAATTTCAGTCTACGTATTTAATATTGCAAGTGGGAACTAAAAAACTATAAAACACCTGGAAATTTTCTTGCATTGAAGTATCAACTACAAAATCACAACAAAGGGTATCGACTTTTCATTTATTGAATTCACTCTTGAGTTTCTTTTACGTACACTTGCTTGTCTATTTATGCCTAAAATATTTGACTAATATTTTTTTGTATATTGTTTTCGAGAGTTTTGTAAGCTTCTCGTAACATTGGTGTTATTTTATTAATATCACATGCTAGATATTATTTTTTTTATGCCTAATATAGAGCTGTGCTTCAGGAATAAATTAATTAACACTGCTTCAATTTCATGTTACTTGCTTGATATACTATTATCTTTTAGACGTCGATTTAATAATAATAATAATAATTTAATGATAATAGGACCTTTCTCTTGAACACAAATGAAGATCAAAATTTTGTTTTTATATAAATAACAAAACACTTATTATTTACTGTTTTCAACAAAAACTGATTAAAATTAAAATAGTTTTGTCTTTAATTTTTTTTTTATTATATGTACATTAAACCCCAATCCCAAAATTATATTTTTATATACTTAAGATATATTTCAAAAAAAGATAAATATCATTATGTACCTATCATTCCGGTTGCAAAGTCATATTGGGTTTTGCTTTGAAGTTTAACATTTAGTCTCAAGGATTTGATAATACTCAATAATAAGATGGGGGAAGCGACTATACGAAAAGGAAACCGATACCTAATATCGCGTCCGAACTGTCTTACTTTGAGTGAAATTTACTTCGCCAAAGAACTTCTTTATAACATATTAAATATAACGTTATATATAACTTTTATAACTCGGTAATAAAACTTTTTGACGTATTAGGATCGATAAGATGATTTACGCCCCAAAACTTTCATGATTTCTTTTCTTTTGATTTCATTATATGCTGAAATTCATAAATAGCAACCGAGCAGGGTGGATAAAGAACCAGCGCATACGATCGAGTTTAAACATTTTATAATAAAACTTTAACGATCTGCACTATCAGATGGAAGATTTCATCTTTTAACATCAACTGTATAATTTATTTGCATTTCGCCTGAAAGAATACATAAATTTATTATTAAACTTACTCAAAAGTTACATACGAAAACGAGCTACAAGCTATGACTTACATAGTTTAGTTTTGCTTATGGAATTTTCTTCGTTATTAAGTAAACACGCAAAGTTTTAAATAAAAAAATTATACTTCGACATTGTAACGCTATTTAATCTTACCTTTTCATTTTTAACTTTAACCTCATTATATATATATATAATATGAGTCACATATATTAATTTGCTAAATGTAAACAGTGGAATGTGAAATCTGTCTGTCAATATATGAATACAGGGTAATTCATGGAACCCGTCCATTAAAAATTTTTTGCTATGATCTCTTTAGGAAAAATAATTTCAATTTTTAAGTCATGGCCAATTTTGATATTTTAAATAGAAACCTATATTTTTTAGCGCATTTTTAGGTTCTACTAGGAATTTTCAAATCAATTTTATAAAACACAATCCGTATAACGGCTATACAGTAAAAGATAGAGAGTTTTTTATGTTGACTGCGGAGGGTATGGGTCTTCTAGTATTGCTAACCAAGCAATAAAAAGTAAACAAAATTATACAGAGTGTCCCATAATTTAGGGTTGATTTGGGGTAACTTCTTAGTACTAAAAGTATTTTTTTTTTCAAATGGAACGCCCTGTATATTTTTAAACCATGTGATGTAGAATTGAATTCTCTATGGAAAAGCTATTGGTGTTCTTATACCTATCTTTAACGCTTCTTTTAGAATTAGCGATTTTCAAAAAATGTAGTTTTTAATTATTAGTATTTAATTAATGGTAGGCGCTGAAAAACAATTTTAACTTTAAGAGCATATACGAAAGACAAAATGTAGTATGAAAAAATTAAATTTATTGAATACA
This sequence comes from Protaetia brevitarsis, assembly GCA_004143645.1. Classification (NCBI taxonomy): domain Eukaryota; kingdom Metazoa; phylum Arthropoda; class Insecta; order Coleoptera; family Scarabaeidae; genus Protaetia; species Protaetia brevitarsis. The sequence continues at coordinate 1,883,153 of RXPK01000202.1, read as the reverse complement.
AGATATTCAAAAACGAAATGCTGTATGTATTATGTAGGTATTCATAAAATTATAAGTGTTGTATACGACCTTCATTCGCTTGCAAAAATTTTAGAATCCTGATATAAACTCATATCGTTGTAGCCTGTTTTTATTTGTTCAGGACCTATGCTATCAAACGCTTTAGTTACTCAGCGCTCTAATTCTGCTTTGGTCTATACTTTCTTGTGTCCCCATCAATAAAAGTCCAAGGCGTTAAATCAGAAAACCTTGGTGGCTAAGCACAAGGTACATTGCGTCCAATCCGCCTATCATTACACATTGTACTTAGTATACGATCTACTTCATAAGAAAAATCGTCATCATCACAATTGCAGGTATTGGTAACACTCTCACAGTCAACAAGAGAAATTAAATGTTTGGCTAGGAATAATCGGACGGCATTTAATATGTCTTTACTTTTTTGAAATAAACCTTATAGAATTATGTTATTTTGTCTCTTTGCAGTTTGATTTAATGCCAGCCTTAACCGCAATAGTTACAAATGGTCACGAAGCAGAACTACCCCATCAGAATATTTGGTTTCAACAAGATGGGGCACCTCCTTACTTTCAAATAAATGTCCGTCAAACTTGAAGCTACATTTCCTGGAAGGTGGATAGGACGTCGAGGAGCAATCGAGTAGCCACGGCGTTCCCCACACTTGCATCTGCTAGATTTTTTTTTCTGTGGAGTTATATAAAATCCAAAGTATATTTTAATAGGCCAAATAATTGAAACGGGCCACGGCAAAAAAATACGCTGAGGTGGAACACCTTACTCCTGAAGTTCTCGAGCGAAATGTGCAAAGTATTCAGTGTCAGATGGTTGATGAGGAGCAACTTGAACATCAAATTTTGTTTGTTTAATTGAGATTTTCCTCGATTAAAGCTACATTATTATTTCTTACGTTAAGTACAAGGTACCAATTTTTTGGCACCATCATTTAAATAATTGAACCATCTATAAAAATAAGCAAAAAGAATAGAGGTTGTTATTAAAGAAAAAATATTGATGACGTCATTGTGAAAAATACATGAGCGATTTTTTATGCCATAAGGTGACTAATTAAAAAACAAAATTGACCGGTCCGAGCGTTTTTCTTGAAAGCATTAAATAACGCAATTATGAATTTTGTTCCTTACTTTATCACTACACTATACGTATCTGTATATTTTTTTTTTGTTTAATTTTTAAACCATATTTCTAAATGAGCTAATAATTTACTACACCGTGACAGAAAGACTAGGGCTGCTCCACCTCTCCTCCAAAGTAACGGAAGGTAATCTAGATCCTTATCACGTATGATTCATTTTATGCACGCGTTTGAATAGTGAAAGGGAGAAGTAATTGAAGTAGGAGGACTTGTTCGATCTCGGTATCGCTTCGGTCAAACATATGGATGCTCACATACGCATCAAGTGAACAAATGTAAAACCGCTTTTACTGACGATGCACACGTAATACGGATTGAGATTGTTATAACGCTAGTCAGAAATTTTATTTGTCACTGTTTTTACGGGTAAGGCTTAAACAGGAGATTTGACTCAGCGCAAGTACTAAACAGGAACATTAATACGCAACCTTCATCAGAAGCAGTAGGTACAAGGAGGTTGCTGCTAAAAAAATATTGAGTAAATTTTGGATAGTGCCTTCTAATATGGCAATAAATGTAAGTTGCCTAAAATTTGCCTGGTATAACGAACAAGGAATGTGATTCCTTTGCTGCTTAGTAATTAGTGAGAGATAACATTCAATTCATCATTTTGTCCACTACGACGACTAGAATCTATATATATATATTCTATATATTCTAGAGCGCACATTACCTTAAAATTGTTCCAACAAATTTAGGCCTTTGAGGTAGGTCAGTATCTTTGCTCAATTAGATTGCTCTTAGGCCTTCTAGGGAAGGGTCAACCTTCCAAAAGTTACATATCTCGTTCTTGCAGCGACAGAATAGCGGCCGGAAATATACTCGACGGTCTCCTCGTCTTCTAAACATAGTGTTGGCGTTCAGTCTCATCGAAGAGCCTGATTCTGGGTAAATATTTTCTAAATTTACAGTCATCTGTAAATTCCAATTACCTTGACACTTTTACGGTCAAGTTCAGCTCCTTGGCTCTTGCAACCCTTATTTTCCAAGGGTGCTTGTTTTGTCAATTCAGAGAATGAGTGAGTGCTCAAGTACTCAGAATTTCTTGGCTGGAAGGTTGAGGAAATTTTCTTCTGCGCCGATACTCTTAATAGTATTACTTAAGATCACTTTCAGTGATAGCCAACAGGTCGCCCACCATTGGTAGCCATAGCATTGGGGACAAAATTTACCCCTGCAGATTATCACTGTCCGGCCTGAGTTTGACTATCTCCCCGCTTAGAATTGATATAATATTACAAATTTCTGGTTTGCCCAGAATTTGATTTGCTGTTTAGCAACAGGTGCTACGCCAATGGCAGGTTTGCATATTTTATCATTTCTCAAAAGTAGTATTTATATGGTCGCGAGGCTACTGTATTATGTTTTTGTTATTAAGAATCATAGGGAAATTATCTAGTTAGAGTAGGATCATTTCAATTGTTATAGAACCCATGTAGTACTTAGAATAGGTAGCCTCGTGTAGTACATTTTTTAGGTGGAGCACGGGGTTGGGATGATTTGCAATAATTTAGTTTTCATAAATAAAGTATGTTTACAGCTACAGATTAGTTGCCTTTATGCCCTTCTAGTGCTTTTAACATCGTCTGACTGTCACTGAGGATTTTTATTGATTTGTGTGTGTAGCTTTAACCAAAATCTCTCTAGCAGACATCTAAATAACATTGATTTCAGCCTGAGAGATCGTGACAAAATATTCTTGCATCTATATCCTCAGTTCCTGATCCATCCATAAAGCAGCCTACATTAGTGCTCATTTCGTTGCATCACTGTTCGATCATTGGTTGAGTACACATGATGTCAGATGGTATTCCAAACATACCGTCGGAAGTAACAGATTCCAGGAATTTCTTGGTCACACAGGCCCAAGTATGTGACGATTGATTCGTTGTGTGCCTAGTTTGGTAATCACAGCTTCTAATTCCAATGATCTGAAGGTAGACATTGCTGCCGTAATTTTCATACTTTTTTTTTGTGGATGGAAACCTTTTGTAGGTACTAGGTACCGGTTCTGCCTTCCTTAGTAGTGTGGGATTCCGAAACACTCTAGAGCTCGTATACCCACTAAAACTACCCCAACTCTCGCACCCTACAGTCTACATACCACATGTGCCTAGCTTGCCTTTCCTCTAGCTCCCGGCCACGCATGATACTTCCTGTAGCTTCCGTGATTGCCTGCCAGTCACCTCGGGGATATGCAATACAGTTTCGTTAACTTCTTAGCTGTTTCATGAAAAGAATGTGTTCAACCGTGTCGCACCCGTCACAGCATGCGCATTTGTAGGTGTCTGCCCACCGCTTCCTCGGAAGGTATTCCCGGAAACAACCGTGTCTGGATAGGGACTGCGTGACGTAGTAATCGACCTCGACGTCCATCCGCAGTCAGGGATAAGTTCATGGATCCACCTTGCCTTGGCGCTCATGTCCTATTTTTCTTGCCATGCTCGTACAAGCTGCGTTCTTGCCTCTTAGCTTGGACACTGAGGCATATCTACTCTCTCCCTGACCAGTAATTCAATAGGGGATATTGATGTGTACGCGCTGTATACACGAATGCAGCCCCTTCTGCGGGTTGCACGTATCCTTTGCAAGAGCTTCTGGTTAACAATGGCAGCGCCCCATACTGGCACAGCATACAGCATCTGGCTCTGGACGACGGATACCAGTACTCTCCGTTTGGACGACCTAAGGCCAGCAATATTGGGTATTATGGCAGGTAAGGCCCTACTGGTTTTTTCCGCGTTAATGAGCGTTTTATTCAGGGGTTTAGCAAAAGTAAGCTTCTTGTCCAGCTATATCCGCAAGTACTTCATCGCCTTCTTTGGTGTAGTCGTCTCGTTGCCAACAGCGAAGTGCACAGGGGACATCTTTCATTGCAATTACATGCACATACTTGCGATCCTTTGAATGGACGTAAGTCTTGCAGTAGCTGTTTTGTTTTGCGCGTTTTACCCAAAAGCTACTGCTCCATAGGTTATGGTTGGACGTACTACCAGGACATATAGTCAATGGACTAGCTTTGAAGGTAGCTTCAAAAGTTTCCCATGTATCTTTAGGCATGTCCATAAGGATAGCCTTGCCTTTTGAGCGACCTTTTCTAAACGCCGATTCCAGGATAGTGTCAAATAAGACTCCTAGATATTTTACATGGTCTGCAAATTCAAACTTTACACCTTGAATAGTGGGTAGTATCACTGGTAAACGGTATGGTGGTTCGGTGGTTTTGTGTCTACAAAAGGCGTTAATCAACTGTTGACGAACTGGGGAAATTTCCTTCCCTCCTCTTAATAGTGTTATGATATCATCCACATAAGCCTGCACTTCGGCTCCAAGCGTTTACATGATAGTGGTGGCTATAGCAGTTGGAGCAAAATTCTCCACGTGGACATTCTCTGCCGTTATGCTTGACTATCTCCCCGTTTAGAGTTATGACAAGCCTGTTCGTAAGCATAGCAGCGATCCGGCCTGATATGATCGCGCTTCGCTACTTTAATTGGCATATGTTTAAGAATAAGGTATAATATCATTAAGTTGGCTGGATACTAAATTAAACATTTTTATGTAAATATGTATTTTATATATAGTATAATATATTATACAACTATAGAGAAAAAAAAAGGATAAATCTTTATATAGCGAAATAATTAATGTTCTATACGAGTTGTAGAGAGAGCCAAGATATTTGGATTGTAGATTATGAAAGTATATACTAGTATTAGGATAAACGTAGCTTTCATACACAATTATGTGTGAATACATATCATAAAAGACGTGCAAGAAATCTTTCTGGCAAGTGGCCGTATCGACTTGTGATTGATCTCATTCGATGAATAATGAAAAATGCAATGGAAATGAATCAGAGCTTATTCAGACGAATAATCTATAATAAATCACGGATGCTTTTAGTTTTCCCGACCTCTAGTTTGATGTTTCAGGGCGTGCTCCAGTACGAGAAAGATAATGAGATTCAATTAAAGAAACTCTCGTATTCAAAAATTTCAAAGTATTTAAATTTAAAGATAATATCAATGCAGACAGTATAATTTGTTAATTATGTCTCAAGAACAAATCCTTAGAATTCTTTTGGGCAGGCAAAAATGTCACTAAAGGTTGCCCACACTAGATTCACATGACAGATGTGTAATAAATTGTCATTAAGTGGCACCATTATGTGTCAAAATTTCAAATATAAGTAAATAATAGAACATTATAAACTTTTAATGAACCACTTACGTGGAATACCCTGTATAGTATATGAAACCAATACACATACCTGTGACATATTTCTAACATAAAGGAGTGTTAGAGATTTCAATAAACAAATATGTTTTTGCGCCTCCGTCAAGAAACACTCATTTTGCAGTACTTAAAGGCAAAAATGTCACTAAAGTTTGGGCACACTAGATTCCACATGACAGACGTGTAATAAAGCTACTGTTCAACCATGCTAAGATGAACTAGTGTCTTCATTGCACTTGTTATTGATAAATAGATATTAAACTAGAAGGAAAATTACAGAAAGGATTAATTCTCGGAAACGTCAAAATACTAAGGTATGTAACATTTGTGCCAACTTGTATTGTCAACACCCTAGTGTCAATTTTTTTTTTCTATTTTCAATTCAAAATTAAGACTTGTTGGCCCAAAAAACATTGTGTATCACACGGCCAGAAACTCTTTTGCGAGTATTCGTACTTGTGGGCCTCGGCTACCGCATCGTCCCACAAACCGTACTCATACTCGCAAAACTGTAGTTTCTGGCCTAGTGATACAAATAACTATGAGGCCCGCGTCGCAATACGTATTGCCCAACTCTAGCTATAAATGAGATATACTGCTTAACGTGGTATTATGATATCGTAATGCGGCTTCAAGCGATACCCGTAGGCTTCACAATCATTTGCGGTAAATCTGCAAATGATATATTATATATGTGCCTAATGCGACATATACATGAATTATTCCATTTATCCATCATTCCCCTTCTACTTTTACAGTTGAGGGATTCGGTAAATAGTGTTTTACATAAAAAAAGAAGTGGTTTGTTAAATTAAAATGAACGACAACACGACTTGAATTGCTAATATCTCCCCCTCAATCCGGTGAACGCTAGCAAAACAAATATTAAACGAAACATCGCGGGAAACGGAAACTAGAATTTATTTAACGAATAGAATATAAAATATTCTCGAATTGGGAATAATTTCCGGCGAATTACGTAATTAAGTTGGAACAATCAAGTTCCTTGGAGGTTTTCGTTTCCATGGAAGGAGGACGCTCTGGACGTGTAATTATTTTAATTCAAACGAATGGCTCTTTAAAATGTTGCGGCACGTTTAACGTTTAAGAAGTCTAATTTATTATTTAAATTTCATTTTAATCACTCTTTTTCTAAATAAGTTTGTAAAATATCGTAGTAACATTACTTACTATAAATTGATTGTGATCAAGTATTTAATAATTTCGTTTCTTATTACCCTGTCATTTGTTATACTTATATGTACAACATACATGCATCAATATTTAGCCTGACCAAGAAATTAATCTTTCTTTACCTTTATGTATTTTTTTCAATGTTTGTTTTTTAAGTAATTCATATAATTTTAATGTTGCTGCCAGTTTGTTGCTGCTTGTTAACCACCTTATATGCGATGAGATTTCACCAAAATTTTGAAAGAATCAGTAAATCAATTTGCTATGACATAGTAATAAAAATCGCTAGTGTGGACAATATGAATTTCCAACAATCAAATGGAACTTAATTAATTAATAATGTGGAAACCACACTCTGATAGAAGCAGTACTCTAAACCAGGAAAATATTTCTTCCAGCATATTTCTTTGCTTCAAGTTTCTTGCATCAAAGAAATAGATATTTAATATACAAAAATATTCTCTTTTGATTTAAAAGCAATATTATTTACTCAACTGTATTGAAAATTAAGGGTCAATTCGAAAAAAAGTTCTGCAATCGATGAGGGTATTGTTAAAGGGAAATGAGAAATTAGGTCCCACAGGTTGGAATCTTGTCTCCTCTCTCTTAAGCTGCTCCACTAGACCACCTAATTTCATTGTCTCATTTATGCTGATTATCTATTTATATAACGGTTTCCAAAGTTTTTAGTAGAACACATGCAAGCAAATCACCGATAGAAGAAAAAGCGATTGCCAATTGTTAGAAATTACGAGTTGCGATGAAGAACTCTAGAAAGCTTTAGAAGGCTGTCACACAGACTTCTGTTCAGTTATCTATTGTATAAATGCTATAGACTACGGCCGCGGAAGTCCATCTGACAGTTTAACCAAACTAATGAACAAGAGATCCAGAAGTTCAGAGAATTCAGAAATTTGTAAGAAGTAGCTTGTTTCTTAACTTTTCTTCTGAGATACTGTGATCTCTGCCTGTCGCACATCACATCGGATTCTTTTCTGCTAACCACATTCGTAAACGCGCCAGTTTCACTAAACGTGAACTAAACACCCTTTTCTAAGCCGACTGGAATAATTTAGATCAGACAACCGTCCAGCAAACCGAGTTCATTAATCTCTCCAAACGATCTCCTTGTACTGATGAAATTCTTATCCTATTCAGAAGCTCTAATTTTACAACTACATCCAACCATATTTCTATTGAAGATGTCATCTCTTACATGAAGGCACCTTTTTTTAGAAGACTTAACGATATTGCCAATCCCAGTCGTTGCGAGACCTCTAAATTTGACATACTCGCGCTTAAGCACCTAGAATTGATCCACAGGCGATTATACTCAAAGCTGGTAATGAAGACACTACGCTAGTACTAGACAGCAATGAGATTGAAGATTAAAAATGCTTTCAGTTCTCTAGAATGGTTCCATTGAATGTTCCGTCACTAAATCCATAAAATTATCAATTTTGTTCAGAATCGTACAAATCCATATTAAACCTAGCGATTCGAATGCCCCACAAAATCAGTACACTCAGCGTTCTTTGGCGTACTATGAACAGTTTCATCTACAAGCTCTCCAAATATCACTTTAAGATCCTAAAATCCTATACTGATAATAGCGATTCATTTATACATAACTCGAAACACTTTGTACACATAGTGAGAAGCCTGAGAGCAGATTTTCAAAATTACTTCGGTTTAGTTTCTATGTCGAATGTTTATATATCAAAATTCTTATATTCGATACCCATCCACTAAATTCCTGAAATTTTAGCTTACAATCTACAACCATATTATAAGTATTTGAGGTTCCCTGGTTGCTACCATACATTAGAACCCAACACCTTACAATATCAATCATGACGGTGGATACCTCCTACACAACAGCCACAAATTTCGGTTAGAATGTGCAGTGCGAAAAGTAGAACAGTTTCTAAAATTTCAACAATTTATGTGAGGCACTCTTGGTGCCTCGGTTATTTTTTTCTAAACATTTAAATTAACAGAAAAGAAGATTAAACCATTTTTTTAAGAAGTTATCTTTTCGGCCGAAAACGATAGCGTTCCCCTTTATTTATATTTGAATTTCTCAGGTTTCTACCTTATATCTTATTTTTTCTGCTATTGTCTATGTTTCCAAACCATACACAATATAACACTCTTATAATTAGATTAGTGTTTCCTATATTCCGCTTTCGCATTTTTGTTGATTTTGTTTTTGTTAACCAATGTTTTATACGGGATCTAGTATACTTCGTACATATGATTTTATTCTGGTAGATATTGTACTAACACTGACTGCATAACCGGTCTTAAAACTGATTTTCCGATATATCGATCTTGTACATGGCCAATCATGCACCAAATAAATTCTGAGTGTTGCAGACCAATAAAAACAACAATCAAAAGGATTTTTGTTAGTCTAAGTTATATGTATGACAATAACATGCTTATGGTGAAATTGTATAAAATTGTATAAAAACCAACTTGCAAAAATCGTTGAATCACTGTTGCAAAATAGAAATTTTATGCCGTAATTTGGTGATTAGTAAATTCAACTTCAATCAAGATTAATCATCAAATTAAATTAAAAAAAATGTATGTTTCGAAAATGAGAAACGGTGAAAAGAAAATACTGAAGGATTCTGAAGATGGTGCCAACAAATACAACGAAACATAGTAGGAGTAGCAAAGAATAATAAAATAATTCCACAAAAGAAGTTGTTTTGTATTAATCGAACCTATATATCCAATCTAGAATGTAAAAATTAAAGAAGAAAGAAAAAGGAAAGGCATGAACATAAAAATAAAATAGGAAAAAGTATCTAACATCTCACTGTGTACTAGGAATCGTACACATTGAGAAGAACATCGAATGTCAAAAGTCGAAATGAATTATAAAAGGCAACGGGTTAGCAAATCTCTTTAATTTATTTAATTGGTAGATATTGGCAATAACAAAAAGACACTTTGGTGAGCAGAATGGATATCAGGCGCGTTTGGGTACAAGAAACAGCCCTCATTTGGAAGAGTTTCGCAGATATGATATTTCATAATTACCAACCTTCATCGACTTCGTTTAATAGTTCTCCTACAAAGAAAATATTTTTAGGAAATTTAACTACAACAAAATCTCTTTTCTACAATCCTCTATATTTGAATAATCAGGTTCTTCTTCGTCGTGACAGAATGTGAAAGTATCCTCAATGATCCTCCAGAAATTTATACACTGTTTTGAATACTCTCTGAATCATCATTTCTATTTTATCCTTTTCTTCTCTATGCCACTGAGATTATACTTCTATTTCTATTACGTTCTTCTCAGAAGTATTAGTAATAATCGCGCTATGATCTTTGGGGCCTCCTTTTCTGTTTGTTTTTCTAGATTGTGGTTGAGGATAGCTCCTAATAGTTTCTGGCATAATTATAAGTTGCATTGTTCCCTTCGTTGTTTGCTTATTCGTTATACTTTCATCTATGCTTTTGCTTTGTTAATGTTTTTGGATGATGAGCCTGACAATAGATTTGTCAATGGGAACAGGGGAAAGAAAATGGGTCAAAGGGATATATTCCCGATTTTATAGTTCCAGATACAATATTAGCTGAAGTAAATGCCTTCCCGTAGACTTCATCAACGCTACTGCGCTATTTTATATATTGTATGCCGGATTATTGCTCAATTAAGTCGATAGCAGCCAAATAGTAAGCTTTAAATGGACTAATGACTGAAAGATCTAAAGATAGCTATTATAAGGCTATAATGTTATTATTGTCCCTTGCTAGATCAACAGCTCCAAGGTAATTGTGCCTTTCAAGGTAGTCGTATGTTAACATTGAAGGATAAGCGCATATAATATAATAATTATATAAACAGGTTGTCATTAACGTGCCTTTCGCGCCACGTGCGATGACTTAACTGTTAAACATCCTTTTGTAGTGTTACAGTTTCGTCAAGATTAAAAATTCACCATGCATCTCGCAATCTTGGATCATGTTCGAAAATCACTTTCAAAGCGTTTACACTAAATTTGTTAAAAGATGGAACCCTACTTAGGCTGCATTATTCTGACTGGCAAATGCGTCGCGTTTTAAGTAGGTTAGATGAATTAGATTGATTTTTAGACCACGAATTTGGTATCTCCTTTGTTTAAAATAGGAAATTCGTAAGCGAGTTTCCTTATAACTGTAGATGTAAGGCTATACGCCATTTTTAAACACTTATTATATAGTTTCTTAACAGTTCTTCCTGTTCCTCGTTAAATGCTCTCCTAGTTCCATACTTTGGTGTCACTCTAACTCCCGTGTCTAGATATTCCTTTTTCTTTTTGACATTTCTTTCCAATGTTTGATATCTGATTCCAATTGCATCAGCAGCCACCCTTAAAAAATATATATATTTTGTAATATTAAGGAAATACCTTATCTATGTCATACTTTGAGTGAAAGCTGTTTCAACTCTTCTTTTTTTTTGGATTTGAACTAACTCTAAAGCAAACAACTATAGGCAATATATCATAAATTCATATTGAGTTTACTCAGAATGAGAAGCCGCAAATTACAGTTTTTCTATCTTTACAAAATTGGAGTTATATGAAACATAAATACCATTAGCAGAAAGAAACGGATTCAAACTTGATATATAACAAACCAGTATAGCAATCATCACATTAGATCAGATTGTGATTGAGCTGGCCTTCGGACCTGTTTTACAGGACCTTTTCGGATCAATTGTGATCCCTTTTTTCCTAGAAAACGCTTTCTAATTTTGCCCTCTTCATAAAGCCTACCAACTTTGAGAGCGGTTTCTTTATATAAGTGCTAGCTGTGCGGTTCTACACGCCCATTACAAGAAACCTTGCCCTCACCAGACCGTTACATTGACACAGCACATGAGCTGGTGTTTCTTCCTCCTTTTGACAGAATCTGCGAGTAGCGCCATCTACCAGGCAATATAGCAATCATAGTTGCATTAGAAAATAAGTTTCTATCTGCCAGATTACTTAATTTCAGTTAAAAAATGGTACTAAATACTTTTTATATCGCTTTGGAGCTGCGGCATGAAGTATACATTGATACGGTCCCTGGCAACAATATTAGGGTTACCCACGATTTTAGCAGTATAATAAAACAAAACAATAATTGTTATTATACATTTATAAAAGTTATACAAAAAGTGTTAAAAAGAAACAAGTGCTTTATTAATATTACCAGTACCATTTCGTACCTTTAGGACTTCATCAGTACTTCTTTTTATATCGTCTAAAGAATCTTTCGCCCAGAAGTTGGGTAATGCCTCTACTTGATAATGTATGGTTATCAGTCGCTAAATTAACGACAGGACGATCGATCATCCTTAATGGAACTGCGCTAGAACATTTCCCTTACCCGGAACTTAAATATTGTATTATATGTCTCAATGCTTCCACTGCTTCACTGTGTACTACCTTATAAATAATAACAATAATTTGCATGGATATCATTTGCCATGGTTTTCCCTTACTCCTTGGCCATTGACTTTATATAAGTATATTATATATAATCAATGTCTTTGGCGAATGCTGGGAAATAACGAAAGTCGTTCCATGGGCGCATTTAATAATAACTGATGGCTGACCGATTTACAGTAGACTCACGATTATGTGAACTAATTACATTTCACATATTTCAGCATTTTACACAAAGTAGTATTCATATAATTCCGAGGCCGCTGTATTATATTTTTGTTAGTAACTATCATAGGGAAATTATTTACTTAGAGTAGGAACATTTCAATTGTTATGGAATCCATATATGTGGAGCACGGGATTGGGATGATTTGTAATTATTTAGTTTTTCGTAAATAAAGTGTGTACTACTTTTTCTGTATGGTTGCCCGGTGCGATCTAGATCTGTATCATATCAGAAGGGTAAACTTAAGCCTATATGAAATGATCAATAACAGGATGCATAAAATTAAGCGTCCAAACGACTATCCCATTTCCATAAGAGATTCCCAATGGCACTGCAGCCAGAAGATTTAGTCGAATCCTGCCAGAATAGGCGTTTTGCTTATGAAAGCAAACCTGATCAAATCGGATGATAGACGTAAATATTGCGCCTTTTAGTGTAAAGAAATTTTCTTTACTTATTCTAACTGGCATATAGGCAAACAAACGTTGCACGTTAATGTTGAGCTCTGATTTCGAAAACGGAGCAGAAAAAAGTAAAATCAGTGACAAGTACAACTATTTAAAAAAATATGGCTGTGGAAAATGTTGTAAACACCTGTAAATTATGTGCAGGTGTTGAGAACATCTAATAAAAGCTTTTCGGCAATAAAGCGAACGGCGCAAAGCCAAAACTAGCCGTCTCTCCCGCTATTTTGTAAATTAGAAATGCCTTGCAATCATATTAAATTCAAATGCATTCCATACTAAATATTCAACGTGCTGTTTAAATATTAAAGCACGGATATGAATATGATCGATATTAATACCGGCTTCAGAGTTGAAAGGCAGACTGTATACTCCCTATAGCGCACTATGAACAATATCTTCGCTTGCTATTCATGCAGCAGGTGCTATACTAACGTGTTTAATAGTCTACCTACAGACTACGGGATTTATTAAAAACCGGCCTGCACAACGCGGAAAGCAGTGGATTTAGTTTCAATATATAATGAGAATGGGTTTTCCTCAAGTGGCAACAGCAATTTTGAAGTTTTCGAAGCAAAAATCCCATCGGCTAGATTTAAATTAATGTTCAGATAATAAACTTGAAAGCTGGTCTAATAAGGCGGTAATGGCTACTAATTCCGTGCTTTTGAACGACGACACGCAACTTACAATCAATAGTCAAACACATATATTATGCAAATATTATGTTCGATATATGCGATAAGTAGGAAACATGCAACCGGTGCATATAAAATTGAATTTATGTAATTTACTAGAAAAACTGGTAAGATATACATGAGGGAGAAAAAAGCGTCTAACACAATAGCAGTATGAAATATGTTTGGGTTGTCATTTAAAGGGTATTGACTTCGCTTTTTCTTGAATAGTGTAAAGCTGATTCCTATCTTTATATATATTGTAATGCTACAAGGTAGCATACAGCCCGGTATAAAAAAAGAATATTATGTACACTGTTGAAAATATTACGGTGTTGGCGTTAATTTTGCGCTAGTCAAATATTTTAGTGTTGATTTTTCCAAACTTTGCCAGACGAGTTGACTACGCGTATTTAATACAACAGAAATTACTAGAATTTCGTGTGAATTCTTTGTTCAGGTATGAGGATTGACTATTTTTCTAGACATTCAGAAGCGTCAACCAATCAGAATTTTTCCCTCGGATAGAAATATAGAAACCCCACCTATTCTAATACAGTATTGCATTATACGCACCACCTGCATTGCACGTGTATCTGTTTTCGTGTTTGATTCTCCGTATTAACATATCCAAACAAACCACCAAATGTGACTGACTTGCAAAGTGTAACCTCGTGTTATTAAACGTTAGTTCCAGTGGGCATAAAAAATGTCAACATCTTAAAGATGTATTGGGAACATCTATTTACGCAATTAGTTTAGACTTGAATCAAATAGCATAAACATTCACTTAATTTTATAATGGTTCTCAAAAAAATCATTTTAAAATTGGTACGTTTAGTTGAAACCAAAACTTGTGAATTAGTGGTTTTGCATATTTATAATTGAAAAAACGTCTTAAAGAGAGAATATTGTAGCACTAAGAAATAGGAGTTGAATATTAAAAAGACGTTGTGTTTAGAAAACGGTGATAAATCATCCAATAGATCGCATTCATTTAGTTAAACAGCTAGTAAATTTGTCTAGTCTAGATCAAATAAAATGTGACTAGAAGTATTTTATAATTCCACGTGTCAGTTGGACAAAATAACCCTTAGCAATAGACAATACTTGACTATCTTTGCTCGTCAAATTTAAACTTCTATAGTTCTCGACAAAATAACACGAAAAGAGTGTGGACCTCTCCTGACTATTAAATTAGTCAAAAAAGTGTTAAAATTTTCAACAGTGTAAGCTTTAATTAAATTATTAAACATGGAATTTTTAACATCATAGTGTCATCTATATTCTTTACTTTTTAATCATAAGTGTGCTCTCTCAAATGCCAGATGACATGCGGGGTGAGAATTTCTGACTGCAACAGACTAGAGGCCGCGCTAGTATTAAAAAAATTATCAATGAATGGTGGATTAAAGGATCTCGTTTAATCTTTGGTGTGACTGGAGATGTTGGAGAAGAATGTTGCTTGTGTGTCCTTTGCTCAGATATTCATATTTATAGTGCTTAGTTCCAGTGAAATAGTGTGCACGAGACTCAGGTACATAAATTATGAAGCTTGATTTTGTACGATAAAGAAAACATTTAAGTTCGAACACATGAGATTTTTATTTATAAATCGCTTCGAAATGTGGAACCGTGTAAAAACACCATAAATAAGGATAAACATATCTTAGGTACGTAAAATGAGTTCGCTTATTGAATAGCAATGACGTTTTTAATTAGTAATTCCACTTTTTGCTATATATTTATCATTGAAAATAAGTACGGTTAAAATTAACTTTCAAAATTCCCGCGTTTCCGAGAAGTTCATTGGAGTAATTCTATGCTTAAAAGTAGGGTAAAACAGTGTGTAGAACATAACAAATTAATGTATTTATGCTTTTAACTGTAATAGGAGGAATTTTTCCCAAGAAAAATTTTTCTCTTCACGCAAGATTCGAACCTACATCCTCTCGTTTGCCGAACGAGCACTTTACCAATTAACCTAGTAGATGATGATATTTCGAGCGTTTAACCGAACAAAAAAAAGTTCCTCAAATTTTATGGAATAAGTATCTTGGGTTTTTGAAAAAAAAATTACGGAAAAAGGTGGTGGCATAAGATTCTGCTCTTGCAAAGATGTCTAATCAGTCAGTCCATTCGAGCGTGTGAGAAATTCTGCTAAATTTACGTATCCCGTAAATGAATCTAAGACAAGAATTCTGTAAACGTTGAAGTCTAGTCCTATCAATGCTGTCCAAGCAATAATAATAAAAACTCACACAAAAGTCGAGTCTTGAAAGCACCAAAGATCCAGTTAAAGCTTTCCGCAACTCACATCCAAACAGTCTTTGCCGCTATAAAAAATCTTAAAATTACTATGCCATAATCTAATTAAATGTAAACCGTGCTCTTTGAAACTAAATTTAGTGTCAAGGAAAAGGCTCAAGTTATACACACAATCTGATAGTATGCAAACTTGATTATTGATTTTAATTTCGATTTTATTCAAGATCGCAGCTCGGGCTTTCGCACGGCTACAAACTAGAGCAGAAGTTTTTTTAATAATCATTGGATATGTCAATAAGTGACTGAAGGTCACTATTTATATGTGAGATGTGTCGACGTGTATCCTCAAAATCACGATATAATATGATTGCGTGTTATCCGCGTAAAGGTGATAACTACAATATTGCAAATATTTAATGATATTTGAAGTGTAAGTTACATAAAGTAAATGTGTCAAATACTGCCCCGAGAAACACCACTGTTATATAAAACTTGTTGAGATCTACCGGCTAAATAAGAAGAAAAAAATTACAGAATTCTGATAAAATCCTACATAATTTAAGAATATATTTGAATGGTATATTTAAAATCCTAGTAAACAAAATAATTATGATTTTGTTATTTATTTTAAACAAACAAAAAATATTTATAATTTGCACCATTTGCAATTTATATTTTTTATATGTATACTTGAAAAGCTTTTGAAAATAAAGCGAAACGTTGGTAATGTACACTTCCATATTTTGCCGACCTAAAAACCAGAAAAAGAAGAAATTAAAGTGATTTAAGAATGTAGCTAAGAGAGTATGGTTAACTGTATCAGATATCTTAGAATAGTCTAACATTACCAAAATTATAATTTGATTGTCATCAGTATTACGCAATAAGTCGTCAGCAATATTAGCAGATTCAGGCTGTACCCCAGGTGGAAATCCGACTGCTTCAAGGGTATAGCTTTTGAGTATCCATACGCTAATCTGTTTGCTAACGGCTTCTTCTATTAACTCAGACGAAACGGGAGAATAGACATAGGTCTCAGGTCACTAAAATCAGTTGGAGTACCTGATTTAGGAAGGCGGCTCATAAGACTTTTCTTCAAGAGCATCAAGAAAAATGCTACCGCCGCAAACTGTAAGCTAAAATTACCGAAAACCTTAAATACCAAACCTAAATGCAATCAAAATAAAAAGCGGGGCCTGTGGGTAATCGAGGAGATCACCTACTTGTTGTCGCCCCAAAATGGTAATTCTTCGCTCAACAGCTGCGGAAAGCGGGCCTAAATTCTCGGTGACGGTGTATCTGCTGCAGTAAGAGCAGTATGTTGACGGCGTAGCTCAACGGTGATGGGAGTGGGCTATCTTAGGATGTTGGTTTAAATCTCGGTAAATGGGTGCTAAGTTCCGATAAAGTACCGAAGCATACAAAATTTAGTGTAATGAAGTGTCAAGAGCCTACTGACACTAGGTACGCACATAAAAGGGATAAGTTACCAAAGTTGGCCAAATTCAATTCCAATAAAATGTAATAATGAAGGTAACAAAACTCATGCAAAAATTCAACAAAGTTCGATTTATTGTAAAGGAAAAGAAATTTGGGTTGACTCTGTATAGTAAAGAATTTATTTTAATAATATGCAAGCCTAGTGTATGTTAGAATTTAGCAAAACAAACAGAAATTCGATAATTATTAAATGTTTTGTAAAATTAAGCAAATAGTTCATACGCTTCCATTACTGAACGATAATTTCGCCGAAAGCGTTAGGCTAAAATACAAGTTTAAATATTTTTACACAAAAAATTTACACAAAGATTCTATACAAATTTCATGCAATTTAAAGTAAGTTGTTAAGTTGTTATTACGACTACATAAATGCAAAATGACTATATATTTAATATTAATTTCCGCAACGAAAGATATTTACTATAATTACTAAATATTGTCTGAAAATAAAATAAAAGAATGAATTTTGAAGTGACTCAAAGTAGAGGTTTGACTTTACGTTATCCAAAGTTACAATGAATTTAATTGTTACTAAAAATAGGTTCCGCAGACTATAAAATGAAATATGGTACCTTAATCGAAGAGTTGGCAGGAGCAAAGGACTTGTCGAGGATACCTGCGTTTAAGAGTTACTGGTGACTGCGATATACTGTCCAAATATAATGGGGTCCAGCTGTATCGCAATAAGGCTACTTTTACACAGTGGAGCGAAAGGGGTAAGTTCTTGTAGGTTGAATTCATATTCCAAGCGGTAACTGATTTCCTGCGTTCTTTAGTGGGTGATTACTTGCAAAGGTGGCTAATTACAATCGGTGACTAATTCCAGTAAGTGGTTACTAACAATAGCTGGCTTCTAACAACGGTGGTTACCATCATCGATGAGTAATGACAATGGGTGGGTACTAACGATAGGTGGTGCTACCAAAAAGCGATACTATACCAAATAAATGGCACGGTAACCAGATGAATGCCAAAAAAGCGAAAAAGCGGAAATTCCGTGAACAATAGAATAATAATAGAAACGACATCCTACCTTGTGGGTGATACAGCACAAATCAGCTCCTCAAAATCCTCATGAAGAGTGATGAAGTGAATTCATCAACTTCGAACACAAAACTAATAATCCCTTCAAATGGGGTAAAATCCAAAATTTCACAAAAAACAACAGATTCTGTAATTCGAATAGGGCCTAAATGATAGTAGATATGTACCTCTATACGTGACCAAGGTTGTCTGGAAATTGGTGAGGATGGGAGGACGCTGCGGTGCCGGAAATCAAATATCCTACACTGATTGGCTAAGTTGAGGATGCGAAACTACTTCCTACGCGCGTACGTTCTGATTGGTGTTAGGTTCAGGTGTATAATACGCTTAAATTGGACTGTAACAAAGATTCGTACAAGTAAACAAGAAGTGATTATATGGATAACCATGGGCAACAAAAAAAAAAACCGAAATACCGTCCGGACTGCAAACGGATTAGTAGCCTCAAAAACAAAAACCATAATCCGTTTCAACGTCAAATTAAAAAAACTGACTGAATATAGATTAAACAGTTTCTGGAAAAAAAAAACAGTTATTATAGGTACATATATCAGGTACTAGAAACCCATTGAAATACGCTACGAATAAGCTTTTCTTTCAACGCTTACTTTATTTATTTTTATTCAACAAGAATGTCAAAATTCCTCTGATATTAACCGCGTTTAATGTCAGCGTCTACCACTGTTGATGATCAAGTGTTCTTAGTTTATATGGATCTGTAGTATTAACAACGAGCATGGAAATCCTGTGTTAATTCAACCTCTCGAAATGATAGGGTATAATTCAGACGGCGTATTATTGCCACTAATTCTTCAGAGTTAAGGGGAATTATTGGATGGGAATTATGTTATTAGTCAGGCCGCATTCGACCTCATTTATATTTAAAATTTACGCAAATTTACCATACACAATTTATCCCTGCCATGTTGCTTTGTAGGAAACACGACCGTACTGAGACTGCCTTTTGCATTCCTGATTATATTGTCGAGTTCTTTCTTCGAGGCGAAACGGGATCGTCCTCAAATTGTTATGCAGAGTGAACAGCACTCAACGTAACCGACATAACAACTATCCTTGGGAAAATCACCGCTTACTGTTGCCGATGCAGCATTTACTCGCAGTAAAGCTATAATGTATTAGTTCAACGATTTGTTCCATTCAAAACCTCGACATTTTTCACTTATTGATAATGTAGAGTAAATTCAGTCAAGTTAAGAAAATTGTCGCGTACGAGGATAGTTTCATAATTCTTTTAACGAAACACATTTTGGCCTCATTTTATTATTCTACATTGCTACAAGAAGAGAACACAAAGTATCTATAGCATTAAATTATTATCACTTGAAATGTACTCCAATCTCACCATAGTAGTCGCAGGCAAACGGGACTAAGCTTTCTATACGATTTTTTCTAATTTTTTTTTTTAATTACTTGGTTGGAAGTTTAAATGCTACACACAAAACTAGAGCCTTTATTTTTTTTATTGCCCAATGTTTAAATCTTAGTGCTATTTTCTTGGGGCAGCACCGTTATCGAGTCACTTTATAATTACATTTCAGGGAAAGGGTTAATTGTAAATAGCATTTGCTCGGAATTAACATTCTTTACTTCTAACAGGAAGGAAGCAACATAAATAACATACAGCTGCAACATAATGAGCACAAGAATTCAAAATTGTAAAGTCTCGTTGGAGCCATCCTGCATGTGATATGAAATTTTGATGGAAAGCGACGAAACCGTTTTCTATCATAGTCTTCTAAGCAAAAGCGTTATATTATTTCTTTACAGTCGATGCATATACCTCTATTAACTTATTTCAGGCTATCTAATCTTAGTATGTTAGACAAATTATCCACTGCATGTGACAATAGACAACAACCTGGTGGAACTACGACAGCTGCAGTAGAAGAGAAGTGTGAGCCTTGTTCAATCGGGCTAAAACATGTGGTGCAACTGATGCCGAAATCGTCAACCTCTAATGAGCTATAATAAGGAGATTAGAAGAGCCAGTAGAGTCGTGGACGAAGCTCTGCCAGAGATTGTCAAATACTCCTCAAGCATCTCAAACTACCGTCTATGCATAGCTATGCTATATCTTGAATATCGATGGCAACCCCTTGAAGGTTCTGAACGGGATGGGTCTCGAACCCTACTCAGGGCTAACTCAACTCATCTTAGGGTAGTAGGAAGGAGACAACCGTTGACGCTGAGGGTAATCCAGATTATACTTCAGTATAGTAAAGCAGCATCCACTTCCCTATGCAATCTGCTAGTTTTTGATAGTATTGATATGGCTCTAACACAGGAATTGTAGCTAGTTGGGGTACGAGTCGCAGGACTTAGCAAAGCGAAGGTGTAATGTTAATTACAACTTACACTCTGGTAGAGTAAGATCTTGTACTTTTATCAAGAAGAGCATAGTCACTCACACTGCTAGATTTTTGTTATAGAGACCTAGCAACCATAAAACTAGAAGGCAATGGTAGCGGCAAGAAGCTAATAATCACTTCTGCTTATCTCCAGTATAATGAACCAAACTCTCCATCACCAGTGGAAGTGGAGATCCTGGTACAACAGTGTGAGGATTATAACTTCCAAGTCGTCATGAGAGCGGATCCCAGAGGAATTAGCAGTTTTGAGGGAGGACCAATACGAAAAAAAGAGACAAGTCACTCTTTTAATCTCCAAGAACTGGGTAGTAGTAAACAGAGGTATGAACCAATTTTTGTAACACACATACGTTATTTATGAAAACTAAATTATTACAAATCATCCCAACCCTATATTAACTCGTAACCAAGAGATTGCACTAGTAGCGTTTCTGTAGTACACGTAGCAGTGGTTAAGTGAATCAGAAGGCAACACCAGATTCACTGGAACAGCTTAAAAGTACAGATATTCAACAAACGAATCATAAGGCAACCGTCTCGGCAACTAGCTGAGGATGTCCTGGCTCTCAACCGAGTACAGCTTGGGACAATGACGCGCCTGCTGATAGGACATGGCTGCTTAAGGAACTGCTTACATAGAAAAAAGAAACTTTTATGCAAATTATGCAACAACGTGGAGAAGACCGCCCACCGTATTGGTTTTGAATACGTTGAATTAGAAAAGCAGAGACTACAAAAGGGACTAACCGGTTTAATTAGCGAGATACGCTAAATACGGAATAATACAGTAGGCCTCAAGTTGCGGTGCTAAAGAGATAAAGAGACTTGACTCGTATTCAGTCTCTAAATCAATCAATCAAAGCTTTTACATATCTTACTCCTTACGCCAATTTACTCCGATCTCCTTTACGTTGGTTAGAAATTTCGGACGAAATGCAGCTCTCCTTGCGGATAGAAACATAATATTATGGCACTTTTGTTGCTGCGACTTCGTATTCTGTTAAAGAAAAATCTGAAAGATTGGTAAGATTTGGTAAGTCCTTCATCGTTTGGTGCATATTGATGTCAAAGGCTCTGCTCCGATAAGCCATTGAAAAGTGCCCCTAAAGCTATCGGGCTGAAATTAAAGCAAATGAGTACTGTCACACATACTATAAATACCAAAAATTAGCTCAATCGATGCCACCCCATTCGAGATATTAGCATAAGGGTGGAAAAATTCAATATTTTTTTCTCAGGAATTACTTAAGCTATCACGTTTAAAAAAATTATATAAGTAAACACTGATTATGGGCATTCTATAAAAAATCAAGAATTAATTCCCTCCACTCAGTTCAAAGTTATTATTATTTTTCCCTTTTTGGGGCTGGTTTTTTTGAGGTTGGTTCAAGGTGCCAACTTAACTTTTTGTTATATTAGACCGTATGCATTTAGGTTTATTATATATTTTTTTCAATTTTTTCTGTGTGGTAGAACATGTAAATAAAAAATCAAATCTCTTTGAATGATCTTAATAAGAACAATTTGTTATTGTTTGTTTTAGGGTTAAAACAATTCCAAACATCCATCAATTTCAGGATTTTCTGTATGTATGTTTCAGCCCTAGTAGTTATAAAAGAATCGAAATATAAAAAGAAAATTATAACAACAAAATGATATTTATTGCCGTACACGCAGTTGAAAGTTATTGTTATTTTTCTTTTTTGAAGAGCGGTTTTTTTTTGAGTTGAGTTTAATGTGTCAATCTGATTTTTTGTTATATAGTAATGTATGTATTTGGGTTCATTATATATTTTTTTAAGTTCTTTCTGTGTGGTAGAACATGCAAATAAAAAAGGAAAATCATCGAGCGGTTTCAGGATTATTTATATGTTGTACACTTCGGCCCTAGTAGTTATGAAAGCACTGAGCTATAAAAATAATTGTGTAAGAATAAATAATAATAAGTAATATATTATTATATAATATATTATCTGTTGTTACATTTATTATTAACATGTATGTATTCATAATCAATATAAAATAATATTTAGCTCCGTACACGAAGGTCAAAGTTCCCTTTGGGGGGTGGTTTTTTGAATTTAAGGTTCCAACTTGACTTTTTGCTGTATAGTAATGCCTACATTTGGGTTTACTATATACTTTTTTCCTAACAAATTCTTTACAAGTGATGTCATATGAACTGAGAAGTATGCTCTTAATTTGCAACCTTCACTGATTCTTCTGGGAAGAATGAATAGCTCCAAATAAGTATTTCTATCAACTTTATCGTTTATTTATTTGTGTAAGTTTTTTTCTTCCAGATATTTTTATAGCAAACCACCGCGATTAATACACTTAATATGTGAGAACATATTTTAACTTGCTTTCTACAGCACTGGTGTTTATTCTACATAAAGAAATTACATTAAACAACAGTCTCCAAACTCTCACAATCAAATAATTGTCATATTTTTTTTTCTGAGGGGTGGTAATGCCTAAGTTATTTTTTAGCTTATCAGGCCCCCGCGGAACCAAATCTCTCTCCTAATCAACATTACGACCCCGGAAAAAACCGATTATCGTAATTGACCAGAGCGAGATTTGAACCCCGGACTCCGCACTGATAGCCGAGCGTGCAAGCCACTCGATAAAACAAGCCAGGTGATAAACCAAATTATGCACGTCTCAGAACATTAATTAAAGAAATATGTATAGTAAATGTATATATCTATTTGGCAGTAAGAACAAAAGAAAAATACGAATAGCGGTTCTGTTCAACATTAAGAAAATCATAACAACTATAAATACATAGCTTGTTGCAATAACAAATGTGGATAGAATTATGTTGTTATTAGAACAATAAATATTTAACAGAGATTTGATTGATTTATGTTAATATGTTACATCATATAAAAACGTATATATTGTACCAAAACGCATAGATTTATAGGTAATAAAAAATCAAGTGGAATTGTTAAATCCAACTTGAAAAACATCCCCCAAAGGAGAAAATACTTATAACTTCGAAGCGTGTGCGGAATTAAATATTATTTTATTGTTAGAATATTCTTTTTTATATGTCGATGCTTTTATAGATACTAGGGCTGAAATGTACATACATATAAATAATCCTGAATCCGATCGATGAATAATTTGAATTTTATCCTTAAAATAATCAATAACCCAATGCTGCTGCTAAGATCAAAGAGGTTTTATTTTTTATTTGTATTACTTCATCGAAAGAACTTGGTGAAATATATAATAAACCCAAATATAATTATACACTCATGTACATATAATAAAAAGTTAAATTGGCACCTTAAACGCAACTCAAAAAAATCACCCCTCAAAAAGGGAAAATAATAATAACTTTGAACTGGGTGTACGGAATTAAATATTATTTTATTGTTACAATATGCTTTTGTATATTTCGGTGCTTTTATAACTAATAGGGCTGAAACATTTATACAAATAATCCTGAAACTAATCGATGAATAATTATTTTAACCCTAAAATAATTAATAACAAATTGCTCCTACTAAAATCATTCAAAGAGATTTGATTTTTTATTTACATGTTCTACCACACAGAAAAAATTGAAAAAATATATAATAAACCTAAATGCATACGGTCTAATATAACAAAAAGCCAAGTTGGCACCTTGAACCAAACTCAAAAAAGCCACCCCTAAAAATGGAAAAATAATAATAACTTTGAACTGAGTGGAGGGAATTAGTTCTTGATTTTTTATAGAATGCCCATAATCAGTGTTTACGTATATAATTTTTTTGAACGTGATAGCTTAAGTAATTCCTGAGAAAAAAAATATTGAATTTTTCCACCCTTATGCTAATATCTCGAATGGGGTGGCATCGATTGAGCTAATTTTTGGTATTTATAGTATGTGTGACAGTAGTACTCATTTGCTTTAATTTCAGCCCGATACCTTTAGGGGCACTTTTCAATGGCTTATCGGAGCAGAGCCTTTGAAACAAAGCTTTGTTTAATCTTAATTTCTTGTCTTGAATAAGGAGAAATCTGTATTAACTGTCAAGTAGTGAGAATTTTTCTGGCATTGTTATCTCATTTTTCTACTAATGTATTTCGAATAATAACGTTCGGTATTATTTATCTACTCTTTTAGGGGCCACATATATTTAGTTTGTTTGATTGTCTTTTTTTGTGCATTTACATGCGGGTATCATCGTGTTGCTATACTAATTTAGATATAAAATTGTTTAATTTGGGCGAACTTTTTGCTAAAGCACATGCTCGAAAAATACATTTTCACGGTAATATCCACTTCTTTTAAGCGCATTTCGCAATAATAATTCTCCTGTTATCAAAATTTATTTTATGCCCTATATGGATTCGTACACGTATGGAATATGGTGCATTTAAATTCCCCGAACGGTGATATTTTAAATAAGCTCACCATGTGCTTAGCAGTGCCCGCGTATGAAATGGAATTGAACGTTGTTGTTGTTGGAGGGGATCGTTTGGTTGAAACCCTATACCTGAAATTGAAAACCGAAACCACAACATCATTGTACGTATACCTGGTTCCCTTGAATCCGGCGAGAATGGAACGGCAGACGAGCCACGCAGAACAAACGTCAATAATGTATTTTAAAATGTGCAGGGTAACATATGGATGACATACCAACGAGAACAATTATTTATTCTTATCGGTATACCACCCTCTAAGATTGGATTTCAATTTCGAGCAAATACAAAACTATTATTCTTTATATATAGATATTTGAATCGTTTGTTTTCTAAAACTATTCAAAAAAAATATCTGCTTGAACGTACTTTCAGAATAAATTGAGTGATAGAGATATATTCACTGGCAGGATGACGGTTATTCTCTAACCCTAAGGCATACTTTTCACCTAAAGACGGAGTGCAAATTTTTCTTATTTTTCGAATCTATGATATTACTTATAGGACTATAATAACTCAGAGGAATAGTATTATTATTTTCAATCAAAACAGAGGATTTGTTACATCATTGTGTAATCATACACCCAGGATAATACATCTAAACAAATGAATACGTAGTTTAAAAATCTAAGCATTGCATATTAAAAGAACTAGTACACACAGGGTCAGAATATTATCTCGATTACTGTGGGCTACCCTAATGGACTACCTAATCGGAAGCTAACCAAAATGGGCCGGCACTACCTGACGTGCTGACAACTTTACAATAGTTGTTAGAAGAAGGTTTCCAAAGATTCTGGGATAATATATGCAACCGCTCTAAATACGATTAATAACAATGATGTAAGCAATACAAGTTGTCAGGTTCACAAGAAAAAGCTAGAAGGCTTAGTAAAACAGGCAACTTCTATTGTTGCAGCTCATACTTCGGACGAAACTTTCAGAATAACGCGATCTTTTTCACCTAACGAAGCTTTAGTACTCTTTGTGGACTGCCCATTAAAAAAGGCTTCCTACTCTTTTCTGCGGTTGAAAGCACAACAAGTCAGTCATGGACTATATCCACTATATTAAAAGCTACAGGTTTCTAAAAAGCTTATGTACCTGAAGAACATATATTAGTAACTGAAACCAGAGCCAACATTACAGATTCTTTTAAATCTAACAGTTGTGAGGTATAGGAACCCGTCCTCAAACAACTGGTCAATTCGGATATGACGGACTATATAATATTTTGCAAACGGGGATGCTGTGGCAGCGGAAGACATAGTAAATACACTAAGGGTTCATCTACAAGACCACAAATGATGAGTACTTGTTTATACTTAGATGGTGTCAGTTAATATACAGGGTGACTTTTAGGGGCATAAAATTTACCCAAAATCGTACAGGAATTCTACCAAAAGTTTTAGTGTGTAGTATACTTTAGTAAATAAGTTGAGTTAAAAGACAATATATCATTTTCGTCTCCAATAATTTTGAAATTTTCATCCAACTTCTCTGCGCAAAATAACATTACAAGGTCTTATTGTTTTTCTTCAATATTTTGCTTAAAACTATTATCTCCCACAAAAGCCTATAATTTGGAGCTTCATTATACAACTTACTACTCCTATCTGACACATGATAACTTATTTTTGTATAACATAAGCGAACAGTATTATACTGGGTGAGTTTTTAAAGTTGAGACAACGGAATATCTCTAAAACACTGCATCAAATAAAAAAAATCCTAATAAGATTTGTTATAATGTAGGGGACTCACTGAATGGTGCCGAACTCGACCCCTCCCCTCCCCTCCTTCTTCCCAGAGTGGGAGGGGGACAGAAATCTTAAATGGGAACCCCCATTTTGTATTGCAGATTCGGATTCTATGCCATCAAGTATGTAGCTTTTGTTGTTGTTTGTTCTCTTTTTTGTGTATTTTTTCTAGATGTTCACAATCATGTTTTTTTTTGCGATTACAGCGCAATCTATTACGAATCGAAAAAAAGTTTCAAACAAAAACTACAAACTTGATGGCGTAGAATCCGAATCTGCAATACAAAATGGGGGTTCCCATTTAAAATTTCAAAGTTGTCCCCCCTCCCACTCTAGGGAGGTGAGGTGGGGGATCGAGTTCGGAACCATTCAGTGAGCCCCCTACATTATAATTTTTTAATTTGATGCAGTGTTTTAGAGATATTCCGTTGTCTCTAGATAAAAAACTCACTCTGTATGTTAAACCCATAGCAGTCAAACTTGTCAAACAAAGCTTTTGGCTCTCGCTTAATTAAGTTTATTTTCGAAAGATTAAGACAATTAAGAAATACGTTGGTATTCCTTAATTGTTTCTTCTTATATTAGTTTTAACACATACAACCTGTGCTATCGGTGAAAAGGAAATTGCTGTCAAACACAATCTAGTTTTAACCAGGGTAAATGGCAAAGTCTATAACGCTTTGACCATCACTAAACTAAGTCTCCAAAAAATTATGAACGACACCAGCTGATCACTTTCTCCTGACAAGAGTGATATTGTTTTGGTTAATCACATTGGACGCTAGGATTCAAACTTTCGAATGTCTAATCCATTTACGTATCCATACATACCGATGACGGCTTAATTAAAAAGTATTAGAAATGGAGCAAGTAGACAAGCTGTAGCTTTCCAAAAAGTTAGAATTCAAAATGAATTTAAATCCAAACCTGGACTTAACATAGACCAACCGTAACACGGGATTGAAAACACGAATGATGGGAATATGGCCAGATGACTTTTCAAAAATGCAGACATAAGCGCGAAAATTACGGGATCGGATGAAACTTTTCATTTTCTCTCAACAGTGCACAAATTATTAGAACACACACCTTCAAATTATTCAGTATCACCTGGTTCCAATGACTAGCGGAAGAGGCTCAAGAGGCCCGCACAAAAGATTTTTGGTGATTTAGGAAACAAAATACCAAAAAACATTGTCGAGTTTCTACGAATAGAGACCTGCTAATAATCCTCTTAATTTCCTCGGACATGCCATAGCTAGCATTCGAAACAGCAACCTTTAAACATATTGATCCAATGGAATCAGATATCCCTAAGCTATTAAGGTGTAAAGATCCCAACCGACAATTTAATAGATTTGTTACACCAGGAGGTTAGATCTTATTCTTCTGATGAGATCTACACACGTGAAGCAGATGCGGACTAATTGCACTTAGTTTCCATTAACCTTATTTTCTGTTGCTTTTTTTTGTTATTGCGGAAGCCCTCTGACATGGAGTCTTCGCAAACACTACAGACTCCTGACTTTTTGTATTCAGTCTCTGTTGCTTAATTTTTATTATTATGCAAAATCGAAACGTTGAATATAATATATTTTTCTTACTTTTAATGCTGCTGGATGGATCCTTATCTTGCAATTTTGGTAAATACGCACAAATTATGAGAAATGTACCATGCTTTTAATGTTTTCTTTGATAAATCATAAAATATTTATTTTAAGGTGTTCCAAGCGTCAATTTTTTGACTCGGCGAGCTGAAATACATTGAAAAAGCCTTTAATATAATTTTGTCCACTAAGAAAGTAGTTTCTGCCTACTGTGCAGCGGCTACTAATATTGAGTGGTATGGCCAAGTAAACAGAGTGGAATGATATTATTTTTCAGTAAACTCAAACAGCTCTACTGAACTGCAGTAGCAACCCTGACTGACATAACTAATAGTGTCTCTGTAGCTTTCCTGTTATGTATGTATGTAGGTAGAAGGGTGATGTTACACTGCGACCTAAAAGATCTGTTGTGTCCCCTATTCTTGCTGCTTTACAGCTGGCCTTGCACAGTGCTACGCAGTTTGAGAGGAGGTGGATTGGTGTTTCTTCCTGTTCCCCACAAAATCTACATTCAAATTCCTTTTCCAATCCTTACTCAGGTGTTCTTCCAATCTACAATGGCCCTTAATATGCGAACGTTGTTCTTACTCAGGTTGATGCATTCTGTAAACCTCTTCTGGTTATAAGATCCCAGAAGAATTTTACTTTGCCTCATTCCCTGGAGATTTTCCCAGTAACTGTATTTTCTCTGCTCCATTTCTATTTTTCGTTTCTTCAGTATTGTACTGCTACTTAACCCGCACAAAAGGGTTCAGGCCCTACAAAAGGCATTCCAGCCCTTTTCTTTGCGAGATTATCCTTTACTTCGTTTCCTTCCACTCCTGTGTGACCCGGAACCCACAGGAGGGTTACTTTATTTCCTTTGCCTTGCTCATTTAATTTCCCTAGGCATTCCCAGACCATCTTGGAACTGATTTCATATGAGCTCAGCGCCTCGATGGCTGCTTGACTATCAGACATGATGATAATCTGCTTTCGATAATTTCTATCCATATTGAACTGAACACATCTTTCAATAGCGTGTATCTCCGCCTGAAATATACTTAGATATTTTCCCAAGCTTTCGAAATATGTGGTTCTAGGCCCATATATTCCTATTTCAGTTCCCTCTGCCGTTTTGGAGCCATCAGTATACCATTTGATGGCATTTCTATTCAAGTTCAATATGGTGTTATGATCCCACTCGCT
The DNA here is from genome assembly GCA_004143645.1 of Protaetia brevitarsis. Classification (NCBI taxonomy): domain Eukaryota; kingdom Metazoa; phylum Arthropoda; class Insecta; order Coleoptera; family Scarabaeidae; genus Protaetia; species Protaetia brevitarsis. Next base: position 1,853,556 of record RXPK01000202.1, on the reverse strand, counting down.
CCTGTTACTGAGCTTTATGATGAATTCCTTCACAAAGCTGAATTTTTTTAACATATCATTCCGGGGCATATCCCAGGTTTGATCACCGTCAGGGGATTGAGGCCTACGCCTAATCATTCCTTCCTTGACGATTCTGAGTGTGGTTCTTTTTGCCACGCCCTCTACTACAATATGGAGAGGGGTGAGATCCAATACTACTTCGATAGCTGCTGTTGGGCAGGTTCTCATAGCCCCGTTATGCGTACACATGCTAATGTTTGCACTTTCGAGAGGTTAATTCTCGCGGTGGCCAGATTAGTTCTTTTGCTCCATGCTACTGATGCATAAGTGATGATCGGTCTCACTATCGCTGTATACATCCAAAGCAGTATTTTTGGGTTGCATTCCCAATTTTTCTCTCCAAAGTTTCTGCACACCATCAGAGCTCTTTTGGCCTTGTTGGTTACTTCAAGTTTATGTTTGTTCCATAGAAGTTTATTGTCTAGGGTAAGGCCTAGATATTTAACCTCCGTTCTCCAATCTATATTTTGCCCATCCAGGCTTTCCTGTTAAGAAGTGATTCTTAGCCCTACGAAAAAATCTTACTTGTCACATAAGCTGATTTTCCTGATATCTATATATATAACTGACCCAAGCAATATCCTTATAATTTGGTTTCTCATTCCTTTTATTGAACACACATGTCAGAGGCAAAAATACACCTTTTCCGTTTACAACATTAAATTGTGGAAATGATTTCCTTTTTTCTCCTGAGGAATTATTGGAAACAGTGGGACAGTTCTCGTGTATAGTCGAGATCAGCTGCTCACTTTTAAATAAATACGTAAGAATAAGTGGTAGCACGTCGCTTGTTTTTGATATGTTAGCTTCTATTTTTTTCGATTTGAAATGTTATATAAGAGACATCTGATTTTCCTTTCGAGTTCTATGGAAAATATGGCTTACATAATAATCCTAGATAAAATTATTTTGTAATTATCCCTCTATTAATACACCAGCGAATATTGGTTAGCAGAATGTGTTATTAGAACAGGTAACAATCTCTCAACGTCTAAATTGGATAACATAGGTGCACAATGCATACAACTTAGAGCAAATAATAGTAGCGAGACAGACGTAATATTCACCGTCAATGTCAGAGCACAGAAACTGGAGCAAATATATCCAACATATTAAACATGTTTTGGTTTTGCGGTATCAGTGTATTGTACGGTGCAGTATTGTAATTCTCTTAAAACTAGGTAGTTGAACCAATCACTTGTTAAACAGTGGACTTTCGGAAAGTTTCATATTTCGTTGCACACGACTCCAGTTTAAATACAACTATTGCAAAGCTTTACGTAGTGACATCTCATTAAAATAAGTTGCCGCAGCTAACTTATCTAATGGTTACATATTGGACGAAAGTAATTAATGGTAAATCAACAACTCGTTCAACTTATTGATTTACTTTTAGTAAATTAAAGATGGCGCACTGTCGTCCTTTTCATTCGATCTTAAGCGCATTATCTAACGAAGACAGATGGTACAGCTTAGCATTTGTAAGGAACAAATTACGCACCTTACCTCATATAAATGTGCAATGTATACGCTTAATGTATATAGCAAATGAAAAAAAAAAACTTTCTCCTAAATTGAAAATCACAAGTTCTCTAATAGTAAGAACTACAATTTCTCCTGCACTTTTTCTAAAATTGTGAACCAAGGTCTCCTCAAGCACATCACTTTTAAATTGGATTTTAAGATTTGTGGCTTTAACATGCTATGTTGCTTTTGCAAATAGTGGAAATATCCATTGGCTTCTCAAATCATGTTTTGGAAATCTTATAAAGAACTCTCTTTTCCAATAACATAAGGGAACTGTCTCTAAACAGGTCAAAGTAATCACGAGGCTGCCTTAGTTGAACCTAATAATAACTTTCGTCGTCTTTTTGACGACGAAATTGCATTTGAAGAATGCTAACCATACGAAATGTGAAGCTGAAAATGAAATAGGAGAAAAAGAAGGAAAATTTACTTTTCACTTGAGTGAAACATTCATAAATATTGTCCATAACTGTTTCTAAAAGCAAACGATTGTGGATTCTGGATTATCAGTTGAGGAGGACTAAGCCACTTTTACTAAGCCCATTCTACTACCCACCCTTGCACAGATCCTGTCTATCCTTGTCTACGAATAACCCGAACTAACCCAAGTGATAATGAGGTCAAGCAATATCGCAGGTGAGGTGCTGCTCATACTGGCCACATTGAACCATAATACTCCTAGACATCCTTCTCGTTCCATATATTTGATCATTTCCGGCCTCATACCGTTTATACCCGGTGCTCTGCCTATTTTAATTTTGCTTACTGCTTTCAAAATTTTAACTCTTGTTATTTCTACTTCATCTTCTTCTTGTTCTCCTTCGTTTTGATATGCTTCTTCTTCGTAATCTTGTTCTTGTCATGTCCTTCTTCATAGTTCCTCCTAATATTTTTTCATAGTGTTCTTTCTATCTCTCAATGATTTTGATTTCTTCTGTGATAATTTCTCCTTCTTGATCTTTTACATTTTTAAGAGGGTTCTTCGTTTTTTTTTCTCAAACTTCTTATTGTATGGTGTAGCATTTTTGTATTGCCGGGACCTTTTCTTCCATTCTTACTCCGAACTCCTTCCATGATTTTGCCTTGGCCTCTTTTACTTGTATCTTTTCTCTTTGCCTTTTATATAGGTTGTAATCTTCCAGATTTTTATTATTTTCCAGGTAATTTTTCCATAACATTTTCTTCTTTTTTATCTCTTGCTTCATTTCATTTGTTCACCAGTGGGTTAATTTCTTTTTGTAAGTTGTTTTGTTTACTTCGCAAATAGCTATATGCTGCTTATGTAATTACTGTTTTATACACTTCCCATACTTTCTCTAAATTCGCTTCGTTCAAACAGAAGACAATTTAATTTTGTTGTTTATCCTTTCTTGATGTCGTTTTGCATATCCTTATTTTTCAATTTATAAGTTTTAATGAGTATATATTCTATTTTCTTCTCACTTTTCATTCTTTTCTCGTACGTTCTTTTATTTTTTATGATTGCCTGCACTAAAAATGTCGTTTCCCACTTCGTATCCTCGTTTTACTCGTACGTCTTTAACTTTCTTCAATGTATTTCTAAATAAGAATTAATCATATATTGACAAAATAATATCATTTTATTGATATTGACTGAGTTCCTATCGTTTTGCAGACGTGTGAGCGGCTATTTATATTTTGTATAGGGCATCAACAGCTTTTTTTTAATAAAGTAAGACAGTGAAAATATATATGTGCATTCTTCATGCATTAGTCTTCGTCATGATAGTGAAACTTATTAAAAAATGCTGGAAATACAAATGTTAACTACGACGCGCACTTCTTATAAAAAGGGGCTATCCACATATTTGAGTATATAGGTAAAATGCCATTCATCCTCGAACGAAAATGCGTATGCTATTGGATGAATAAACTTATCTGGTCTGACTTCTATAAACCGCTTTGGTACTAAGAGTATAAAAATAAATGTGTCTTGGAAAGCATAGTCGGTTGTAGATCAAAGATAGCTATAGACTATCAGCTAATCCATTGGGTTCATTTTTGGTTTCTCTAAAATTGCCTATGCTTTTACGTCTAGAGCCTCGTATTTCTGCGTAAATGAAAAAAGCGAGCCAAAAATACACCAGAAAATGCAGTTTAGATACATGGTATTATAGATAACCCTACCAAATGCAATAAAATATTTTGCGAATTCTGATATTTTACTTGCAGGTATGTAATTCATTCCACCGTAATATCTTAATATATGCGGTAGCTCTTGATTTATTACGTCGCATTGTAGGTACGTCTTTTTTTAATTAACGTAGATAGAGAAATCTAACCCAAGAAGTCTAAACTTAAATTAAAATCTTAATAATCATTGTCATTCATAACGGTTGGTGCATACCTTCGTTTGTGTGAATTAATGAGAAGATATCAAGAAGCAGACGTTGAGATGGCAGCCAAAGACAAATCATGTAATTGGTTTGTTGACAGATTGCATTGTTTCGGTTAAGAGCATAAAATGAATGGGGAAGGCGGTGCACACGTACAGCCCTCATCTGCAATGTTATTAGTATAACGAGGCAATTAATTTTACTCTTTGTAGATAAGACTTTCTTGGGGAAAATATATGCGATAAGTTAATGAATTTTGGGATGTGAAAACCCTTAGCGAATACGATGATAATTTATTTCTAAAAGTATTAGGGCAAAGTGTTTCAAATATTTGTGCTTACTTAATAGGCACATTCCCTTGAAAATCATACACCTATGCACAGAAAGAACGATTTCGTTGCGTTAACCAAATTTGACCTTATTCAACAAAATTATTCGCTTACATAGTGGCAAACAAATTTTATGTTAACCAAAACTTTATTCAAATTAACCAAATCATTTCAGTTAATCCAAATATATATTTTGTTCCAACATCAAATTCCATTTAAATCAATATTTATTTTAATAAATCTTTGTTTTAACCAGGTATTTGTTTGAACGACTAGCTAGAAGCATTTTGCTTTAAAGAACTTCGTTGATTTCATTAAATGCCGTGATTATTTTTGATTGAAATCAAAATGAATGAGTTATTTCAAAAAATTCATATCTATCATATATGGAGAAGCTGATATGTGGCTAAATGGTCGCTAAAATGTTGTAAACGCCAAGTGTTCGCCCCGTTTATTGGGGGTAGATCACAAGGATCACCCCTCGCCACCGTAGTTAGCAATGAAGGCAGGCGTCCTTTCAATAGTCACAGCTCCTATTATATGTTTCTCTAGTAAACATACCAGATTGATATGTTGTATCCGTATTTAACACCTTATTTGTGCTGAATATGTTCCGTTACTGGAATGGAATAAGAGACGCGCTGTCTATGCGACAATTTATGTACTACACATAAGTAGTTAACGTATTTGCTATACTATTTGGAAAGAAAACTGCTATAAAAAAATAAATGCGATACTTAGTTAAATTAACGATATTTTAATGGTGTTTAAAATAAACCGTATAACCAAATTATTTGTTTGACTGAATAGTGTATCTTTTAATATTATTTAAATTAAGAAATAATTTAGTAACTGTAACCAAATATATATTAACAAAGATATTCGGCTGAAAGCAACAAAATGGTTTTTCCTGTGTGGCTACCCCAAATGTTTGTAGACAATGTTATCAACGGAATAATTGAACGCTGGAAGTATATTTAGACCTTAGAATATTTTCCTTAATATGCTGGTATGGTCCCTTATAGTGTGTCACCAACTTTCGATTTCTTGTCTTTTATGGCGCTTGGGAATATCGATGAACAGCAATTGCAAGTCCAAGGTACGCAGATTATCATTATCATTATCATTGGGTAAAGTATGGGAACGATGCGAGCCTAAGCGAGCGAGACAGAAGATATCGGGTCCCTTGCATTACAAGAAACAGATATTTTCTCTCTTGCTTGTTTAGGCTTGAATCGTTCGAGTATTTTTTCTTCAACGTATATCCGCTACCTAGTGTCTGCATTTACCTTTTATTTTTAGTTACCGTTAGACGTATGCTAATATACAATTTTATATTGAAATTTCCAAATTTGAAATTTCAAATAATTTCAATATAATATTTCAAATATGATGTTAAATAATATTACTATTCGTGCTCTAATCCTGGATGTATTATTAAAAAATCTTACACTACATGTTTCGGCGTAAACGCCATTTTTCTGATTGACATTTATACCTGAAGATGATATGTTGACACCGAAACATGTAGTGTAAGATTTTTAGCAATATACTCACATATTGCTATACTTGGAATACGAACATTAGTATTATTTAACATACTTGTATATTTTATCTTGATGTCGTTACACATTGGTGATTTAACGCGTATTCTCAATGTTGTAATTTTATAACTGCTATACTATGATGTAGTTTATTTAAATTGTTCAGTTGGAAATATCAGTTTGTTTTTCAATAATTTAAAGCGACTTTTTCTGTTCGTGGAATATAGGCTTTTTGTTGCACTATGAAATTTTGCGGCCAATTTCGGTTTTTGAAACCTTCATTTGGGTGTATTGCAACAATTGATATTATAAATATAAATATTATAATAATTGTCAATTTTCTGTATTTATGAATTGTCAACAACTATGGTTAGTTACCGTCAACGAACTGTGTAAAACACTGGAATGCGCGTGGTGTACTTAAAAACCGGTCCGCTAGACAGCTGGCCGCCATTTAAGTGACAGGATTGCATTTATACAAATTTTGCTTTTCACGTCTATTATTTGCTGGTTTTAGTAAGAAATAGTTCACAATGTGTTCTCATATTTCCTATAATTAATAATGTTCTGCGAATAGTATTTCCAAATCACAATTACTCCATCATTTTTTATTGTTAGTAAGACGACCACAATAGGAAGATAAAGCCTCGTAAAACCATCAAGATTTTTATAATTTTCAATCATATATCTGCAAAAAGAATTGGATTTAAGTTTAATTATTTTAAACGCATTAATTTTATGTAAATATTTATTGAAATGGTTCATTTCATCATTTAGTAGTATTACAAAATAATGTGAAAAACGAAAGTATCAAACAAGATATATGAACCTACCAGAACTGCTATCTTCTAACGCAAAGCTTGCAATTTGAATGGATGGATGTTTTCTTCCTCGAGACATGCAATAAGGCATGTATACGATGATTCTAATTCAAAACCTTAATATGTAAAAAGATGACATTTACTCCTTTTGACAGTCTATACGTCAATTTGCCACATTCAAAGATGGCGGAACCCAGACCGCTCACGTGCACCCGAAAGCGCGTTCCAGTGTATTAGTTCGTTGGTTACCGTACAGGATTATCTCAGTTATCACGGTTCGATCGTCAGTGTTCTGCAGGCGACGCGCGATGGCGATTTTAGCGCCAAGGAGACAGTCCTATGAACTAAAAACCTCCTTCCAAATCCGCTTATCTTCAATTGGAAATAGATGTTCTTGTATAAATTTGCCAACGTTTGAAGAGAAAACTAACATATTTTGGTTTGAGGAAAAATAACTTTTCATGGCCTGGATTGTATTAATAGTCGAAGCGAGCGCCATGGCAAGTATCACTTTCCCACACAAAATCCTTCTTATCAATAAAAAACTTGTCAATAACTTTTAACATACAAAAAATACTCTGTACGTTGCATATGTTTTCTATGAAGATATTTTCACACAATGCATTTTAAATTTTAACCTCTTGTCTCCTTTTATTGTATTAAAGTTTATTAATTGCGGTACAAGAAAAAAAAATAAAAAGAAAAACTTTTGACTACTTGCATTCTTGCAATTTGTGTCTTGTCTTTCCAGTGTAATCGTATATTACTTTAGAAAAAAAAAAATGCTTAAGCTTTTACTATCCGTAGCTTTTGAAAAAGACGCCAGGATGTACTTTGAAGCTGAATACGACCACTCATTTAATTCCCAATTAATCCACAAAATACAACGCTTAATTTTTAATAACACAACCTCATTTTTCTTTTCAAATCTCTGATAAAAAACTGTTTAGCAAAACAAAATCCTCATCTAAATGGCCCATTTCCATCGTCGTTTATGATATTTTTACTTGATATGTGATGATAGAACAACGCCAGAGAGTATATTACCGTATTTACAAATTATAATCTCATTCCATTAAATTAATTCCTGAAAAACTGCTCGGATATTAACGTACATGTATACGCATACGCGTTGAATATTCTAATAAGTTACTGTTGTCGTTCCCATGAACTTAATCTACCATGTTTTACGATATTCTTTCGCATAAAAACTTTCACGTACGCCTCGATATTAACATAAAGGAAAATCGATTCTTTTCTATCAGACAGGTAAACTTTTCGCTCTAAACTGAGATGAATGTGATGAGTGATACTTTTATCCCTTTTATAAGCCAGGGTGTACAGCGATCTCTCAAAACCAATATTCTTGTTGGGGTGCGGGTTTAGGTTCATGATCGATACGGTCTTGTTTAGGGATAGGAAGCAAATAGCCTCTAGCTCTTTCATCCATTTATGTGCGATAGACTCGATATTTTTGTTAGGGGAAATTGGATCATTCTGATTTCCATACACCTAAGCCGGATCGCAACTCGGTCGCAATAACAAGGGCTGGGATAAAGTACCCTAAATTCTTGCCAAAGTGAAGAATATAATTTTACCGCAAATTATATTAGGAGCGCTAAGCTGGAACTAATGAAATGTTTCATTCAATAGTTTACAGGTGTTAATATATAATTGCTAAGTGAATAACTACGTTATTTTTAAAATCGCAATTGCTTATATAGTGTTGCCAGGAATTTACTGTATTAAAGAGCTAAAGCATTTAAAATAACTCCCTTAATGTTTTCGGAAAGTTTTTAACATATTTAATTCTTCTTGAGGTTAAACTAATCAGCCTTTAGGTTTTCTATTTCAAACATGGATGCAGTAAATACAGATTCAAAATTTGCTACCTAAAATATGACTTCTTGTTTGGAAATAACATTTATTTTTACACACACTGAAAAAAAGAAAATTTTTGTTTAACAAAATCCTATTTGACACAACAGTTTTTAATAATTGTCGGCGAGCAATGATTTATAAATATTGGTCCAACATTCCAAAATTTTTTAGAGGAGGTGTTAATTTAATCATTATAATAATAATATAATAATAATAATAAATTTATTGTTTGCAATTAGACCACTACAGAACGTGTCGATTTTGTAAATAATTATGTACAATGTACATTTGTCATAGTAGACAGAAAATGAATAAATGGAATAAAAATGTATAATACAAACAGAAGAGCGTAAGACGAACAAACATATTAATAAATAAAATAGATAAATAGAAATAGATAAATAGGACATATACATACATACATAAATATAAGTATATATCTAGTCTAACATAGATCACAGATTAATGAATTCCTCCAGACTATAGCACTCCTTTTCCATTAGCATCTGTTTCACCCTGATCTTAAATCGACTGGTTGGTAGTGTTTTATTCCTCTGATAATTGGTTATATAGCTGAGGGCCCCAGTAATTTACCGATAATTTAGTTTTGGACAATCGGTGAAAAGATGGTCGTAATTCATTCCTTGTCCGTGTGGTGTACCCGTGACTGTCACCATTTCTGGTAAATTGTGACTTGTTGTTGTGCACATAGAGAACAGCGGTGAGTATGTATACTGAAGTAGAGGTTAGTATACCTTCTCTCTTGAAATAGCCTCGACAACTTTCATTATTTTTCAGGTTGCACAACGAACGTATGGCTCTTTTTTGGAGGCGGAAGATTCTGTTCGCACCTGCTGCCAAGCCCCAGAAGAGTATACCATAGCTTAGGTGGGAGTGAAATAGGGAGAAATAAGCCATTTTTGCTGCTTCATGGGTTGCGATTAAGTTCAGTCTTTTTATCGCGAATGACGCCGCTGCCAGTTTACTGGCTAGATGATTTATGTGTATATCCCACTTTAATTTATCATCTATTGTAAGGCCTAGAAACTTGACTGGAGGGCTTAAATCCGTGTTTTTCAGGGTGAGAATTATATTTTGTGTTTTATTTATGTTCATTTTTAATTTATTTGCTAGGAACCAGTCTTCTGCTTGCCCAACTACGGCTTTAGACTTTCTTGCTAATTCTATTGGATCGGCATCTTTTACGATGATGGAAGTGTCATCCGCGTATAAACATATTTCTCCGTCATCTATGTTACAGGGAAGATCATTAATATAAATGAGGAATAACAACGGCCCGAGTATCGATCCCTGAGCTATGCCATATTTTATTTCGGAGACTGAAGAAAGGCTTTCGTTCCATTCAGTAACCTGCTGCCTGCCATGCAGGTATGACTTCAGTAACTCCAAAGGACAGCCCCGAACGCCATAAAATTCCAGCTTCCGTAGAAGGTTTGCCGGACTCACAGAGTCAAATGCCTTGCTAAGATCTAATAGCTTCATTTCAGCATACATACCATCTTCAAATGCGTTATGTATAAACTGGATAACGCTTAATATTCCGGTTACAGCGGAGCGTCCTTTTCGATATCCGTATTGTTTGGAAGTGATGTAATTTTTTTTTTTTCCAGATAAGTTGCCAGCCTGGAAGCAATGGCTTGTTCGAAAATTTTCGACACAGCCGGTAAAATACTTATGGGGCGATAATTTTCGGGCATGTTAGTGTCACCTTTCTTGAAAATTGGCAATACTCTGGCGATTTTCAGTTTACTAGGAAAGATGCCTTGAGCAACGCATTTGTTGAATATATCGGCCAAGGGGGTACTAATAGTAGATCCGACTTTTTTAAGTAAATGTACAGAAATGTTATATACGTCTCTTGTATACTTGGCTTTGAAACCTTTAATTATATCTTCTATTTCTGATGGAGAGATGGGTGCGAAGAAGAAAGTTTCAACGTTGCTCAGTTTTAACTTTCCTAGCAATTCACATGATGATCGCGTATCAACGATTCCATCTGCTATACTTTCACCGATCTTATTAAAGTACTTATTTAGGGTTTCTGGAGACATTGAAGAATTTACATTTGTTGAAATGGTACGTCTGGTTTCACTATTTATGATTTCCCAAATGGGTTTAACTTTATTATCAGAATTTGATACAAATTGCAGGTTTCGGTTTCGTTTAAGGTTTGATACATGTTCCAGGTAGTCCTTTTTCAAATCTCGATAATAATTGTAGCAGGCCGGATCTTTTGTTACTACTGCTACTAGACTCCATGCATCGAGTAAGTTTCTTTTTTTGTTTGTTTCATCATCTCGATATAATAATGGTTTATTACGTTGCAATCTTTTTGCTTTTTCAGGGAAGCATTGCTCAAAGTGCTGCATAAATGTGTCATGAAAGTAATCATATGATTTCTGAGCTTCTGGTATTTCCGTGGGTATTTCGAGATCGAGCTCAAGAAGTGTTTTAAAGGTAAGTATATTGCTATCATTTATGCATCTGATTTTTTTATTTTTGTTTTTAGGTACTTCTCAATTGAAATACTGCAAGATAGAACTTGGGCATAATGATCTGATAGATGTAAATTGATTGTATCGGTTGAATAAGTTGAACTTTCAACGTTAGTGAAGATATTATCTATCGGGGTACTGGATGTTGTCGTTACTCGGGATGGTGCATTAAAACACATCTTTAAATTTAGAGTTCCAAGTGCATCGATTATGGCTTGGGTTGTTTGACTTGTAGAGTTATTAAAATTGATGTTAAAATCACCGGCAATAAATATATGTTTATAAACACTGTCTTTGTTTAAAAGATGTAGCACTTCATTAAGTGTATCTTCAAATATTGACATGTTACCAGATGGTGGTCTATATATTGATATTATAATATTTCGTTTGATTTCCACAGCAGCAATCTCAATTTCTTTCTCCACGGATAATGTAACTATATCAGTTCGCTCTATTGCTTGCATTCCATCTTTGAGCATTATGAGCGAACCACCATGAGTACCATTTATTCGACAGTAGCAGCTTATAATATTGTAACCCTCAACATTTATATGGTTTACTTTGTGTTTTGACAAAAAAATGTTCACTTAGGCAAATAACATCGATTTCATAATCCCGTGCTGCGATGTGTAAAGCGTCCGTTTTTGTTGACAGCCCTTGTATGTTATAATTTAGAACACTTAGCTTGTTTTTAGAAGTGCCTTCTTTGTCCCCTCGCAGGTCGGATGAGTTTGTTTCTACCTCCCGCGTACGTATTACTCTTTTGTTTCCGAAAAAACCGGACACTTATACCAGACGGCCACCTCATAGGGTCGAAGAGAACGTCGTCGTTTATGATGTTCGGAAATCCTATTTTAAAAGCATTGCAGCAAGCAAGTATGATAATCCTGCTTTTGTTGCATTTCCACTATTATGTCATTTGTATTGAATTTTTTGATTAATAGCTGAGCTAATTGTTCATTTGTGTAATCCCGCCGGAAGCGATCAGTGTACACCCACTTTCTTTGTGTTTTAATGAAAACTGCATCGTCTTTACCTTTCCCTATGATTTTCTTTGCGATAGATGTATCTATTTTGTTCGGGTTCATTTGTTCTGTAATGGCCTGTTTTTTATTTCTGCTCTCACATAATACTTTAGGATCAGTTCCCTCGGTTTGAGCATTATGTTTTGCAGTTTCCTTCCTGGTTTTCGGGATATTTGTTGTTGTCGGCATATTGCTGTTGCTGCCTCCAGCAGATGGATCACATTTCTTGGTAGGGTCCCCATCAGTTGATTTTGTTGGCGTAACGTTGTCTACTAATTTGTTACTAGTTGTATTGATTTTCTGCTTAATTTCATTTATTACTGTCTTTAATATATTAATTTCTTGCATGAGTTGTTCTTTTACTTCATTTATTTGGTCGCCTTCTGTTCTATTATTTTTATCGCCGAAGGTTTCATTGTTTATGTCAGTAATGTTTGATTCATTTAATGGATTATCGTTTATTTCTTGCTGATCTGCTATTAGCAGAGAATATTCAACTAGTGACTTTTCTAGTTGTTTGCTATTTAAGTTGGTTATTCTATCCTTTAGGTTTTGTATCTCAATATCTTTTTGTTTACAATCGGTACAATCCAAGGTTACATCTTTGCAGCACACTAATTTTCCATTTGTATTAATAAATATTCCGGGAATTTTAACTACACAAGCTGTATGATAGTTTTTACTGCATTCTTGACACGAAATATGACTTTTGGTGATAATTGCGCATTTACTACACGCTACAGAATCGTTACTTTGTTGTCGCGTTCGGCCTGCCATATTAACTGATCTTAATTTATTACAAATATTATTAATTTCCTGTTATGTTAACTCAGAGACGAATCTTTTTTACCTTTTTCTTTACAGTGTATGTAAAATATTTTTGCCGTACCCGCGAAAAAAGCCAAGTCCCGGTCAACCCGTCGGAGACCGAGCTTCTATCGGTGTTTGGCTTATGTTTACGGTTAGATTGTTTATAATCAAAGTCTAATATGATTCTGACCCTACCTTGCTTTTTTTTTGTTTACCAATTACGCACTACACCTTACTATTGCACTTTCACATAAATTTTGTTTTTACTTTCTTATAATCTCTATGTTTAATGCTAGCAGTTGAGATTAATGTGAAGTTAATTAATGCTCTTGTCAACAGTGTAAAACTGTTCAGAGAATATATTAAGGTCTGTTCTTTGAATAATATTCACTTTTGTGGGGCAGTGAAGTTCATATCGTTCGTGTAACTACTGTAAAGTGTTGATTATACATGCTTCAATGGTACACCAAAACAAGAAAATTATTGAATTAATCAGAAGTTATGAATACATAATCAAAAGTAATTACCTTGATTTAACTTTGTCGGTGTTATCTTAACAATTAGTTAATATTTATTTCACCGTTTTCAATTAAATTGTGAATTGCAATAATACCAATAATTCGATGTCTTTTTTCTCTAAAACTATTTAAGGAAACAAGTAAGTCACCATACATGAGTTCTGAGATATTACGCTTCCAAAATCGCATATTAATTAACCCATTAGCTTGCAGAACACATTTTCAAAAATTATCGAAGTGATTGTATACTACCAATACCAGCCTCTTTTTTAAAAATTTAATTAATTCATCAAATTCAACACCGATTTCTTAGTTGTAAGAGTACTAACACAGCTCTCTATGAATTCATTGAGGGAATTCGCGATGTCTTTGATAGCGGTGATATATGTTGTGGTCTCTCTATTGACGCTACTAAGATATTCGACACGATGTCACAAATTTCTATTAAAAAAAACTGTATCGTTATGGAATCCGGGGTGTGGTGTGTGACTGGTTCAAGTCGTACAGCAAGAGAAAAAGTTTGAGTTGGTAGTAAAGAAAAATATGACGTGAACACAATTTCTACGGGATATATTGGAACATCCGGCTCTACTCAAATAAATGAAAAGAAGTTAGTTAAAAGAGTCAAAGAATACCAAAGAGATATAATAAATTCCAGCGTAGGCAACCACCTACATCAAACTGGATATCAAATTGATCAAGAAAAATTACAATTATTTCTTATATATTATTATTATGAAAGATGAAAAAGATTAAAGCTAACATTAGTAGAAGCTTATGAAACAGAGAAACATCTAAAAGAACATAATAACTGCCTTAAGGCTGGGATATCATATAAAAAATCTCGTCACAAGCTATTTTCGCATAAATTAAAATCTCTCGAATAATAGATGGCCCCCTATGTACGATTTCATAGTAAAATTAATTATTTTACAATTTGTGCAGCATTGAACTTTGAATTGCCTAACTATAAGTTCACGAAAGTGGATATAATTTTATATTTCCATTAATTTGCAACATGTAGTGCTGTTTGCCTACGCTGAGGTATCTAAAATCCACACAAAATCTAAACGAGAAATGCGTATCTAGGAACATAAAACACGCCCCTCTCCTAATATAAATCCGAATACCTCTTTTGAAGATACGAGCACAATACGAGTTTTTCTTTTCCAACAACGATAGGTGGAATATACAGTGCGTAAAAAAAAATCAGATTTTTTTATGAATTTATCAAAAACTGTTAATAAATAAATAAAAAACAATTGTGCAAGGTTGTTTTATATTATTACTCGTATAACCATGTTGTGATTTTTTTCGTGACTTTTGTTGAGTTTTTATAGAAACAATCTATTTTTTGAGTGAGACCCCTGGAGCCTTATTATCGAATCTGAGGAAGTGGAAATTTCGAGAGAATTGTCAAACAATTCCTACGATTACAATAGTTGGTATTCTCGAGTTCAATTTCTCACGTTTTCGTAGGAAAGTACAACCCCCGGTATTTTTTCCTACAAATAAACAAGGGAATTTGCTGGAGAAATTGAATCGGCTTCGCTCGGTCTCACATCGGTGGTTTCCGCGTTTGTTGTTATATATATATATTCGTGAATTATCTAACCTAACCTAAGCGATCCTAATAAAAGTAAAAGTAATACATAATATAACTTTATTAACTATAATATTTGGTTGTAGGATAACCAACAACTTAGAGATTACAACTAAAGCCGGTTGAAATAATATCTTATATATTCTCCCCTAATTTTATATATTATGCATTGTGATGGATGCTGAGGGAATATTGTTGGTCGAGAAAATATCTAAAAATAAAGATCAAGCTGAAGGACTTTCTGAAGCACCCACAAGACAGTTTCTGCCTGCTCCATATCTTATCTATGGCCTGCTCAGAGTAAATGCATTTGAGTAGTTAAGCAGTAATTTGTTTGAATGATAATAAAGCTTTAGTCAGAAATATAATTTAATGATTGTAAGCTTACGCGGCGAAATCCGAGCTATTTATTTCGGCATGTTTGGCTATCTACTCTATTAGTCGTTGCTTCCCTAATAGCCAAATTTAAATTTACCGCCATTATTTTTAGTAACTTCAACGTAAAGGCACTAAATAACTATCAATGTAGTACAAAAAAAAATACCTAAATAGTAGGTAATTTTATGTTTCAACGTTGAAGTTACTAAGAATAATTCCGGGCAATTTAAGTTTTCTCTATGTGGGTTTTGTATAGCTGTAATATGTCTAGACTTTTTCTCTACCACGATTTTTATTTTAAAAAAATGTGTTAAAATAATATCGATTAACGTAAAGAAATCGATCACTATATTTTAAATTAAAATACAAGCAGCTGTTATAAACACATCTCTTTCTACCGCCGTTTCTATCGGTCCCTCTCCATCCCTTCTTAATTTATGACTTGACAACAAGGTACTATATGATTCCCCGGGAGTAAAAGTTATACTTACCCAGGTAACCAAATTTAAATTTCCCACAATTATTTTTAGTAACTTCAACATAAAGATATTAAAATAACTATTAATGTAATACAAAATTGTAGGTAATTTCATGATTCAACGTTGAAGTTAATGAAAATAATTGTGGGAAATTTAAATTTGGTTGCCTTGGTGGCAATTAGAACGGAAGAAGGAAGAGGTAAGAGATAACAGGTATATATTAAATCGGTACCTGTTCTATATTCATATCTGTTACCAAATAACTGTTACAAGTATTTGTACTATCTCTATTTGGTTGTCAGTTGTCAGTTATATTTCATATTGTTTATGTCACATTTCTTGTACGTTCTCGTCTATTTTTTACTAAAATTGATATGATGTCTTGTTCGTTGCTGTTTCTTCTTGTTATTTTGGATATATTAAACACCTGTTCTTTATTACCTGCATTTTAATTCAATAAGGTAAGACTATAATGCATTATGTATCAATACTATACATGCACTTTTCAGTTTTAGTTTAAAAAAAATTGTGTTTATTGTGAGGAAGACGCATTTATTTTAATGACCCAGCATCACAGGGGAACCCAAAATCCAGAAGGATCTTGAGAATACAATTTGAAATCTTGTATTTAACAATTTACGCAGTAGTGTCCTGAGAGAGATTTTAATCATTATAATTTTGTGGACCATAAAAACAATATTATTGGACGATTTTAAGAAAAAAATGTATTTGTAGGGAGAAGTCTCCTGAAAAACCAACAGAAGCTAATGTAAGCAACAATAGATAATATTGAGCTCCGCATGACAGTTGGTCCAAGAATTTTACGATAACAGGATCATTAATCAAGGCCTTTGGCCACCCAGGTCCCTCCAATTTAATATCTGCTAATTTTTATGTATTTGGTTGAATTAAAAATAATATTTTTAACAACAGACTTCATAATCTGGAAGAGCTTCAAGATGCAATAGGAACGAAGTTCAACAAATTATTATTATAATTCGACAATATGACGAGTAGAATTAACGTCTGCTTAACAAATCATGGACAACATTTTCAACATCTCATGTGATTTATTATAATGAAAAATTGTTCTAATTTAACAAATTTTTAATATAATGAAATTATCGGATTTAATATTAATTGTATTATTATTTAATCTTTATTAACCCCTTAAAAATGAATACTTATTGAGTTTTGACTTTCAAAATTATAAGGAATTGTGTCATTACGAGTGCCGATCTGTATATTTGGTTGTCTATAGTTCTCATCTTATTCATTTACGAATACTAGTATTTACTATCTATTAGCAAAAAAAGAAAAGATCTGGAAGATGCTTTTACAAGTTATTTATATTTCAAGTGATATTGAGGTATTTCAAAAATATAATATCATTAAAAATATACTTAAATATAATGCTGCCATCTATTCACACGTGTACACACTTTTATTGCCGGACATTTTCGTGACGTCACATCATGGCGGTCATTATTTATCGTTTTTACATATTAATGTTCATTTCAGCAAGTTGAGCATATTTCACGATTTCCTTTTCATGAAAATAACATACAAAACGTGCCGCATTGAGTAATTTGCTCAGCTTTGTTTTTTGAAGATTTCTCGTTTATTAATGATAATTATTGATACAAAATCTATCACTCAAGGAACAACAAAACAAGTAATGTTTTCAGTTTTTGAATTCTTTCAATTTTGTTATCGTTTGGGAAATGAACATTAAAATCAAAAATTATCATTCAATGTAGGAATCTGTAGAGTGATATCCCAGCCTTAATGATCAACTATATTTAAATTAGGATTTAAGTAGGAGAAGGTTTAATTTTCTCCTACTTAAATATCTAAAACTTTTAATTTTTATTATAACCATTACATTAGTTTTAATTCTTATTTATTCGTCATAGTGTATTTGGTCTCTGATATATTAGGTTGTCTTTTCGTTCTTCATTAATCACACTTAATCAATATAAATAAAATTAGTAATCTCCTATAACATTTAATTTCATATGCTCATCACTTGAATGTAGCTAACTATAATATTTCTTAGGTATTAAATTTAAACTTAGCTTAATTATTATATTTCCCACTTATTTATATTTTTATTTTAAATGTAATATATCTCTGGTTGTAACACATTTTATATTATATAGCCCTGTGGTGTGTTTTTAGTGTGTATTCAGTGTAACCCAACGCTGGTAAAGGTATTGTTCCGGAGAAGTTTCGACCGCGGAGCTACACTAAGGTATTTAATGTATTCTTACGGTCCATCAGTTTTCAAGTTTTTTAAATTTCAACTATTGCATTTTGTAGGTAGTTTATTTTTTTAATTCGGTTGATTTGCAATGGATGTTCAGATGTGTAAAAAAAATACACCTCACTGTTGGATAATTCTAAAAATATAAATTAGTAATAAATTTTATTAACTTTCAATCAATTTTACATCAATCAACTATTATAAATTTTAATATTACAAACTATCAAAATCTTAATCTTCATTTATAAATTTAGTCATACTAACGCAATAATGATGTTCTATATTTACACAAACCTTCAACTCGGCATGAATTATATCCATGATTTGTTAAGAGCGCGTTGGCTTCCAAATCTGACAACGTATTCAATACCAGACAGGTAAACAGGGAAGTATATGCATAATATGCATGAAAAATAACAGCTCCATGTGTTTTGTCCAAAATCGTAATGTACCTAATTTCATATTTTCAGTTGGTAATGTAGACAATTAAATTTTTACATGAATATTTGTGTAACGTGGAGTTTATCAGTGTTATCTTAACAATTGGTTAATATTTACTTCAACCGTTTTAAATTATGTATTGCAATAATGCAAACGTAAATTGTTCTACTTAACCATAGCAACTGCGAATTTTCTCCGTTGCACGTATACGTCATATAATGATGAAGCAATATGTAAAGTTTATATGTATACAAACTTTCAATCTGAAATGACTTATATCCTATGTTTTGGTAATCATTTCATTATTAAGTGAAGATATTTTCTAAATTGTCGTTCTGAAACTACAATATGTATCATAAAGCATAACACACTTATTGTAGTTTCAGATCGACAGTTTAGCAAATATCTTCACATTAGTAATGAGATTTCCATCTTAAATTCTCGTTCATTTATTCTTCCACTTATTAAGTATGTAAATTTTTCCGTATAATACATTAACTGGACTAGTAGCACTGAAGATCCTTGGTAAGATGAAACATATGTATGCTAATATCAACCGAGTATTACATTACGTAATTAACGCATGTATAGTGGCTTAAAGTCGTCCTACAATTATTGTTATCCTTTATTGATACATATTGTAGTTTCATATCGACCATTTTAGTAAATATCTTCACGTTAATAATGACATTTCCATCTTAAATTCTCGTTCATTTATTCTTCCACTTAATAGGTATATCTGTGTGTGCGCTACACTGTGCAGCAGTTAATCTTCTCTTCAAAATATTGCCGAAAGTGGCACTTTAATAATAGATTAATTAAAATATTCATGGCAATTTTTCTTGACGTCTGCTAACAAGACACAGATTTCCCATAAGGCATATATAATATTAATATCTCAATTAAAATTAAGATGGGTACAGATTCTAAATTTCGTTGAAAACGAAAAGTTTATATTTACTTATATATACTTTAGGATGCTAATTTTCTCATTATTGCCCACTTCTTATCAACTTTAACGCTAAGAAATGGGTGTAATATACAAAAATTAGCGGAAATCTTAAGGGATATATAAAATTATTGATTTTTTCATAAAATTCGATATGAAACATTAGCTTTCATTGACGTTTATGATTCTTTTAACATATGACTACCTTAAACACAGATGATGGTTTATGATGACTTCCTAACTAAAATATTCGTACAACAGAAGAAGTGTTTGTTAGGGAAATGGATAACTATAGGTACTTATACAGCAATTGTTTGTTAAGTGGCTCACTACAGTTTTTCATTCGGAAACTGAATGTTTTTTGTCTTATCTTCTTAAGTATCACCGGTTCTATTCAATAGAGTTTCTTTATCGTAGTTTTGTTTCTTAGGTTAACTCAGATATACCCAATGTTCTTTATGTAGGCCGGTTACATGCAAGTCCAGACTTGCCAAAACGTGCTTACAGGAAACAATTCCCCTCATTCAAACAATTCTTATGACATTGTAGAAGTACACGGTCGCATTGATCGGAGTTAAAATTCGCGTACTGTGAAAATACGTGTTTTTAGAAATGGCCGATTATGCGATACACCTCGCAAGGTGTGTTTTTTTGTTTTTGTTTTTACATATAACCAATTTTACATCTAATAATCTAAACTATAAAAAAAATATCAAAGATTAATAGTGTAATTTGGAAAATGTGATTAGAGTTGTTCAATATACCTTTTTTTTTTAACTTTAATTTAGTCCGTCCTACATGCAGGACGTTGGGCATAAAACCCCCTACAATCTTATATTTTTGTAGAAATTTTTATTTGAATGAAGCACTTGAAATAGTGGAAACGATCCGAGAATCCAGTGCATATAAATAATTTACCGGAAGCTCAACTTGTGCCCTTACAGAAATAAATGTTTCCACATACACAAGAAAGTCTTTTTAGATTATTCGCTCTTTTCTTTATCGATAACATTCTTGATCTGATAATTAGAAAACCTAACCGTCACATATAACAATAAAAAAATAGGTTGGTCTCAATATTAAAGAATTTAATTCCTAAGTGAATATATTCACCTTCTCGAAGACGCTTTGAGAAAATGAAATCGGTACTCGCAAGAGTTTGGTTTATCTCAAAACAAGCTTGAATAGGTACAGAAGTTTGAAATAAATCCTATTGATGAAGCCATGGTACCTTATTTTGGGCAAATCCACTTATTTTTTGGGAACTTCTTAGCTACAATACCTCCTCTTGAAATACTTGAAATGGTAATAATTCGCGAAATCCGATTTTTTTACAATTAGCTAAATCAGTGGTTCTCAAACTTATTTAGACACTGTACCCCTTTTCACCCACAAAACATTTTAGGTACCCCTTCTCAGTTACCGGTACTAAGTAAACTATAATTAAATATTAAACAAATCTTAAAGCCTCTATGTAGCATAGAAGTATAGTGTTAACTTTGAAACTGAATTACGCATCATGTTTAAATAAAAACAAGAGATATTGTTTACAAACATTTTTATTACATTAAAACAAAACACACAAAAAATTTAAAGAACAAAAACGCTTACTTCACAAGAGATTAGTGAGAAAGGGTGAGCTTGTTTCCCGTTGCACAGTTTATCAAAATGGGTTTTAACTTGGTTAAATACAATCTTAAATGATCTTCAACATTTAATTTGTTTCTAGATTTATTTTTAAGATAGGTTAAACTTGAGAAACCCTTTTCACATAAATAAGTGGTGGAAAACCCAACAAGAAATTTAACAGCAGTGCTTGACAGTTCTTTGTATTCTTCCAATACCGATCCAGAAATCTAACAATGTAGTACCAGCAGTCCAATATTTGTTTTTCAACGTGGGATCATATGATACTTTAATGAGGTGTTCCTTTTGAAAGATAGTCAGGTTAGTGTCCATAGCATCAGCATTAAAGGGGTCACGTATCCAGTTATACTGTTTCTCCAAAGGTGGAAGTACTCTCTTATGAGTCTTCAATGCATTCAAATCTGGCCCATTTGAGTCTTGAGTTCAGTGAAAATAGATATGTTTTTCTCATTATCTTGCAAAAATGTAAGTAATCTTTCAAACGGTTTCGCAGTTGTTATTTTCTATTTGTTTTTCCAGAGAATGATCTTTTTTACCATTGCATCAGTTTCTTCTTCTATATTAAAAATATCAGAAAACACTGCCTTGCATGGATAAATTCCAGATGTTGAGTTTTCCAAAAATATCACTTAAATAAGCCAATTCAAAAGCCAATCAAAATCAGTAAGTACAGAAGACAGATGGGATTTGTGTTCGGTAAAAAAATTATGTAATTCTTTGTGGAGTTCAAATACACGGGACAAAACATTTCCCGAGAAAGCTATCGTACCTCAGTATGTAGCAATAAGTTCTCATGAGGGCTCCCATATCCTGGCATAGAATTTTAAAGTAACGAGATTTTAGGGCCTTAGTTTTATGAAGTTCACAATTTTCACACACTGATCAAGGACATCTTTAGTTCATGAGGGAGGTGCTTAGCCACAAAGCCTATCGGTGAAGGACACAATGAGTGAACTTACACTCAGTTGAAACCGTTTTAATATGGCCTACCAGCCCTGTGATGTGACCGCTCATAGCCTTAGCACCATCCATACACACTGACACACAGTTTTTCCACTCGAGCTGGTTTTCGGAAAAAAAAAGAATCTAACAAATTGAAAATATCTTCACCCTTTTGTCGATGTTTTAAGTGTCTTACAAAATAAATATCTTCAAATATTCATTTTGAAAAATGCCACGTACAAAAACGATCAGTTGGGCTAGGCCAGCGACATCCGTGGTTTCATCGAGTTGTATACCAAAGCAAGGACTAGCTCGAATTGCTCCAACAAGTTGTTCTTTTGTGTCATACACCATATCACTAATTCTCCTTGAACGTATCATTTGATAATGGAATTGCTGTGATTCTTTTTTGCCTCGTTCTCTCCAAACATTCAAGAAAATTTCTGCTGCGGCAGGAGGATTAGGTTTTCGCCAATAGTATGGTTTTTACCAGACTTCGCAATTAAATGACTAACTTTGTAAGAAGCTTTTAGAGCACTTTCATTTTGTTCTGCACCAGAAAGTGTTTTATCGTGTTTTTCCTACTTTTCAAATCTCCAAAAAGACGTTTCAAAGTACCGTAACTCCTTTTTGACTAAGTTCTCATGTTTGCTTTCAAAATGGCGTTTTTAAAGAGAAGGTTTCATAGAATTGTTTGATAAAATTTCTGAACAAACAACGCATTGTGGATTAGGCTCGTCTGAGCTTCCAGTCAAGTAAAACCTAATTTTAAGTACAACTCGTCCATATTTTCTCATTTTACTTTTATATTCATTTGCCAGGTTTTCGGTTTTTTTTATTTTTTCCCTTGAGCTGCTCATTAGTAACAAAACGTTCAGGTCTACTTTCATTTTGTGAAGTTAATGGCCAGAATTTTGATGCAGATCTTCATGAGGCCTTTTCTTTAGAGCCATTTATCCATTGTTAATTTTTATTGTAAAATTCACTTACGTGGTACCTGACTCAGTTTTCAAACAGATGTCCCGTGAACGTGTTTCACAGGATTGAGTGTCCGCAGAATAACACAACACACCACAAAAATAACACAATACTGAGAGCGAGCTTTGTAATAACAGACAATGCTACTGCAGTGCAGTGACACGAGTGATTGGCCGGCCACACAGCCCCAACTCTGATGACTAAGCCCTTAGTGGCGCGCGCACGTAAACGTGTCATCCATACGTGTCCGGGTTGTTTTATTTATATGTTGGCCGGCCGCGTATCCCCCTAAAAATTTTCGCGTACCACAGTTTGAGAACCACTGATCTAAATGATTACAAAGATATACAATAAAGAAGCTCGAGGAAGCTATGTTATTGAAAGTTGGTGAATAGTGATATAATCGTTGTGAAGTAGCACCATAACAACATGGTAATTTTGTGTTCCAATTCAGTTGGGGTAAATCCTCTTCACCCTGTAAAGAGATTTTCACAAAAGAAAAGAAAAGATGTTACAAGTAGCGCGATTTCAAATATTTTGGTCTTACCTTTAGATCTGCTTACCTGATTACCTGAAGGATCATCAGTGCTATTGGTCAAACCTAATGTATTATTATTAAGGTAGATATTTGCTAAATTGTCGATCTGAAACTACAATATGTGTCTATAAAAGATAACAATAATTGTAGAATGACTTTAAGTCACTAAGTCACGTTAAAAATGTGTGTGGTTTGACCAGTAGCGCCGACGATCCTTGGTAAGGTGAAACATATGTATGCCAATATCAACTTAGTGTTACACACGTTTTTAACGTCACCTAATTATTAATCAGCGTTAATTAACGCAAGTATAGTGGCTTAAAGTCGTCCTACAATTATTGTTATCCTTTATAGATACATATTGTAGTTTCAGATCGACAATTTAGCAAATATCTTTACGTTAATAATGAGGTTTCAATCTTAAATTCTCATTCATTTATTCTTCCACTTATCAAGTATATATACGACTTTGTTGAATGTGCATTACTGGTGCTGGTGGGAGAGAGTCCTGTTGTTCACTATTTGGATGGTTTGGTATTTTACCGCTTCCTAGTATATACATTCTAGATGTTCTTTGTTACATCTATAATTACAGAGGCAGTTTTGAAAGAAACTGTTACACACACTCTTGCGATATCAGGGGCAAAAATGGTTGTTTTTCGCCAGTAAATCGACTAGTTATGACTAGAAAAGCTCCGTCTTTGGTGGGGACCAGACTTTTTTAATATGTTGCCTGCGACATTAAAATATAAGGCCAGAGTCACAAATATAAGAAGAAAGTTCAGAAAATACCCTGTTGATGATTTTATTACTGTTATGACTGAAACAGATCGTGAATTTTAGAATGACCTGGGATTTTGTATCCAATTTAATATGTTGGCAACACAATAAACTATCTGTCTATCTATCTATCTACCTGGAGGTTGGGAGTACCTACCAGGCGCATCCCCGAGCTGGTGGATAGGGGAAAGGTCATCTTGTCAGGGTTCCCTTAAGACGAGATGGTTAGTGGCGGTTATAAGTTCATCCTCTCTGCTTAAAACCTGAGCAGGATGAATGAAGACCTATGCCGTGAACCACTCCCCCCTCGCCCGAGCTGTCGTGTCGTGGCTAAGGGCTTGTACAGGGTACAGGCTGATGGAATGCGTAGGTGGATAGAAGACCAGTCTACTAGTACAACCTTGGGGCACCTGGCGCATCCTATTGCATTTAGCCTTACCTCTGCATGCGGGGCTCTGTGGAGGTGGACCTTTTCTTCCCTAGTTACTAGTGGGATCAACCATGGAGGAAGGACGTGGAGGAATTAATAATAATAATAATAATAATAAATTTATTGTTTGCAATTAGACCACTACAGAACGTGTCGATTTTGTAAATAATTATGTACAATGTACATTTGTTTGTTGAATTGGAGCAGGACCTCCATAAGAAGCCTTCCGCTTCCAAGTGAGAGTACCTCACAAGGAAGGAACAAAGGGAGGAGCAAAACGACTGGAGCAGATTTGGGAACAGGGTGGCATCCATTCCCTCTCAAATTGCGTAGCACTGTGCAACTCAAGGGTGTTGCACCTGAGAGCACGTGAAATCGAAGAGGGAGACTTACCTAACCTGAGGCCTTCTGATATCCTACACTTTCTGAAAGGAATAGGATTGGAAGGCCAGCTGTAAAACAGCAAGAACAGGGGACACAATAGATCTTTTAGGTCGCAGTGTAATATCACCCTTGCAATTTATACATACATACATACATCTATCTATCTACTCAACAGCTCTGCGAAATTATTATTAACAGCAAACTGAACAGTGCTTTCTATTTTCCCAGAAAGAGTAAAAGAAAACATAGATTTAAAAAAGAGTAATTGACTGGATGAGACCAGTTTTCAAACGAAATGGTAATAAAGTTCCTTTATCAACTTCAAGCCAATTATCATTTGTTTGATGTATTTTGACTAAATTGCCTCCACTGTGAGACATCTCCCGATCATCAGGATAAATGATCTGCTTAGCATACATATGTGCGTTTGTGAATGTCAGTAAAGCAAGTAAACTTCTTACGAAAAGCTCCTGATTATATTAAAGATTTCTTGGACAAATGAAGAAGGTAAATCAGCTGAAATTTAAAATCTTCCAACAAGAGATACTATTTCAATTTATCTTACAATAATGATAGCAACAGTAATTTTCTAAAATAAGATTAAATATTTATTTTATAAAACATGGGCTTTTGTACCTATATTACAAAACAACCTTCACAAAGACAATTGCGTAAGACCTTCAGCATGCTTTTTAAATTCACCGAGAATAAAGTAAACATTATGTGTAAATACCTAGACAGCCGGCATTGCTGTCCTCACGTAAAATCGGAACAAACGCCGTACTAAAGTGGCACTTTTTGTGTTGAGGTAAGCGTTGAGGGAGTGTATATATTGTAATTAGAATTTTAATTGGCTCTGTTTAAAAATGAAGCAAACTTTTAATTGGAATATGAGGTCCTCGTGGGTATATATTTTCCATGTCCTCTACAAGCTTCATTTAATTCTATACATGGAGCAGGTAGGAAAACATTTTAAAATTACCGCTATGTGCGAGAATACAAAATACGCTGATGCGTAATTACTTATTAAATCCCTTTTTTATTTCGCCTTCTTTTATCTACTGTAACATAAACTGTCGCTCTCTTCTTTTTTACTTTGAATTCGTGGAACGAAGTTTTGCTGAACATTTTCCTAATACTGTTTCTTAAAACAAAAAGATAAAAGTTGCGAACTTGCTATTTAAATCACAATTTTTGCATTCACAAAGCGATTAATTAAAATGTAACAAAAATTTGACATTTGAAATATTAAAAAAAAATAGAATTTAATTGCTCGTCCATGACGACTTCTGTTTTTTTACAAAAAGAAGAAAATTTGTATCCCTAATTTCAAAATTATAAGAGCTTTTAAAGAGAGCAATGGAAACGAGAAAACTTACACGAAGATGTTAGTTTCAGTTAATAATGTCAGTTACACAGTTTGTGGTATATAAGTCACCCTTTTTATAATTTCACCAAATATTGTAATGTGTTATTTATTGCATACGCATATTTAATCTTCTTGGAAAAAATAACTGCATCACAAACACGCAAAACGTGAAGATAGCTGAACAATGACGAATTGAACGGAGGTGAGTATAAATGAATACTATACTGGCTGCACTGGGAAATGAAGAATACGTACAAGTGTTGAGAACGAAATCTATTTCATCCATTTCATGAATAAAACGCTTGTGCACAACATAGTTCTTTTACATTATCTTTAGAAGAATAAACGTGTAGCAACGTGTTTGTATGTAAACAATTTATTTATCATACATTATTTTATCAATAGGATATTTGTCTAAAAATTAATATGTAACCCATTACAAAAGCCATGCCGTGAACAAAGCTGCTTGCTGCTGCCTTTCACGAAACGTATCCACACGACATGAAAGCAACCTTGAGCATTCGTTTCGTTCATTCTCTGGCTTCGCACTACAATATTCTTTCATAGTTGCATAGACAAATGAGACTACATGCATCCCAATACGAATACGTACGACTTACAAGTTGTGATTTGAGCCGTATATTTAAGTTATTTACATATCCTTGCTACATCCTTCGATATCTACAATTTGTGTATGGAGCAGTTAGTTAGATTATTTATAGTTCGGACATTTATAAAAAATCACGTAAATCACTATTAGGCTAGCGATATATTTCTCTAAAGAAGTAAAAAACTATTACAAATGTTAACTTTACAGTGAGAGATGCTAGTTGAGTCCAGTTGAGGCTAGAATAAAAAATATTTATTAAATTGGAGTAAAAATTTATGGTATAAAATATGGAAACGTTTTATAACAGATAATACTTTAGACTGAAATTTAAAAAAAAACAAAAATATCCGAACATTGAAACATTCGAAAGACGAAATTAATTAAATAATGATGGTTTTGCTATTGAAACGTGCGTCCAATTTAGTTACGTTTGGGGTAGTCTGTATACTATGAGTGCCTTAGTTGTGAGTATTTTTGTTCTTAGCATGCAATGACAAACTATACCAAGTTTTTTGCTTATATCCATATATATCACATCAATCTGTTCCTTTTGACCAAGTTACATCTGAAATAAACTGAGTGATGTTTAGCATATTAGTGAATATATGATATATATAAAAGATGTTTAACGTGATTACTAATGCGTTTGTATACAATCTTACCAAAAACGTTGCAAAAGACTTATCTTATGATCAAACCATGTTGAGCTATCCGAAAATATGTAAAACAAATTTAAAACTAAAGCCGGTTAACAAAACGTTAAATAAATTTCAGGTAATGGCGAATTATTGCCTTAATTTCATTTTAACCAGTCCCACCTAATTTCAAATTAAAATGCAAAATTTAATTGGAACGTGTTTAAACATTTGCAGCAAATTCGCAGCAAGCGGTATTCGGATATTCCTTTTTTATTTTAATTTGTGCAATGCTTTCGTTTTTTCAACGAACCAGTGGAAAAACATAATTCCAAATTAAAGCCAGAATGTCAAACTGCTGCATATAATATGCGAAGTTCGTATGCATTTGTTGCAACAATAAACAAATATGTCGTTTTAAATTATTGCAATGATAAACGAACACATTTTACACATGTGTTATCGTTAATTTTGTATTTTAGTGTCACTGAGTGCGAGCGTATTACACGAACTACCCAAATCCCCAAATTAGAGCTTCATACAATAAATTTTAAACGAATTTTGAAAAAGGAAAACAAGTTCGGAATCATCTCCAGTTTCCGCTTCGCGTGCAACGGCTTCTTATAAATATCAAATGGCTTGATATTTTCTCAAATTGAAAAGAGGGAACTGCTGTAGCTAAGGTAGCTGGAACCAATATTCCAATTTACATTTCATCTGCAATATCATGAATTCTTCATGGTGCCAAGTACAGCACAGCTATCACTTTAAAGCAAGCGCTTCCATGCAATTGTATAAAGCGTAAGGATATATTTATGTAACTACATTTACGTAGCTCGACTACACGAAGCTTAGTACTTGCTTAAAAATCTATTACCTCTGTCCGTTCTGTATTTATTTAAATTGTTATACTTACAGTTAGGAACAAAACTATTTTCATGATCGCAGGGATACCACAATTTCTTATGGAACTTTATGTATTTAAAGAATGTTTCCCATTAACAATCTACAACCTATTTTTTTAATGGCTACACATAAGACACTAAATCATTTTTACAACTAGGTTAAAATTTTTCAAACAATTCGTGCAACTTAGTATCTAATACTACATACCGCAGAGAGTAATGGTGGTATGTTTATCTTTTACTTGGTATCATTTTAGCCTGACTGTGTTTAGGAATGCATTATGTTCATTATTATATTTTTACTGTAGTTAATTTGATTCTTGTAGAAAGTCATCTTACCAACGCTCTATCAAACTGCTAGATAGACAATAATTGTATATATTATTCGTATTATAAGGTTTCTGAAGCGTTAAAGTAATGTAAATATAAAACCTGTAAAACAGATTCCCCAAACAAGGGCGATTTAAAGATGAACATGCCATTTCTGCCTCCAGACTTTCCCATTTAGAAGCCTAGTTTCCGTTTCCAGAGTTTTCAATAAGCACGGTACACACAAGCATCGGTTTTGTTACATCCCGAGTCCTTCTGTACATTTAAGATAAGACACTTCCTGTCAATGTCCCCCTTCTGTTTAAAAAATCATCTATCAGTGTGTTCAATAAGTGGTGCATAATTTAGAATCTCCCTTGCACCCTGATATTATTTTTCCATTATGTAGTATATTTATTATCGCATAGGGAGTGACGGTCGCAGTATCACGTGTCTTGAGTGAATGTTGGGTCCCAGTGTAAGACCAGGATAACTACTTTAATATATATTGCTGTTCATGAGCGGAATGGTTGGGCGGAGAAAATCTTATCACCGCTGGGACTTAAACCATAGCTATTTATGCATATTACTTAAGGGGGAATATACAATGCTATTAAATTTAATGAAAATTTATTACAGTTGACAGTTATTAGTTTTCAATCCAAAGGCACCCTACTCTTAATTAATTCAGTGAAAAAAAAGATAACAATGAGTAAGAAGTCTACAACATGCAACATAAGAAATTTAAATGTAGCTGTTTCCCTATCTGACTAAAAAACTTTATCGACTCAAAATACCTATCATTTATTTTAAATTTCAGACGATACACGATTACCTTATATTTTGATAACGTTTTTGCTTTCGAGTTTGAAACAAAATCATGATACCGAACCAAATGATGAAATCGTCGTCGTGCGTCACCTACAGAAAACTGACGATCAAACCATGATTGCTAACTCCCACATTCATAGTGCATATGAATTCTTAAGGAAAAGTATGATGTAGGTAAGGATACCTTATCATTTGAACAATTTGCACTTATAATCCTCCTCAGTTATGGTATTTATTCTAATTTGTTGTTGACAGTTTACGACTGGTTTGTGACGCTTATAATTAGATAGGAGTTTGGTTCAATTTGATTAGTAAGGTTAGAAATTTGTGCAGACAGAATAGATACACCATAATATAAAGTATTTTTGTTATTGTAAATATTTTGTCGTTCTTCATACAAACTGTCTTGTTTTTTTTGGCAAGTGCAATTAAAAGTTTTTGAATGATGCGGATTAACCTCAAATCTGCATGTATCAACTACTGTATATTAGGCAAATACAATATAAATACGTAAACTAATATGATGTTTGGTAATAGAATGTTGTAATAATCATAAAAATTTACTTACCTGCCTTAAAACTGTATATCAGTGACAAAAAAGCACAAGAAGTTAATAGTGCAAAAAGTAATGATATGGGTAAACCATCAAGATTTTTTATCCCCAGTAATCGTCCGTTAACAATCGACGATAAAATGTATGGAATATTTTGTTTAGAAAAACAATACCGCTTTCTAAATTCTGCATTACTAAACTATTTTACGGGATTTCTGTGCGTCCCTACATCCGTTTCGGTTGTCTATTACTATTACATATTGTATTAATATAATCCAAAAAATCCTCTATATCTGCCATTGCGTGCCATTAATTAATTTAATAAATAATTAATCACATCTAAAATGACAAACATGTGCCAAATTTTTATCGAGTATTTTTCCTAAGGTATCCTTGCCTTAATGCACCTACAGAGCTACCTTAAGATTTTCCTTACCTAAGGTAACCTTAAGGGAAAAATATGGTGTATGAAACAATTTTTTTATAGTTATTGAACGTTTTGATTGGTGGTGGAATTAGTAATAATAATTATATGATAATATATTATATGATAATTTGAAACCGGACTAGGTAAATTTACCTATTATATTTATTTATATATTTATTATATATATTTTAGAATAATTTTAACGTGTTTTTAGTTTCCATTGTGCATCGTCCTTGATTTATTTTATTTAAAAATTTTAATTATTAATGTTTAATACTACAACTTCGAATGACGTAGCTCTTAGTTCCTCTTATATGTACTGTAGACACAGAGAAATTTAAAATAAATGATTGGATAGAACATATAATTATTACTACTAAAAATATTTATTTAATTTTATTATTTAAAGGAAGAACTATGAATATGGGGTAAGGTAACCGTGTGGGGTCACTAACCACAGCTGTTGACAATTCATAAATACTGAAAATTGACAATTGTTATTGTCAATGTAGCGTAGTTGAATAATTTGGTTTGCAGACTTATTTGCTTCTGTTATAAAAACTAAAATTTCTTTACGTTTGCTTAATTGTCCCCTGCCATCTACTGCCTTAGGTGAGCATTCTCATGAACAAGTCAATCAGATAGACGTTTGAATGTTAAGGACAGCGCTGTGGTAAGTGTAAGTAAAGACGTCTAATTCAGCAAAATTGTAATTCGTACAACTTAAACGTATTACAGTCTTGCTCAATTAGTCGCTTTTACCTCCACTTTTACATGCATGTGTCAAAAAAAATGAAATGTTTTCAGTAAGTCAAATTTCCTGCTAGTAATTTTTAGTTCAATAGGACTAACGCTATATGGTTATTGACTGCCAAAATTTGTACCAACATTGCCATCTATGTCTATATAACGCATTTACTATGTACGATCAAATCTAAAAACCAACGCTTCATTCTAATTTCTTTGTAGTACTAGTTCTGCTTTCGTTTGTGTTCAGTTTAAACTTTTTGATGATGCCTGCATTTACTAATATTGAAATGGCTAATATGCATTTTTTGTATGGGTTAGCCAATAATAATGTTTTAATATGTATGCCCAGCTTTATCCAAATAACCGCTTACCATGTTCTGAAACGATTACTAAACTGCATCTCCGTTTACAAGAAAGTGAAAGTTTTGCCACATCAAAGGATATTAGTCAACGACCTAGAAATGCGAGCACTCCACAACTTGAAGATGAGGTTCTTCGAATTATTGACGAACATCCAGAAACGTGTACCAGAAAAATTGCACAACAGGTAAATGTTAGTAACAAAACTGTTTGGAATATTGCAAAAGAAAATTTATTGCATCCATATCTTATTCAACGTGTATCCGCCCCGTATGCAGTATTGCCAATGGCTTTTAAGAAAAATTGCAAACAATCCTAATTTTGCTGCCAGTGTGTTGTTTACAGGCGACGCCAACCTCGCAAGACATGATATTGTGACTTTTCATATTAACCACAAGTGGGTTGATAAATGTGGATTTGCAACAGTTGCAGCACGATTCCAACAAACTTTTTCGGCCAACGTTTGGATTAGTATTATCGACAATAATTTAATAGAACCATTTTTCCTTCCTCAGCGATTGTACGGTGATACATATCTTCATTCCTGTTCTTTTGTTACCTCACATTATTAGAAGGCGTATGTGGTTCATGAATGACGGAGCACCCCCATATTTTGCAGTAATCGTACGAGAATTTTTAAATAAAGTTTATTCCTTTTACTCGCAACTTAATAATGTATTTTACGGCCAAATACCTTCTTCGTAGAAATAATGGCGGTTCTCCTGCTTCTATTTTCAGGGCGGTTATGATTGTAGTTGACTTCATAGCATCAACACCATAAAGGAATTGTAGGAATATATGTAGATTTGTAGGTAGGTAAGACTACGATCATTGGATGCAAAAACACATCGGTAATCATTTTGTAAATATTTCGATTGTTACTTTTACTGATATAGAATTTGTAGGGGTAATAAAGGGCCAGAGGGTAGACAGTGAATAGAAAGGGGCTAATGGTAAAAGAAAACGATATGTAACCAATGTAGCAAAACTGAGCAACATCACATGCATTAGGTTTCCTTGATCTAAAACTGCTGTTAAATTTTAGAAGCAATATGGGCTGGAAGTAAAAAAAGTATCTAGGTAGTCCTACATGATACATATTTTTGCTTCTTTTCAACCGTCTGTTGACCTGAAAGTGGGGAGTTGCTGTCAAGATATGGGCAAAATTGTTAGCTTTGCTTTATAATCCCACAAAAGGGGCTTTTCGAGACATACATGTTTACTATTATTTCTTTTTTCATAATAACGCTAAAAACTGCAAAAGAAACTTAGAAAACGTTGGCACTTTAGGGGTAACTTTCATCCCATAAGTTTAGGCACTCCCTCTGAACGCAATGTAGCGATTTGCAACAATCTACGAGTGTTACAGATGTACGAACTCTTAGTCTAATCGGGAAGTGATCGCAATGTTCCCTGTTACGTCTTAATAGTTTCGAATATGAGTAAGTGCTCCACGAAGTTCAATGAGTATGGTAAGTTTTTGATTATAGTATCTTTAGTGCCTGGGATTTGGTTTGTTTCTGTCCTTAGCTTTCCTGAATATCTTTTCTTTTTGTAATTATTGTACTGAAATGCTGTCATATGATACTACTTCTAAAGAGAAATATTCATTAGGTTGAATACACAAAAAAAATGCGTCACTGCCCATTTAAAGGCGTATCTTTTGGGATCTTTAAAAATGACATTTTAAATATCTAACCAATTTTACTAATTTACGAAAGTATGTGAATTTAAAGAAAATCTATCGAGAAAGCATATACTACTTGAAGATAACAATAAACATGTTTATTGTTAATGTTGCACCGGCAGATCTGACGAAGCAATATCCATAAAAGTTCCGTCTCCTACAAGACCGCCGTAACCCTTTAATTGCCGACGAGGGAGGAAATAAATCAATTACGTGCAAGGACTGATAACCCAATTACGAAAATAGTGGTTTCACAGAGACAGAGTGGCTCAGCACTAACAGACAAATGTACAAAATCAGTTAGAAAGCGTCGGAGAGGCTAGCGAGACTCATTAAAGAAATTTCGGTGGTTTCTAGAGCGGTTCGTTTTTATTGTTCCCGTCATTAATTTCTATTTCCAAGATTAAAATAATATGCTTTAAAATGAACGAGTATATTTCTTAGGCCTTGATAAATGCGCAGCTAAGTGTTAATTTTTCTTTATAACGAGAACAGATTATGGATGTACCAAAAACAAAGAAGCGAGAAAAATATTCCAATGATATTTTAACAGGGTAGTTTTTACCTCGGTAGAGTATGTCTAAGTGATGCCGTTGAACGAATATTAGCTGAGAGTGGTACTTTTAAGGATGATGAATAGAAACGATTAAAACTGCTACTTTTTTTACGGAGTGATTAACTACTTTAGCTTAAACACTTCTTCGGTACAGCAACCATATTAAAGAAGTTTATTATTAATGCCTATCAACGATTAAAAGCATAATACGGTTGCACTAGAAAATTACTATAAGAAGTTAGATCTTACGAAGCAGACGATAAATGTAAAACTGTATAAAGGTAAAGGCATTTGATAGTTTCGTGAAAATCTTACCTGCCTGCTTATTTTCTTTCATTCACAGTGAGTTATGCGCATGCTCTGCTACTATACTAACTAGATACTTTGGCAGTAAACTATGCTTACTCAAAGAAGATAATAAGAGATAATAAGTTTATTATAGTGTTAATGAATGGTGACCCAGAAATTTAGAGGGAATACTCGTTAAAATAAAAATTGATCATGCGCAATGAATCCATTTTGTTAATTAAGACAATACTAGAAAATAATCAAGTAAATCCTATTATAAAAGAGGAAATTTTACACTTATTGTCAGTCTGTTTTTCTTTTAACGATAATATTTACAGTTGTAATTAGGGTTTAATTATAAGAAAACCACTTAGTCCGTTATTGGCCAAAATTTAGAAACTTTGATTTTTAATAGTTAAAGTTAATTATTTTAGCATAGGCATGTAGATATATTTTAGTTTGTTACACAGGTAGAGACAGATAACTTAAAACGTTCTTGGATTTTATCAATACATAAAAATATTAGTTTCACAATAGAGAAAGAGACAAATAAAAGTATTGATTTCTTAAACTTAACAATCCAACGAAGGATAATCAGTTCAAATTTTCTATATATCGTAAATATTCACATACCGACACAGCTATACATAACGAGTCAATTCACCCTACACAACATAAATTAGCAGCATACAACAGTATGACACATAGTTTATTGATTATACCTATGAACTAATATGGAAGATTTCAACTAAGAATATATCGTAAAACAGATAGCAACCAATAATGGTTACGATCCTAATATAATACACCAATTAATATCCAAAAACGTACGAACTAAAATAATACAAGAGATATACTCGAATAAAAAGATAATAAGAACAATAAATACAAAATGCTAACCTATTTCGGTAAACAAAACAAAGTATTAGGAGTTTTTTAAAGAAACATAACATTAACATTACAAATACAACTAATACTAATTTAGGTTATTTTTAATAGTTAATTAAAAACAATAAAAACAAAACAACACGTTTTTGTAAGTCGGGGGTGTACACCCAAAT
This sequence comes from Protaetia brevitarsis, assembly GCA_004143645.1. Classification (NCBI taxonomy): domain Eukaryota; kingdom Metazoa; phylum Arthropoda; class Insecta; order Coleoptera; family Scarabaeidae; genus Protaetia; species Protaetia brevitarsis. Next base: position 1,818,012 of record RXPK01000202.1, on the reverse strand, counting down.
TAACGTGCGGTACGTGTGCAAAAATATACATTGGACAGAGTGGACGTTCTAACAAAAAATGTATATCAGAGCATTTCCAACTCATTTAAATTTTAAAAAAATAATTCATCTTATTCCAGCCATTTAATTAAAAAAAAACCATAGTTTTAATGATAATTTTAAGATTCTTCATGTAGAAAATAAGAGTACAAGATTAGATTTATTAGAAGCAGAAGCAAACTTAAATTTTCAGATGATTTACTTAACGATAAAATAGATCTTAATCATTCCCCATTGTTAATTTAATTTCCATATATACATTAGATTACAAATGTAGGTGTTTTTAATTCCTTTTTTTTTAATAAAGTAAAAAAAAAGTTTAGATTGTTTTCAGATGTTATTTTTTTTTTTAATTTTTATACTTGTTCGGATAATTTTACATATGTTTGTGTTGAGTCAAACACTTCATGTAAACACATGATGTTTTATAAAGCTGTCCCATTTAAAATTAATAAAGTATAAATCTATACAGCCTAGCGTTTCATTAATTATTATTAGTTAATCAATTCTCTTAAATGTACAACCATTGTACTCAAATTATAATTACTAATTTAATTAAGAAACTCATAACATCAGTATTTAATATACCTTAAATGTTAATAATTAACCACTCTTTATCAATCCCATGTCAAAAGTTTATTTGTATAAAAAGAATTGTTTACACGTTTATTTATACACGATTTGAAAATTTGGCTTAGTTCATTTCATTTCCTTGCTATGTTTGATTCTTATAGATATAAGTCTTGTAAATAAATGGGTTTACGAAAATTGGATCGGATATATACCGATGTACCGAAATTTACAATGTGCTAGAACAGGATAGAAAGTCGGTAGATACCTTATAATCCAATTTTTCCTTTTCATTCAAAAAAGAAATTATAGTGTAATTTGTGCTTCATGCATTGGTAGTATATCAAAATTTATTGGTACCCCTGCATTTTCAAGGAGAAACATCAATCTTAGCTGGTGTGAAAAGAAGGGTGAAGAACTTCAGTCGGTAGAGATATATTTTGTAATATAATTATAATATGCATAACATCACTAGTTTCTATGTAGATTAATATTTTGCAACCGTTATTTAATTATCAAAAGCAGCGTTACAAAAAATTTAGAAAACGTATTTTATGTTGACGTGTCAGGTTATATGGATGAATAGAAACAGTCAAAATGGTGCGGAAGTACACTCCAAAAGGTTGTAAAATTTACAAAAAAAAAAAAAAACAATGAAGAATTAATTCAAAGAACAGTAGACGACATTCAATATAATAAAATATCATATCGCACAGCAGCAGATAAATACAAAATTCATTATTCTATATTATATCGACATTCCAAACAAAAAATGAAGAATAATAAAGTCACATTTTTCTATATTCTTGACTCATAGTGGATTTTGGTAATTTAAAAACTAGTTATAACAAAATTACGACTTTTAAAACTGTTCCTGGAGTTTCTACTATTCATGTCAGACTAATCCAAATAGGATCAATCGTGAAATATAAACATGTCCTTTTATTCACCCCTTTCGAGGGTAAATAGGAACATGTTTTTTTTTTAGTAAAGACTATTTGCTTTTTTTTTTTGTGCATGAAATTGTAAATGTCGATAGTAGACATGACGGTTAAGAGTTTGTGATAGGTCCCCATCATCATAAACGTTTCTTTTTCGGTCAAAATCAGTCAAATAGTACATAAGTTGTTTCTACACACTATTTGGCCACGCTCACGCTCGGCATTCAACAGTCCGCTCTCACAGAGTAAACACCATTTTAGAGACTTTTATCGATAATTTTACCTCGTTCATGTTACATGCTACAGGGTATATTTTGTAAATATTTATGATATACAGAACTAAATGCTACCTATTCCTTTCCATACTAGAGGTTGTGTAATAAACATGCCAATGTAGAAAGAAATATTAGGATTTTATAAATATAATGTAGATATGATTGAAACGAAGATATTAAGAATAATATTAGATCCAGATACAACAAAAGAAGTAGTAAAAAGAACAAAAAGAAATAAAGAGTTAGAACAGGACTTGGGGGACGAGAATATAGTCAAATATATAAAGGCAATGAGATTGAATTGGGCAGGTGACGTAATGAGGGGAAGACAAAGATTTGCATTGCTCTAAAATAAAACATTAGAAAGGAATAAAAAAGGATTCTTGCTATATATATATTAAAAATATGCGTCTAAATGTTAAAGAAAATAGAGATTCTTACAAGAAAACTAAATAGAAATAATCCGCAAGAAAATTAAGAAGTTTTTCAGAATTAACTAAATTGATTTAATTTTAATTTAGCAATTGTTCGAACAAATCGCCCCTTTTTTCCCTGGCGATATCCTATAATATGGTTCTCTTGTACGTATTTTAGTAGTTATACTGGCGTCAGCATAAATATTTTTTGGCATAGATATAGTGAATAAGCTCGTTCATACAGTCATAAAAGATTAAGGGCGTCAAATTGGCAGGTTGGGGGAGGTAATGCTATTGCGACTTTCATGCTTATACGCTGGCCATCAAAAGCTTTTTGCAAAAACAATTGTATCATCTTTGCTGTGTAAGCAGGTGAATTGTTTGTCATTACGTTTTGACACTTAGCGATACAACACGTGGATTCACACTTCGGTATAATATTTAAGACTGTTGTTACAGTTGAGACTGGCCTATTTTGAAAACCAGATATAAAGCAATCAACTAGTGGTGCCACTTCATTATTTTTCTCCTTTTCTTCACATGTGTAAATTAACATTGCAGCGGAAAGAATTTATAACAAAGAATTAAAAAAAAAATAACCAGAAAGACTATAAAAATTTTAAACAAAAAAGAAATAAATAAAAGGCCGAGGTGAGAAGAAATAACCGATAAGAGTGGAGAGTTACATTCATCAATGCGTGCCAGATTAGTACTGCCACTTGTAGTTTGTTCGGAAGGACTACGTGCAGGAGTGAAGAAGGTCGGTGGGTGTGGTTTTTGATCCTCGTTGCAATTTATGCGGCAATTAAGGCGAGTTTTTATGCATAGGTTTATTCCTTACTTATAAATGTTCACGGAACGGTATGGTATATTGGTTAAAGTTAATAAGTATACTGTAGTCAATAAATTTGAATTTTAGATGGGGATCTTATAATATGCATGACCTTACAATACGCATCGATATCAATATTAAATCGATATTGGGTGTTCAGCATGTGGTGGGAGGCACGGCTATATGTCTGTTTCTATTTTAAAGCGGCGCGCTTTCTCCTACCCTCTCTCTGCTTTCTTATATTATAGTTAAATTTTGACGATTACAACATATTTAGCTTATACCCTGACATTACAACTATAAGTATATTTATTCATAGCAGAGGATAGTTTTTGAGAAATATTTTTATAATGTGATTTAAAGTTAATCAATACTTACTACTTAGGGCCTTTAAATATATATAACAGGATGTTGTAAAACGCAACATACGGTCTCGGGTGGGAAGATAAACAACATAAGGGATAACGTATTACTCGTGGGACAAACGAAAGAAATAAAAGGCAAAATATAATGGCAGAGGGGAGATAGAAAAAATGTAACACGATAATAAGAAGCGAAACGTAAGACATGAAATACCGAGGAAGTAATACACTGCAGAAAACAGCCCATTTATACGGCGGCACAAACTGTAAATATAAAAAAAAAGCGGTATATTGCAAGCAGCCGCATATAAGATTAAATTATTAAACCAGTTTTTAAGGGAAACGGTATAGGAGTAATATGATTCTATATAACGAATTGCGGTGATAGTAATGCGATAATAAATTTTGTAGGACGTTGAGAAAGTGTACGATCATATAGGCATAATTTCACTTAACAAATCTTCTCTATAAAAGAAGAAACCAGTTTTATGCCACTTACCGCAGTTTCATGAAACATTTCGCGCGTTCGTGCCAGAGTTCATTTTGTTCAGTTGTAATATGTTTGTAATGGTTGGTACAGAATACATTATCCCAAAATGTGTCATGATTTTTAAGAAGAAGGAAAAGTATTATGTGTTTACACATAATACTTTTCTAATCTAATTAACACATCAAACTTTTTGGAGAATTGTCGCAATTGTAAATGTAAAAACACAGTCATTTTTTAAGCAGGTGATAGAGCTTAAGCATTTAAACTTGTCAGGAATCCTATAGAGTCAAGTTCCTTTGTTAATCGTGGCCCCGGAAAAATCCGATTATCACAATTGACCAAAGCGAAGTTTGAACCCGCGGCTCATGTAATAGTGAAAACTTAAACTAAGCCTAAAGCGTTCGGCCATCCCAATCGCATAAATCTTAAGTTGAAAATTAATATTTTACCTAGCAAAAAAGGTTTATTTATTTTATAATTTTCTGGCCAACGGTTCCATTTTTGCAGTAATTCTATCTTCAGCGTCTTGGGATGTAGATAATAAGAGTAACAATGCGTTTGTTAAAGTATAGTGAAGGTATTAAAGTGGAAAACTGCCAGAGAAAAAAATACTTTATTATTTTTTATAGCTCAGGTTTGGTCCTCATACTTTCCTTAATTTTTATTGGAGACTTTCTGAGGTTTCTAAGCTTTGCCTCGTATAAGTAATAATATGCTAAATAGTAATCCTAGCAAATCAAGTAGATTTGCTAGCAAAACTACTCGGCGTCATTCACATGGATGAAAATCTGAAGTGGAGCCTCATAATATCAGTTTTCTAGTGAATTGGCAAAGATGCACTAGGCATTATATGATTTGAAAGAAATCGTATAATATTGCTCTTTTGAAAACTTGTTACTTCTCACGTTTTCACTCAAAGATAACCTATGGCATAATCCACTGCGGCTCTGGTAATGGGGCTGGTGGTATATTATCTTTGCGAAAGTGTGCTTTCCGCATTGCATTTGATTTACATGTCATGCATCTTGTGATATTTTTAGAGCAAAACGTTAACGCTATTTGGTGTTTATATTTTGTATTTTGTCATTAGAAATACGATTGTTTTCTATTTGACATAATTACAGCACACGACAAATTAACTGTGTATTACTTCCTGTGCATTGAAAATCTTTATTTCAGAAGAAACTAACTTATCTGGGATGCAAACTATTTAATAAGATGCCGAACGAAATTTAACTATCAAATAATTTCGAACATACTGTTAAAGTGCATTTATTGGGGTATTGGGGGTTATTCTGTAAACAACTATTTCTTACATTTCTACATATCACAATTCTTAATATCCATTTATTTCTCACTGCTCTTTAGTTATTTTGTATGTTTTGGCAGTTTGCAATAAAGAGATATTATTATTATTATTATAAACAATATTAAACTGAGGTCACACAGCCCATAAAATGTTAGTCCAAGAGGCAGTGCTGAAACAAGCTTTAGAAGATATCTTCAACATACGTTTTTTAGACTAACACTTTATGTGTCGCACTAACGCAGTTTACTGTTGTTTATAATAATAATTGAACATTAACTTCAATTTCTAACGACAGAAACCAGTCAACACCACCCCTGAAAAATCAACCTTATAATACCGGGTTTCATTATACAATTTACTATCTGCATTTGTGAGTATGTCTAGTCGTTGCAGAATTTGTTTACTTCCTACATCTTGCCCATCATTGACGTAAACTCTGGTTTCTTACAATGGGATATTAAACACCATATATTTCCCAGCAATTTACAGACCCATTAAAGAGGCTACTACTGTAGTTCTGCCTTTGAAAGCACTGGGACTAGACAAGTCCAAGGTTCCAAGCTTACGTACTTCAGAAAGGGCAGGTCGAAATTCTACCACACATGATCCGGATTAGCCGGAATGGTTTGGAGCGGAGTTATATTCCCAAAAGATTGTAGAAGAACTAAAATAACGTTCACATCAAAAGTAGCGAACAATGATACTACGCACCCGACTTATCAGCGTCACAACATTCTTTTTGAAAAAGAATTGAATGAAGTCTGTCAAAAAAGCAACGCAGCTGCTTTCCACCAGGTCTGTGCAGGCGAAGGTGGGGTATAGGACCACAACATTCTCTAAGATAAGGCAATCAAATCTTAAAACTATAAAAAGAGATGGGCAAAACATAGATTGGAAAACGGAGGTTAGCCTACCTTAAATAACAAACTTCTCTGGAACGATCACAAACTTGATTTAACCAACAAAGTCAAAAACGCCCTGAGAGTGTGAAGAAACTTTGCAGGAAAAAACTGGAGATGCAATTCAAAACTCACTTATGCATCAGTAGCTTGGAGCAAAAGAACTAATCTGGCCACCGCGGGAATTAACCTCCCTAAACTGCAAGGATTAGCACATGTATGCTTAACTGGGACTATGAGAACCTGCCGAACAGCAGCTATTGAGATAGTACTGGACTTTATCCCTCTCCACATTATGGTGCTGGGCGAGGAAAAAGAGTCACATTCAGAATAATCAAGGAAGGAACAGTAAGAAGTATAAAAATAGTACTTAAAAAATTGATACCTAGTTTATACTTATTATTTCTTTGCGCTCAAGACGTAATATTATTGTCACTAAACCGGTCGCTAATATCAAATAGAAAACTTGTGAGAAGAAGTAAACTTTTTGTTTTTATATCTTTCTCCGATACCAACCACACACACACAACTGATATGAATCATTTAACCATATAAAGAACTACCCCTTTAATATATAATAAGGTGAAAATTTTGAAATGTACATGTACTAGTTGCTTAGCTACTAACTGATTTACAAGAGGACAAGATACTTTTAGCAGCCTGCTTAAATACTATTTATATTTAAAGGTTAGGGTTTTTAGTTAGGATATAAATATATGTTTTGGATACACTTGCACAAATGTGGCAGACGAAATTTGCAGTCCGTGTTGGTACTTATGCTTGTTGAATAGAAGAATGTTTTAACAAAAAATAATCACATAACAGCTAAATTAAACTACCATTTCAGTAGTACATTTGCAACATATTAGTAGAATGTTTTAATCTCACCATAAGCCGCACGAATGTTAGATTCCATTCTGCATGTGAAAATCTTGGCGAGATTGCCGTCATAAACGCACACAAGGTTAGAAAATGTAAAATGATTTCCTTCATAATGTAGGTTCTAAGGTATTTCAATGAAAACGTGTGCAATATAACTTCATTGCATGAATTTTTAAGCAGGGAATATTTACGAAATGCGTAAATAAAATTCCCTCGCAAAGCTAAAAATTTTATTTATTACTCGTGTTATTTCATTTCATTTCCTTGTGTGTATATTGCGTGTAAAGGGATATATACTGTAATTTTTCACGAATAAGCTGTTAAGTCATAAATTTTATCATTTGGGAAAGGAATAGATTTGATAATTACGTTATTGAATAAGTCAACGAAACTTTATTTATTGCAACAACCGCTGTAGGTCTGTAAGATTATGATTATTATCATTATCTCTCGCAATTTGAAGGAATAGGAAACCTTGCTTGGTTAATAAGGCCATATGGTTTCAAAGCTTTTTAGTTCTCTTGTTGAATCTGTAATCTTTTGTCACAAAGTTATTCGTATTCTTGTTTTCAATGAGGTAAATGAACATATGTATATATTGTACTACGTGATAAGGACTCAATTTTTATGGTTGTACTATTTTAATCTGATAGGTAAATTCTTACTGTTTTTTCTTATTACAGACAAGCATCTGCGGAATAATGAAAAGTCCCCTATTTAGAGGGCTTCGGTCGATTTGCTTGCTCCTTTTCCCATGAATAAGGTTAAGCTGCGTCTCTAACTAGCACATTAGAGGCGTCATGTTCGCAACTTTGTAACAATAAAGAGAAGAGGGAATAATGCTAATTCAAAAAAAAAAAAACCAATTCTTATTATAATCTTTATATACATCCACCGTGTTCAACATAAAGTGTCTAAAGGTGGCAACAAAAAGATCCTTAGATTGATTATTAACTAGATGATATTTACTCGATTAGTTATACCTTGTTTGTCATTTATCATCGCCCCATTTTTCAACCGTACCGTGCTGCTAAACCACATGCAAACGCTATACGTAACCAACAAAATAAGAAACTCCGATGAACCAATTGCACAGTGGATGCGAACATAAGTTTTCTATAGTTAATCTCACGCACTTTCTTTTGACCATTGCGTATTTGATCAGCCAGTGGTCGTTTTCTGTTTTTACCCATGTTTGGCATAACCAATTACCTTCATACTACGCAAAAAAAAAACAATGTTATCAAAGAACATAATGAACGTACAACACTATAAGTGCTATAATATACTCTCACAAAAAACTCTTATTAATCTTTATGGCGATACGTGCATATATCCATGTAATATGGTATTAAGATTATGATTTTGACATTAATATTGCTGCACCATGTTACTGAAATTATTATTAATGGAGGTGAAAGTTAATAAACACAGTAATTAGTTCTAAACATTTTTCCAGATACGATTCTAATATAAACTTCTTCGAAATTCTACAATGAACTAAAGTATATCTTCTTTTGTGGCATCTTCTATCCAAATTAAGGATAGTCGCAATATTCTTCCTTCTTAAGAAGCCTTTTTATTAGTTGCTGTATGCTAAAATGTGGCTTTATTAGCTTATTCCACGTTATTCTATCCTTCCAAAGTACTATTACTGCGATGTCTTTAATTAAGGAATTCCATTTGTTTCCAATATTTTCTAACCACTGATGATTACTAAAATAATCAAAAGAAATTCATCTAATTTATTGATATTTGAAGACGTTTTATTTATATCAATATCCACCAGAAACTCTGGCTTTTATTAATAATTGATTATAATGGTTGATAAAAGTAATGGAATACTAAATACTCTTCAATTTGTTCATTACAGTGCTACGATCGTTTCGATGATAGATTAGGAACATTTTCAAGCCATATGTAGAATGATATCCATTCTTTATTTTCGATTTCTTTTCTGCGAATATTGCATAAATATGGACAATTAATATAATTTTATAATCTAATCTTCTTCTGTTAATATTAATGACTAAGGCGTGCATTCCTAAAAGGTCATGGTTAGACCGTTATTCGTTATTGTTACAATTAAAAGTGAAGGATTTTTTTTTAAAATAAGTACATTTAAGTGTATAAAAAACTACGTGAAATGCAAAAACTAGATCAATACTGACACTACTTTTTTGCTCCTTTCTGCTGTGTCATTTTTGTCATAAAATTTAATATACCGGCTGTCCGGTCCCACCAAACTGGGTCATTAGAATTTTTCGAAGTTCTAGGAATTTGAAACTTGCAGATTAGTCATGACCGACTGTGATTTAATTAAAGAAAATATTTTCAGCCTTATAGCACTTTTGGTATACAGGTGTCGATATCAACTTAAATGGAATGATGCAATTTTTATAGGTCCAGTGTATTACTCACATCATTTTTGATAAGTATGTATTCATCCAGAATTTTTTGTTACAGGCGCGATCTTGGAACAATAATAGAACTGTTCTAGCATTAGGAACCAAGACAAACCTAAAGTACGTACTGACCTACTTTGTTGAATTCGTAATGCCCAAGTTTAACCTGGAGGTCTGTCTGGTTTTGAAATCTGATTGAATTTAGATAAGTATTATACCAGCAGGTAGTTCAGCAAAACAGTAAATAGCAACATTATTTAAATGAATCTATGAAATAAGAATCGGATCGGTAGGATTTTTTAGGAAGACACGTTATGTACGGAACAACGTGATAAAATAGCTTCGTAAATTTAGATAAACTTGTAATTACATGTTGAGAGGCGCTAATTATTTTATATACCTATTCCCTTTCCCTGTCTTCGTTTAAAAACATATGAATACTAAACGATACGAACCTGAACAGGTGATGTACGTAAAGGATTCTTTAATATAAAAACCATTTATAATTATGTGTCCCTAATTAAATGGAATAATTAAATTATGTACGTATACTTACTGAGGAAATTGGTGTAGGTATAAATACTGGTAAATGGAAGGAAACACCGCAACTGGAAAGCCTACTGGCTGCCCAGGCTCGAACATCCGTCTTCATTACGGGCCTCATTTAACCTAAAATAATAACAACGCACACAAAGCGGCTTAATATTTAACCTGTCGTCGAATCCTAATAACCTTAACTCCCCGTCATAAACAATGGGCTCCGAAGAGAATATTGTTTCGCCTGACTTATCCTCTTGGCAATTAAATATCTGTGTCGCTTATCCGTATTTCGATAAACCGATACGCGGCATTCGATATTCCATAACACAGCTACGCTTACGATGCGTTGGACAAATCTAATTCTAATCTAGTAACAGCTGATGATTTGATTAATACCGAAGGGTGAGTTTCTGACCTTCGCCTGGTATGTAATTAGAAATATCTGATAATTCTGTGTGAAATCAATCGTGACTGATCGAAAATTTCCGAAGTGTTGCCTTTAATTCGCAAAAGAATAAAAGAGATGTGCCAGTAAAATATTCTAACATTACAAAGCTTGTGCTGTTTAATATGAATTGAAATGAAAATCGAGCAACTCCTTATGACTAAGTTATTTTTGTTTCCATTTTCACGTTCGAAAAATGATTCTTTTATATTCTTTGTAAAGGCGTAAAAAACTAAAATATTAAACAAGGAAAACCAATACAAAGCCAGAAATGTATTAAATTAAATGTATCTTTCAAATATATATTTTCCTTTACTATATTTCCATTTTTTTTTTTAATTAAGCTTATAACTTCCAAATTATGTATTTTCATACACAATCATTACGATAATCTAAGTTGATGTGCGACATAATTTTTTATTTTAATTCTACAAAATTAACGTAGAATGTTTTACGTAAGAAGTTCTAATGTTTTCTCAATTTAAAAAATAGATTGTAACATATTCATTTTTGTAACAATTATTTAAAAAAAATCTTTTATTACGGCTTTATTATTATTGGACATTTTTTGAAAAATCGTATGTGCACACCGGCAAAACGTAACGTAGAAATTCTTATCCAAAATCCGAATGTTGTTGTAATTTCGCTAAAATCACGGCATACAGAAACAATTATTAACCGTTAAATAAATTGTGTCTTCAAGTGGTTTTCCAAAATTTCAGTTAATCTGTTTTTGTGAGAAAGACTGTGTTCGATTCCTTTTTTAATTTTGGGCAACAACTACAATTTCCTCATTCTTTCAAAAACGACTTAAAAGGTAAATCAGACACAAGGGCATTAGTTTTAACTTCTTTCGAATTCCTAATTTTAATTTTACTTGTAAATAATTCTTAATCTTAAGAATTAAGTTAATGCACTTTTTGTTGTCGAAAAAAAAGTACTGCTACTCAACTATTCAATTCGAGCAAAGGTTTTTTTTTTTTATGAGAGAGGGGAATAATCCTCAACAAGACTTCCGGCGCCCGTGTCGCCTGGATGTGTCGGATTCCTCCGACTAAGAGACCCCTCTCTAGCAGTATGTAAACCTTCTCCCCCCGGAACTCCTCTGGCATTACTTCAGGGGGTGGCTGCTTCTGGCTGTCGAGCTCTCTGTAACAGGTCATCTTTCCATTCTCTCGTCTGCCTCCTTTGCTCTTACTATGGACATCGATAGGTAGTCCACCGCTTTCCAAGATCCCTCGGAGGTTAACCTTCGTACAGTCAAGGTCTTCAGGGTTAAAGTGCCAACGACTTTTTCAGCGACAGTTGTTAGTTTCCCCCACTTTTCACACTCGAAAAAAGTATCCTTTGCAATATCTCCTATTTCACAATACTGACATTCTTCCCCGTTGCTAGTTGCATTTAAATCTATGGAGGTAGGCTTTGAAGCACCCATACCCCGTTAGTATTTGCACCAGGTAGTAGTTTATTTCTCCGTACTTTCTAGGTTTTTAGTCAGGTTTTTAGACCCGGTTCTGTATGTGCCAGTTGTTTTTAATGTCACCTTGCTTTCCACCCTTAGCAAGATATTTCTACTGCCTTTCTTCTGAAGCGTTTTCTCCCATATTGGCACCGCATACAACAAGATCGACTGGACCAGCGACATAAGTACTCTCCGTTTCCCCTCTCGGGGGCCACCCATGTTCGGCATGAGTTTTTCGATCGTAGCCAGAGCTTTCCTGGTCTTTTCTGCAGTTTTCTTTAAAGGCGCGCCGATATTCATGTTCACATCTAAGTGAACCTCAAGATACTTGATGTGTTCCCGGTTTATTATTTCCTTGTCTACGTTATTTTCTTTTCGCGGTGCTCCCCAATCTCGATCTTTCTCTCTTGTAGGTAGCTGGCAATCATATTATACAGCTATGAAGCTACACCCCTCGTGCTTAACTCTGCCAGGATCCCCGACCAGGGAACCGAATGAAAGGCATTACGGCCATCCAATGTTATAAGCGCGCATAAATTTCTCTTACTATGAGGATCCCGTACTGCTTTTTGAGCAATACTCTTTACCTTCTCCTATGCGGTCAGTGTGGATTCCCCTTCCCAGATGCCATGTTGTTGTTTCACCAAATCGCCGCTACTCACAATTTCCTTTTTTAATCTGTGGAGAAGTAACTGTTCCAGTTGTTTTGCAAGGACGTTTAATACACATTTGCAGCACTCTACTTTTTTTCTTCTTCTTCGCTATAAGAACCAGCTCTCCAGTTTTTCAGTGTTTCGGGAAGGTTCCTGATATCAGTATCTTGTTCATTACGGCTAGGATTTGTTCCGGGAATTCTTTAACAATGCTTTTGACCACTTCGGGGGGTATACCATCGGGGCCCGGGACCTTTCTTGCCCTGATTCTCTCGTAAGCCGCTGCAATATCTTCTTTGGTGAAGAGAGGTATTATATATATATATCTTCCATCCCTACCTTACGTTTAGCCCAGTCTATCTTTGGGTTACTGAGAAGAGGTGGTTCCTATCTTGAGCTGCTCCTCATCTCACATTGCGACGCACGGTAACGCTTTCAACTTATGTGCAACGATTTGGTATTCCCTGTCCCATATATCGTCGTCTAGGTTATCACGTTGTAATCTTGTCCTTTGTTTGCCCTCACTATTTTCCTTTGCAGGTTGGACACCTCTTCCTCGCTTCTACCACCTCTTCCGTCTAACAATATACCGGTCGTCTACCTCCTTCTCTACATATCTTTGGAAAGATTTTGTTTCCCAGCGTGCTAATCATTCGGATAAGTTGGTCTATATTTAGATTGCTTTCGTCCTCAGTTTTTAGGTTGTTGTGAAGCTCCAAGTTCATTCTTCTCATGCCTTCTTCAGTCAGTGGGTATGCAGTTTCCCAGCATCTATCCTGTCCTTGGGTGCTTTTATTTGCTTTGTATGGGCCTCGAAAAAAATATACTGATGACAACTAAGACTCTCATCCTCAATAACTCTCCACCCGGTAACTTGTCGAGCTATGCCCCTACTGTTGAAGCTTATATCAATAAAGGACGCACTTTGCCGTCTTATAAAGGTTGGTACGTCTCTGTCGTTGTGAACCACAAGATCTCGCTCATCTAACCACTTTGTTAGCATTGTAAGTACTTAGAGTTGAAATCTCCTCTCATAATGATTTCCTTCTTCTTTTTATCCATATCCCCCCGTAGAATGTATAGGAAGATCTCTAAACTAGCCAGATCCACGTTTGGAGATATGTAGCCATACACGATACCCATACGAATTCGAGCAGACCTATACCTCAATAAAAAAAATAGTAGTAGGCTCATATTTTTATTAATGATGAAATTTATAAAAATGTAGCATTAATTGCTGTTCGGTTGCAATCTTTAATGACTTTTACTATTTTCATCATTATATCTTCATATTTTTCATATCAAGTAAAAAATTAACAAGTGTACTCTTCGTTATTTTACCAATATTTTGCTTATGACTACTTTAGATAAATAGATGTCATTGCAGAGTATATGTGAAAGCTTTCTGAAAGCGTATAATTCGCTGTGACTAAAAATTTTACATTTATTGTCCATTTTAAGCAAACCATATCTTGCCAAATAATTCGGGCTATCAATTGTGGTAAAATATTGTTCAGAAACAAGAAGTCTACTTAAATATAAAATTGGGTCTGCTCAAGTCACTTGTCTATTTGTAATATTCGGGACCGGCTATTTATTTACATGTTATATGCCAAGTAATATTTGCTTAAGGAGGCATTGGAATTAAAGATTAAATTATTTAAAGAAAGGTCGAATATAAAAGAAGAAACTAATTCTTTTGTAAATAATTTATTGAAAATAATAAAATAATACAATTGTTGTAAATATGCAAATAATTTTGATTTATTACATGATAATAATATTAGTTATTACTATGTAATAATGGACATTGTAATATAAAGATGAACCAAACATTAGTTTTAAACAAACCTTTACATTTATAATATTATAATTCATGAAGTGAAATTGTTTCTGATGGGTTGCTGTTTGGGCTGTTTCAATCGCCTATTGAATTATTTGAGCCCCGTTTTGACATTTATTATATTGGCGTCATCAGAATGCTCCTGAGAAGATCTGTAGCTTGTCAATTCCATCTCTGAAATTGTATGTATCGAAGATCTGCAACAATGTTTTTGATTCGTGAATATTCGTTTACCTGGAGTTGTCTTGATTTAATTCGATGTGCTGTGAAGTGTGATGTACACTAAAATACAACATTCATTTCTCCCTAAGGTTTCTTTGTGAGCAAATAATACATCTAATTTAAATGTAAACATATTTGAGGCCACACTCTACGAAAGCTTGAGCGCTTAATGAAACAATGGCCACATTTTAAGCAAACACAGAGACTCATTATACTGAAAAAATACAAGGAAATAATACCTTAGGGAGACATGAGTTTTGAATTTGACTGTACCTACTTGAGTTGGTTGCGTCGATGAGCTGAGTTAAATTGATTCACACAAAACGAATAAGTACACGGTTGATTAATTTTACTACCCCCACATGTTAATAGAAGCAAATACAGTGAATTAGGTAAAAGATTTCTTTGTGAATATTATTATTATTATTATTATCAACTAAAGTTCTATTTTTACTGCTTGTTTTCCAACCGACTTATTTGAGTAAACAACAGCTGGTATGTATCTATTAGGGAATGCCTATTTGTAATCTTTTTTATTATACATTAGAAGTGAGAAATATCTGCACCTTACCTTCATCTGGGGTAATTATAAAATTAGTTTGGTGATAACTTATTGCAACAAAAATTAATTCTATGGAAGGCCACATTTACGCTCGAACATATGATGATAAAAAAGAAAAAAAACTAGCTAATATACGGAATGTATTTCATGTATAATTAATATGCAATAAGCTATGGTTAAAATATTAACAGTACGTTTGAAATGGAAACTTACTCTACAGATGCAAAAATGTAAGTTTTATATATACTTATGTACATTTTTGGCGGATATTAAGGAACTTTATGGCCATCTCGAATCAAAATATTTTCAATATCAGCGCGTATTTGTGGAAAATATAAATTTAATAACGGTATAATATAACAGAGTGAATTTTAAACTCAGTCGATATATGCCATTTGCATGAAATAACCGAATAAAACTGGGATAAAACGTGAAAATAGAAGGTCGCCGAGGGGTACCATTTCCCCATTTATGCACATGCCGGTCACGAACTATGACAAATATGAAAACGTGGAGAAGAAAAATCGTTCCTAATGTTCCTTTCGTCGAACGTCGATGAATGATTCCTGGCTTGTCGTTGGAACTTTAAAAGGAAATGCGATAACTTGATGCCTTACCGACGCAAACCATTTCGAACCGGATTAAAAATCTCAAATGATAGATGTGTTCTCAAAAATGGCTACAAACCTTTATAGCGGGCCGGGCGTCCCAATGTCAAATACAATACGATAATGTAAGAATGTCATTTCAACCAGCAGAAGCACTCTGATCATTCTTGTAGCTTTATTGCATGTATTTCGTAGTTAATTAAACTACGTTCTGCCGCTAAACGTTATTGAACGAAAATCATGTATAAGATGTTATCTTCATGCCACAGACACATACATTTTGTTAGAAAAAATCAGTCGTGTAAATGCTGATATCATTACGTAACATTGTCAACATTCTTTGTATGTTCATCTTCTTCTTGTAAAACTGAAAAATAGCAATAATAATCAAAACAATTGCTCTCAGAACAAATGCCCGAGATTTCAAATTTTCAATTTTTTTTACTTCAGTACAATAAGATATTCTGATTAAATTCAAAATCTGAATTAACGTATATTTCATTTATTTGTATAATTTGTTTTCCTTTTTTTTCAATAAGAATAAAACACAACAACTTAGTGGTTTTTATTCACCTAGTGACCTCTCTGATAAATGAGTGAATATCGTGAAAAGTGACCTTCTACCTGCTAGGTGGCATGGGATACTTGTAGGAGCATCAAATCAGCTGTCAATCTAGCTCTGCCAGGCGCTTGCTAAGGAATAGGCAAGTTTTCTTACCTAAAGGCGTGCCCCCAAACCCCTTCTCTGATTGTTTAAAATTGGAAAAACGTATTTATCAAATATCGTTGTAAAAACACACTCAACGTGCAATAAAATAATGTTTTAGAACAATATAAGCGTAACTCTTTATTTAAATACCAAAATACTATGTTTTACCAAATTTTGAAACTCTTTGATCACACGTACGAATGTCGGAATCATAAATACTAAGCTATTTATTTAATACAACAAATACGTATCCAAACTTGCCTGGCATTGTAAATAAACGAGGTTAAAGAAACGTAAAATTATAGAGTAAAATTTGAAAGTCCTCTATCCGTAAATGAACAAACTAAATTTGTAAGAATCTGTAATATTCAACTATCCGCGTTATCGATGTATGCCAAAATATTACCATAGACCATCTTAGTGAGTGTCGATTTTTAAGACAACCTTTAAATATTAAAATTCCTAAAATAACTAAAATAATAATATAAATTTAATATAAATTTAACTCCAAAATTAACGTATCGTAAACATCGTAAACATAAATTACAAAAATCTTATTCACTGTTTAACATTGAATTGAAACTAATTATTTTTTTAGGTGGAATATACGTACTTGATGAAATACCTGGGATGCGAATGGACAGCTCTAAATGCGGGTGTGTGCAGGTAATTCTCTGAGTCAAGTTAGATGTTCGATTAGCGGACCCCCAATAACGGTCAAATCATGGAATGGTATTCTACCCGGGATTCGTCTCAGGAAATTTTATAGGAAAATCTCGACAATTATTCAGGTGAAAGGTATGGAATTATCAGGTGATATATTGATACTTTTTAAGTAGACATTTCATGGTACTTTTATATTTCTGAGTGTGTGGCGTAAAAGTTGTTATAAGAGTTTACTAACAACCGTCGTCTTTCGTGGCCACATGCAGAATGAAGTTTAATAATTATCTGTCTTCGATTGTTATAGTTGTCAGGTAAACCAACATCGAATTCAAACGGATAATCAGTAACTGTTAAGATATTAGTTACTCTAGTTGTTACCGAATAAACATACCGAATGAAAAATCTCCCGGAGCAAAATGTAATAAAAAAAAAAATCAAAATATACCAGGTAAGCTTAAATTTACATATAAAATAAGGTTTGTATTATATATGAGACTATAACTAGTACATATTGCTAAGATGGTCTATCTTTATAGCCATTTTTAAGAAATAGCAATAGTTTGAAGATAGATTGAAACGATTCTTGGTTCTTAAAATTGTAACTCAATTCACCTAAGAAGTCAACATATAGAAAATAATTCTTCCAAGGCAAAATAACGGATTATCTAGTAATAAATTCTTATTTATTAGAGCTCTCCTAAATGATCTAAATCTGCATAAAGATATTTCTTTTAAGTGAACAAATAAGCTATTGTAAATTCTCATACCTATTATTTTTTGGAGCTCTGGTTACCGACCTGCTAAAAAAAAAACGGAACTTGTATCGTGTTAAGTTTAATATGTATATATCTACATATTATACTCATTGTGCATCTGCATTTGTTGCTGAACTGTGTCTATTTTTGTAAATAGGTATAGCAATCTGCCTTGAATACGTAAATACTAGGGTAGTGGTAGCGTCCTAAGACACCCAAACAGCAATTGACAGGATTCAGTAAAATGTGATTTTCACATGCTAATGCTACATTTTGTGCATGAAAAGCATTCTGTGTTCCCACAGATGCGCCCAAAAAAAGAACACCGCATTGCGTAACATAAAGGTATCAAACATACTGCTGTTATGCCCAGTCGTGAGCATTAAAGGGTGCATTGTCTGTGTATGAATTTAGTTACATTCTCGCAATAGTTTTTCCATAGCAAAGTGAAGTCTAAAATTACATTCAAAAGCTTATATCATTTTTGTGTAGGGCATGGAAAATCTTGTATTTCTTTTTTAGAAACACAGACATAATTTATTTTCTGCAAACCGCTTTTCGTAAATTAATAGTAAATTATAAGAAAATATCAATTTGTTCTTTCGAAGTGTCAAGAATGGTCAGCATCGAAACATTTCGGTAAAAATAATTCTTAAAGCTGCAGAAACTTAAACTTCATATATAATTAAACTAAAATCCATTTATTGTAGAACAACATTTACTTAAAAGGTATTTTTTGATATTTGCTCTAAAACTGCTAAAATTTCCTTTAGTCTTTAGATCATCAGGCAATATATATATAATTTTTGGCCCACATGCTCTATACCTTTTCCCACAATGCTGAAATTAAATTTAGAATTATGGAAATAATGCTTTTGTCGAGTATTACATGGATGGTATCATTAGTCGAATATTGATTTTTATTCTTATGCATATAGCAAAATGCTTCTAATTACAGAGCACTGGCAATATGTTAGAAGCTTGAGAATATGGCTTACAGGAAGTGGAAGGTGAAATACAGTAAATTACTCTAATTAAACGCTTTTGCGCCAAGAACAGCCGCTGACACTACAGTGAATTGCCCTATAAAAGAATGCCATTCATAAGTTTAGATTGTATTTCTGTAAAGTAAATAGCAAGCAAGATACTAGTAGACACACTATTTCCAAAGGATCTAAATACAGATAGTTTTTGCAGCGTCTCTGGTCTTCCGAGATCAAGCTTTCCTAAAGGTGTACTACCAGTCTACCATTGTTTTTTATAGTGGCTGTAGTATCATGCAACCTTTGTCTTGTATGAAACAGCACTAAATTGTTTCTGCTTTCATTAATAAGCAGTTGGTTGGCAGAACACCAGGTGTATATATATTTCCTAAGTGTATTAGTAAACTTCCCGCAACTAAAAACGTACTGCCATGGAATTTAAAAAGAAAAATGATTATTGGTCCAAAAGATATTGATAATATACACAAAAGTGTGAATAAAAGATAATTAAATAGAAAAAAAAAAATAATAAATGGTTTCTATTTCATAAAGAACCGCTTCTTCCCTGAATACACTCAGTAATGCAATTGGGAATTGAGTAAATTAACCGGGATGATACATCTTGGAGTTATTTTTTGTAATAACTTGAAATAATAATTCTTCTTTATTGTTAGCATGAACATGTGTTCGATGTAGGCAATAGGAACAAATTTACATTTTTTTCGGAGAAGAAAGCGTTACATGTGGTCGAGTACTGTTTTTTGGAATATCTTGCTCTGTGTGTAACTGGTAGCTATTCCAGTAACATGGGTTTGTACTAGTGGTGACCTAAAAGCACTGCTCAAACCCTTACGTCGTTCGTAGGTGCTTCCTGTGAATACACACTTATTTTACACCCATGGTACTAGAAAAAAAATAATCATCATTTATCGTTAAACGCTACAAAATTATACATCATCGGGATGCTTGCTAGATTTCACGACATTGAAAGTAACACGAATTAAACTATGAGAGAGCTACCTTTTATTTCCCGTTTCAAAAAGTAAGTATCTTTCTTTAATTCTAGCATTTGCAAAAGGAATTTGTCTTCAATATTGTTTGAAAACAAGTAGGACAAGTTCTGATGCGTATATGAATGAATTTTAAAGCAACAAATATGATTTTTTTACAATTCAATATTTTATCTAGAGGAGCTACTAGGCAAATCAGTAGATGTTTATTCCTTCCCTGTATGCGGTTGCTATATTGAAACAGTATCAACGTGGAAATGGTTATATTGTAGTGTCGCTATTATACAAAGCCGGTGAGTAGTAATTGCTTTTTTAGCGAAAACATGTTTCTCTCGAAGTTTTATTTTCATGGTTGTTTTGACAACTGTTTGACTGCCTCACATAACAAGCAGCTGCTGCAACTGATACCTCTGTGCCTTGGTATGTAAACACGAAAACACGGTCTAGGGCTGCCAATGTATGTAACACTCATATTGTTTATGCAGAAATTGGTGTAAATATGAACAGTTTACCTTTCGTATTGACAGAACTTTCAGTTTAACATGCGAACAATATTAGACTATGGAAATATATGTGTCTACTGTACAAAAAAAAAATTAATCAAAATATAAAGATTTTCAGTAGCACTGGTATATTTAATAGATATATCTATATGTATGCTCACTAACACTCTATGCAGTATTACTCAAGAACCCTTCCTATTGGGGTAGATTTTCAACTTTAAGGAATGCAAGGCTTCGAAATTCGACCTAAATTTAGTTTATTCAAAATAATTTACAGAATTAACCTACATCTTTAACTAATTATATAGCAATAGTATTAGTATGGTCATATCGATTGAGTTCACATCGTTTTGAGTGAGTGGGCAGCTACTCATATGAGAAAAAAGAACAAACAATTAATATAATAATAGGTAATGCTCAAAACTATGGGATAGATAACACTACATACTCTGAAACACCTAACCACAAATTTCACTACAGTGGACTCACATTTTTAGCAAAGCTATTATCACCACTAAACACTAAGTGTTACACAGATGGTCGTTCTGTTATTGAAACGTGTGTCTAGGGTGGTCAAATTTGCGATAAGGCGTTCTAACCCTCCATAGACATACTACAATTTGCGTACCTACCTAGACACACATGGATCTGTGGTGTCCGGCCGATTTTACCATACTTGGACTTGTTTAAAAAATCTGAAAAAATTCAGGAGAGTAGTTTGAGATGTATAAGAAGAGATCATGCATTGCGTTATGGATAAAAATTAATTTTTATTATTGTTATCGCAATGGAAAGTGATATGAAACACAAGAAATGCACGAATTTCTAAAAACGGCCGGACACCACAGACCCATGTGTGTCCACACAGGGTTAAGATGTATGGTGAAGCGATTCAAATTGATCCACGGTTGTTGAAAATTTACCTATTACATGTTCTGCAATTTCCAGAAACTATTCCTTCCACTTTTGACCAATGGAAATTAAAATCGCAATCTATTGCTACTTTCTACGTACAGTGTAATGTCTAAAGTATCAGGCACAATCAGTCGAGCTATGCAGTTTTTTCTGCCTGTTGTCAAGGCGTAACATATTCTACATTCAAACGCGCATTACTCGAAAACTGACATATGAGCATTTAGCGCCTGATATAAATTTACACTAATATATAGAGCATCTTGTCTTTTTATTGCATTAGGATTGAATTTTGTTTACGGGCCGGAATTAATATGACCTATATTCAAGAATCGTACGAATTATGAGTAAGGGGAGTGTACCTGTACATGTCATAAGCATTTAATGGTTTACATTACAATACAACAATAAAAAATCATTATTATCTGGTGAATCTGAATAATTATGAAGTGAGGACGCCTGGATTTTAACAAATTCAATTAAAAGTCTGTTTGTTTTTTTTTGGATTTTTTATACAGTGTGGCTAAAAAAATGAGTTACGACCACCAACTGCATTTTTTCAAAGGGAAACACCTGTTTGTATTTCATTTTTCAATTCTGCATCGAATTCTAAGCATGGTTCATGTACCATGTCCTATACCTAAACTCAAGAGTTATCCAGATATTGATTAAGAATATATTTCTGGGAAATTTTTTGTATTAAACAAAACATTCCATTGTGAGTTTATTCTTCTTCATTGTCACTGTACAGTGACACTTCAAATAAGTAATTGTCAAGTGTAGTTGCAAACTTTAAAATAATTGAACCTTTAACAGAGAAGTAACGAATAGAAATTTTGATGATAGTATGTAGCATATGGTGATCCGTGTTGAACACAATTTAAATTCACGAATTGTTGGGATGGAAAGGTACGTATCCGAAGAGGGCTAACTGGTAATTAGTAACATACAAAAAATTTAGCCATATAGGAGATAATTACAAATTC
This sequence comes from Protaetia brevitarsis, assembly GCA_004143645.1. NCBI lineage: Eukaryota > Metazoa > Arthropoda > Insecta > Coleoptera > Scarabaeidae > Protaetia > Protaetia brevitarsis. Next base: position 1,795,733 of record RXPK01000202.1, on the reverse strand, counting down.
AACCACCTTCCAGTTCCACATGACACACAGTTGAATATTTTGCTCGATTTACAAGAAAATCCTCAAAAAGTAAGTCGACGAGTAGCTGAATACCAGTCAGTATGTAAATTTTCTCTTCTAAAATATTTACATAAGCAAAAATTGCACCCGTACAAGGTAGGTACATTTTGCAAACTTCTCCTAAACCCCCAACCACAAACTGCACCAAACTGGACGTACGTTTCGATAGCAACGTCCAATAGCGTACGTCCAGTTTAGTGCAGTTTGTGGTGAGAGGTCTAGGAGAAGTTAGCAGCATTACCAGTAACACAGTTTGGAGTATTTTTGTCATAGGTACATTTTGTTCAGGAACTTATTTAAGATGATATCGACCGTAGATGATTAGAATTTGAATATGCAGATCAAACAGTCGACCTACAGCGTTGCAGGTCGGAACTACTCAAAAAGGGAGATAGCATGAATTACTCTACTTCGCCAATAAAATGCGCGCTGTCGAGTGATGTCTTGTATCACGAGGTATCACCAACGTATCCCTACTTTTCTCTTACCGAAGGGTTCCGACATACGATACCCTGACTATAGGTGGACTGTTTGATCTGTATATTGGTATGTATAAATGCAATACCAACACGCAATTTTTAAGTATGATTTTTCTCCGACAAAACAACATTTTGTTTGAATGGTTCGATAAACATGCAAAATTGTCGATATTGGGCATTAGAAAACCCACACTAGGATATATAATTTTATACATAATTTCCTCAAAAAGTAAACGTATGGGCCAGAATTGTGAATACCTACCTAAATCGTGGATCCCTTTCATATTGAAGTTAGACCTATTAGAAAATTACATAATACCTAGTTTAACTACACTTTAACCGAACGGTACGAACTCAAAAATACTACAACAGAATGGAGTGCCCCATACTATTTGCGGACAGTACGAAACTACCTCCATAATATTTTCCAAAACAGATGAATCGCAGGAAAGGTATATCGAATGACCAGCTAGGTCTGTAGACATAACTCCATTAGATTCTTATCTGTGTGCCTATCTGAAATCTAAAGCATACTACAATAAACCGGAAAATATTGAAGAATAAAATTAGAACCGAAGTCGCTCGAAGTTCAAACGTTAACTGAAAGTGAATATAGACTTGCCTATTGTCAGGAAGTTAATGGTCAACAACACCTAATTTGATTTGTTGTTCTGTTTTTCAATAAATGTAATAAATTTCCAATAAACAAACCCCTGAATTTGTTCTAACCCACGCATCCTCACAAATTTTAGAAGGTTAGGTGTGCGACATGGCACATGAAACATACATTTCGATTCTATACAAAATTCAAGAATGAAATAAAAAATAGATGTTTCCATTTGAAAAATGTAGTTTGTGGTCGTATTTTTTTTTAAAGCCGCACTATATACATGCACTGGCACGAGACTACACGGTGTCTCTGATTTGGGTGCCGGAACATGAGGATATAAAGGCACGTAATAGTCGATCAATACCAAGGAGGCTCTAAAGACGACACTTCATGGCCCAACCCGTATGGGGATTACTAAGGATTCGCAAGAAAGGATATCTGGACTTGGTTTAGACAAGAAAATACAGGAATGGAAGGTGACTGAAGGTAACTCATACCAAACCGCTAGTAGGGAATGGGGATGGGTAGTATTCTCTGATAACCTAAATTAGGCGCAGTAAGAAAAAGTTAAAACATATTGGGGTGGTAACTGGACACTGTCTCTGAAAAGCATCTAAACAACACAGGCCGTGTAAGCGAACCGTGGTGTAGAAGATGCGGACTACAGGAGAAAGAGTTTACATTAATCGGCACATGTGAGGAACTAAAGGTACTCGGCAGAAATATTTCGGGAGAGATCTATTGAGCCCCTCGAGGTCTCAATTTCCACTGGCCAAGATACTGCTTTATAGAAACACAAGCTGCTCGATGAAATAAGAAATAATAGGAGGTCCAAAAGAAAAAACATAATTTTAAATGAGTTTGGTCTAATCCACGCTTCCTTACTGTCTAAATCACCTTTGATGGCAAAAGCCAGGGGCGGCTCTTCTTAAAGAGCCACGGGGCCATGACTCTGCCACTGCAAATCACAATTAACATTTAAAGTTTTTTATTCCCAAAAAAACGATATACACGTACACAAACACATTTAAGTAAAACGAATGTGCATTCCATGATTTGATGCGACGAAATGCGCTTTGTAGTTATTTACGAACAAGCGGCGAACTGATTGGCTCGTTTAGACGTTATTGCTCCGGCGGAGCTAGCGAAGGGGGGTGGTCGCAGTGGACACGCAAAAATTACATTGAAGTGGGGCCAGCCGTATCTTGGCCCGCTGTAAGCTGGTTGTTCTAATCCCATGTCACCAGTATACGTCAATGCTCGGAACTGTGGGAGAAGAAATTCTTCCACTGTCAGAGTAGGCAAGCGTGTGAGTCAGACGGCATCGAGATTGATGTTGAAAGTAAAACATATGTAGGGTCGTCCTAGGACTTAGTTTAGACACTTCCCGCAATAAATTGGGTTCAGAATATTTATAATTTATTAATATAATAATAAAGTGTATTATTCCAGGGTGACACGCAAATTAATAATATAGTCTTCAAATCAAAATTAACTACATCATATATTTCTTAGGATAAATTATGAATGTAAGTTATCACAAAATCACACAAAGTGTTTTAAGTAAAAAAAAAAAGCATTTGCTTAGATAAAAAGCAAAGAAAAGATGGTTTCCATTCTTTCTAAGAATGTTACTTATGCTAGAAATTCTCATTTTTACTCGACGATCTCGCTTAAAAATTGCTCTGGTTGTGTTTGCTTTGTCGATATGAATCAAAAAATCTGAATAATTGCGTTAGTTAGGTGGGAGAATGTAAGCTAGTGATCATGTATGTCACTCTCCAGGAAAATCGGCACAGAATGGTGAAATTTAAAGTGTTTGGGGTAATGCGCTTTCAAGGTATATGCTCTTATCAAGCCGTATCATTTTTTGTGTGTATTATTGCCATCAAAGGTAAGCACAAAATTTAAACGAAATATAAATATATAAAGAGAGAAAGGTTATAGATTAAATAAACACTTGGAATTTCGGTAGCGTGTTTTCTTAGAATACCGAATAGGAAATATAATGCAAAAAAAAAAAACTAAAAGGCCTCTGAGTAGACGGCACCATTAAGAAATAACATTATTATATTAATTTGTTTGATGTTATGTAGAGATAAATTCTATTTTTAAGAAACATATGGCGATGGATTTAATTATATTACCTATTACTATGATATTAATTACTTAGTTTGATTTATGCTCGAAAAGTAATATTTCGCAATAGACAATAATGTCAATCAGCCTCTAAGCTTTGAACAATGTGATTTTCACATGATTAATTACACTATTGTGATGTATTCATTATGGTTCTGTTTTAGTATTCTTAAATATTGGTATTACTACAAAATATTTTTCTATGTATAAAAAATTAACAAAAACATTTAAGATTATTTACAAAAATTTTTAAAGCAACTTAATTTCGCAAAGAGAATATTTATTATAAACCCTTACAATAGCTGTGTAATCCAATGTCGTTCTATTTTATTGAAATATGCTAAACTTTTGGTGCTGTAACACAGCTTCAGGCAGTAGTAAGAAAAAGTATTAAAATGTATCAATTCAAAATAAATATTTTAGCACTAACGAGATGACGAACAATATGCTTTCTTACAGTGATTGTTATGTGTTATAATTCAATGGCTATTGTAAATAATTGTTAATAAACCTGTGATACATAAAGAGTTTGTAAAGAGACAAGGTTGGCCATATTTCAGAAAAATAGATCAAAGACGTCAGATTACACAGCGATAGCTAAGATATTTTTCCTGAAAAAACAATCTTGGACCTTTCGGAGGAGTCAGCAGTAGTTTGGTTTTTTTTTATATTTTTGGCGAGTAAATTGGTTGGCGTTATAGGTTTGGCGTCATATTTTATAGATAGAAGAAAACTTTATAGTAATACAATATTTAAGAATACTAAATAACAATAGCAATTAATACATCAATAGTGTAGTCAATAAATTTGTGAAAATTACATTATCCCAAAACTAAGGAGGCTGACTGACATATTGTCTATTGTCTTAACTAATACTCGGGAGCATAAATGGAACTAAGTAACTAATATCAAAGCAGCACTAACAAGTAACATTAATATTAAATAATAAAATTCCATCACCATATATTTTCTTAAAAAAGAATTATCTCTACATAACATCAAACAAGTTAAATACATATATATATTTCTAAATGAAGCCGTCTATTCAAGAGTTCTTTTTGTTGTTATGTATTTTTTTTCATTGGTTTTCTAAAGAAAACGCCGCCACCGAAACTCGGATTTGTTTATTTTATACATAAACCTTTTGCTCTCTATATATTTATTTTTCTCTTTAAATTTCTAGTCGGTACCTTTGATGGCAGTAATACACATAGTTAAGTGGCTAGTATGGCTATGATAACTGAATACGTCCTCCGAAAGTTGTATTTACAATCAAAAAATTTTAAAATTCTGAATTGCGGGTGTCCCGATTTTTCCTGTGAGAAGTGTACGTGCAGTTTAAAAACTAAATATATACAACTCTGAAGGAAATACCTTAGTATTTATATTTAGATAGATAGCACTTTTCATTTTAAAATTGCTTCTAAATTTGTGTACATTATAATTTTGTGTCGTTATTATTTTAGTTAGGGCCATTATTACAGTCGCGGTTTAAACCGTAAATCAATAATCTTCGGTTTAAACTTCACTTTACACTTACAATCGACATAAATAAAAAAATAAACTCGACCTTCTCATATTTAATCATTAAATCGGAATTATAATAATTGCCCGGAGCAATAAATGAGGTACTGCAAGCTGAGCTAAACTGATTTAAAACTTTGTAAAATTAATCAAATGGAAGGGGAGAGGGGAAAAGGGAGTTGGGCCGTGATCGGCTCCACCATTCAATATTGCATGAGCTGCCACTGACAAAAGCAGTGATTATAACCGATATCCGCAACTTGATCAAATAAGTAATAAGCAAGATACGTTGTTCCTTGTTTATTGTAACACCTCGTATATAAATTCAAACAAATAATATACCTATGTTACACTAGCGCACGTAGAAGGAAAAAGCAGTTACCACGAAATGAATATTGCGACGGCGACAATTGCCATAAATGTTATTTTCTTTAATAAGGGGAAAAAGAAAAAGCGGTAAATATTAATCTTAAAATATGAAATGATAGAGTTTTGTTGAGTTTCGGGGACGATGCGAACTTATCACAACATCTTTAATTTCCTTTTTGCATATCGTTAGGGCCAAATATGCCGCTAGAATCCATCATAACGATAAGCACTGATGCGAGCTGCCATCAAGGGCTCATGTAAAAGACATCACTTTGCCGATCGAGAAAATTATTTATCGCGGAATATAGCTACTTCTAAATACCGTTGAATGTCTCTCTCCTTGCAGATAAAAAAAATATGCTTTGTGTGTTTAGTTAATGGCGCGAAATGGAATTGTGCCCACTCTCATAATTTTTATATTCGTGTCTCTATTGTCTATTCAGCGTGATTGATTTTACGTACCAGGGCACATATTTATTTTATTGGAAAGAGACAGACTCTATACTGAGAACCACATAATGGGGCACAATCATAGAGAAAAAAAGCAAACATAAAATGCATCCCGGAAAAGATTTATTTTTTTATTTGTAATAGTTAGGTTTTTATAAACCACGGAAAGGGATACAATTAAATTTACAATTTTCATTTTGAGAAATGTTAGCAGTTGAAAAATATTTGCGATTTCAAACATTTATGCATTAATATAAGTAGCTATTAAATGGTTAAACACGTACTGCTATATTGAACTGCTACTTTTTGTTACAGAATTATTTACTGTTTATTCAACATTTCGTATAGTGTGGTGTGCAAAGTGAGATGTAGTATTAAAAACTCCGTTTTAGACGCATCAAGAAGGACAATTATTTGCGTTGAAAGGAAGAGACAAAAAACGTAAATGTGATTATATTGTAGTAGGTATCCAAGCAGTTAATATTATTGATTTGTATAAGAGAATATCTACATTTTGTTAAAAGGCTACAGTCGAACAAGCTCGTGAAATCGACCGTTGCATAGATTGCCTATTTCTTATTTTTTTTCTGAAGTAACTTTGTATGTAATATGAATCCTAGTAAGTTTTTAACTTTGTAACAATAAAAATTTTTTCCATGCACTTTCTTGTATAAATTTATTTAAGGCGACGTGTTTTCGGCGTTCGCCCATCTACAATATGTAATATAAAAATTAGTAATTCAACTGATTATTGAAATTGATACAGAATTTTATTTTTGATGACACATTTCCATTCTGGTTTATTTCCATTTTTAATCAATGGCAACATTGGAATTTGTTTTTTACATTGACATTATCAAAGCTTGAAGATGGCTAATTTTGGCGAAACGGAAAAGATATTGTTTAACTACACTTGAAAAGATAATTAACTACATAAGCGTTTACATTACTGTATTGTATTCATTAGGATTTCTATCTGTTGATTTGATCATTACTTAAATACATAAAAATGGTACAAAAGCAACACGTGTTCCAACAGGGCAACATACAAGAAATATAAGTATTGAAACATTAATTAATATTTTTGCTTTAGTTGGATCACGTCTTGCCAAACATAATTACTAAATATTTTATTTGAATAATGAAAATTTTCATACTTACAAGAAATTTCAGTGATTTGAATTCCATAAGGGTGGTTTGAGCTTCTTAACTTTATTCAAGAAAAAAGACAAAACGTAATATTATTTTGTTTGGTGGCTATTTTGGCTATAACATGGCGGATATCATATCTTAGATGGTCCGACGTTGCATATTTGTTAACTTTTGGAGAAACTTCACAAAAAAATCCAATGGCGTGAAATATCATGATCTTGGTGGCCAATTGACTTCACTGCTACGTGAAATAATGCGACCTCCAAATTTTTCATGTAAAATATCTAACGTTGCCTGTGATGTATGGCAAGTTGCACCATCTTGTTAGAACCATATATCCCCAATATCAATGTCTTTGATTTCGTGCCAAAACCAATTGTCTAGCAAGTACTAGCTCACGGTTAACCATAACGTTCTGAGTTAGATTGCTTTCAAAAAAAGAGTCCAAGTTAGCTCCCTGATCATTCTCGATACCACACAGTTATTCTTTGGGCTTGCAATGTTGTGTCGTGCATCACGTTAGGACCACCAAATATGAGGCAGTTTTTTTTATTAACATACCCGGGACTTTGAAAATATGCGTCAAAATCCGTAATTCTTGGTCTTCAACCACACTGTCACTCACAGTAGCAACATTCTCGGCTGAAAGTGCGCCACAATGAGCCCATTCTACCCCAACGCTACTGGTTCTTTTTTTTAAATGTTCAATACGTAGCGAATTGTTCATTCTGTAGGATAATTAAATTGGCCATAATCATCTCGTAGAAGCCGATACACAGTTCGCACGGAATTTTTGTTGCTATAGAACAATTGAAAAATTTTAACGCATTGAGCAGTGGTAAAGCAATCCATTTCTTAAATGGATTGTCTGAAACTAATATTAGATGCGTTCAGCCCGCGGCATTAGTGACAACTGCCTAATTTACAATGTAGGCAATATAGGTAACTCGAATTGGATTAGCCATTACTATATCTGTGTTATTACACAAAATATATTTTATTTTCTTATGTTATACTCCATGTATGAGTTGTAATTTATATATGTTTTTGAATATGTAGATGTTTTATGAAAAATCATGGGGTCTCCAAAGGGCAACATTACAAAAGAAAACATTATTAAAGTATTTATTTATATGTTTGCCTTAATTGGGGGCGCGGACGTCTAGAATAGAAATGATTCTATTTTGTTCTTCTTCTTAACATTGACTTACTCTAGAACTATAATCACTAGTTAGGACTTTCTGAGATACAATAATATATATTGCTGCTTGCTTTAGAAAGAAATTAGCTAAATCTATGTAAGATCCGATTTCACTAGCTAATTTAGCTATAGCCTTTCTTCCTGATTTCATTTATGAATCGAATTACTTCATGAAAAATCACAAACTCAAGTCGAATTAATTTTACATCAGATTTAATTTGGTTTCGTTGTACGTTTTTGATTTAGATAGAAAAGTGTATCTAAAACAAAATTTAGTAACAAAAGAAGCTTGGGGTGGTGAACTTGGCAGAAATAATTTATACAGATTTGCTTTAATTACAATAATTTAAAACTCAATCAGTGGAAAAAATGAAGAAAAGTTTTTATTAGAGCATTGAAAATTTGCAGCTTGATAAAAATATAAAAAACAAGCAACTTTTCTTAAAATTTTCAAAAAAACAATAACAATGAATAATAAAAAAATTTGGAATATTTTAAAATTTCTCAAAGAACGTCAAATTTCGTAGTTAAAGAAAATAAAGTGATTGTGGAATTATACCTCATAGATTTTATACGTGACACTCCATTAACAAATAATATTTAATTTTATTTGAAATACAGCAAAAATTAAAAGTTCAACAAAATTGCAAATATCTTAAAAACAGTTGATTTTAGGGGTAGGAAACTCTAAAACCACTTGGAATTAAACTAGAACTGAGTGAGAGTAAATTCGAATATTGTTGAATTAATGCAGTGCTTAATTATAGTACATGTAAATACATTTTAGATATACCTCCACAGCGATGAAGACAACATCACTGAACAACAGTAAGTGTGCCGGTTTTGGTTAAATATATGATAAAGTAAAAGGCTAAAATAAATAAATACAGTAAATTAAATAACGTAACTTCGCCTTTATTAATATAAATAAAGAATTGCACATTCAACATAATAATGTAGACCTCAATTATAGACCTGGCTTTTTTAAGGCGAAGGTATTTTGTTTTTTGTTAGATATGTTGCAAGTTTTGTTTATTTGGATATATTATATATATTTTTGTCTATTAATAAACAAGATTTTAGCATGGAATACATTCACCCAAAAGGATTTTTCTTTTATGTTGCAAGTAATAAATAATTTATGGCAATATTAGCAGCCTCACAAATTTCAGAAGGTGTATTTTCCTAATTTCCTCATCAGAATCCATATTTTAGACAGAAAAAATAATAATATTAATATTTTAATATAATTCTGAACTTTCAAAATTTAATAAAATTCAATTAAGTAAAATGTTAATTTACGAATACTACCAACTGAAATTCATTTAAACTTACATAGGGAAACGGAATTAATGTTTATAAATAGTAACATATTTGATAATCTTATTTCCCTATTGAATAAAGTTCCTGTATTAAATACGTAGAAGAAAAAATAAACTAGTCCTTTCCATTTGTTTCATGTAATTTAAATCTCTTTTAAGATTGCATATATATTTCGGCATTAATGTGCCATTCTCAGGTCTTAAACTTTGTTTCCATCTTTTAATTTCCTATGGCGTTTTTGAGACCTAAGGGTGGGCCATTAATGCCGAAACATGTGCATGTAATCTTAAAAGATCTTCAAACTAGATAAAGCGTATGAAATTGTCTAAATACTGCTTTTTTTCTACTTACTAAAATATTACTATTGAAAATAGGTACTTGTTATTCGTGTAATAAATAATATGTGAACTTTGTGCGCACTCGTATCCGCCAATATCGCGGCACATGTGCTTTCATGTACTTGGTTCGTAACGAACGCACTTAGCAATTTACTCAGAAGAGCAACGGCCTGGGCGACAAGTTAAACTAAATAGAATGCATCCAATAAACTAAAGGCGATATCGATTTTCGTGCACTTGAGTACTATTTTGTATTGTAGAATTCAATTCGAATCTGTAACAGGTTGGTTTGATAAAACGTTAAAAATGATCAACATTAATCTTTGGAAAACCACAAAGAATGCATTGTCGTGTACCGCTAGAGACATTTTAAAAGCTACGCGACGTGGACTGTAAAGAGAAAAAATATAGCAGAGATATTTATAATTCTCCTACCATGCAAGTATGTGTTCAGAATTATGCATCTAAAAAAGTTTAAGTGATGTAATATTTTAGATGTATTCATATTTTTTACCATTTAGCTTGCATAAAAGCTTACCTAGATACAATTATAGTAGCATTGTTTATATACATACTAGTTAGTCAACCTTATGGACAAAATAGTTAACGGATTTTTGAACAGTTTGGACAAAAGCGGGAGATGGCAGCACGGCGTTGGTGCCCATCTCGATTTAAATATAAGCTTTATAGTTAGACTACTACATACAAGATGGCCCTCTTACGTGTCGGCAAAATATTTAATTGCAATAGCATTGCAAGGCCCGAAGAAAAGAGAGGGTGGATAGGCGATGACGCTGTGATGACGTGCCAAGCGATAATTCTCGTGTTTACATTGAAATGTTTGTTTTATTAGGAAGAATAAATATTTAGTTTGATAATATATAATCGTCATTTTTTTACTATTTTACTTTACTTTTTCTTAGTTTCTAATTTAATGTTATGCTCAATATATGTGTGTAGTTCTAAGTTTTGTGTTATATTTATATAATATTTTTTATTTGATTTACTTATGTTTACTATTGCAATAATAGAAATTCGTTTTTCATTATAAAAATAAATATGTAGTTTGGGAGTACAAATCGCCATTTAGAGCATGATTTGTGCGTGTTTGTTTGTTTAGAGCAAGCAAATCCAGATCACAAAGAGGTTCCTCTTTCTGCTCGCGATCCGACGTCCGAGCAATTACGAGCAATTTGTGCAACATAACCTAATCGCGCTAACACCGTGTTGTAAACTGTCGTTTGTAAATGTAATCCGATTTATACCTGCATCAAATATGCACGATATGGATAATATAATGATACCAATGTGATTGATGTAAAGAACGATCATTATATTTTAAAAACTTCACTTGGTAGGTACATAAATACTAGTATATGATATATTTTTATTGTAGTCTAGATTCATTAATTTGAAAAATTATTTTTACTTTTCCTGTTCATAATAGCTGTGACAATCTGACAATAGTAAATAATAAAATTAAGGTTATATTGCAATCGAGCGCGTTTGTTTGTACCATCTTTACATCCAACTCTGAGACGCTCTCAAGTTACTCTGATGACGTCAGTAGATACTGCTCCAAGCACACAAATAAACAAAGCTATTAAAAACAGCATACATGATGACGCGTTCGCGCTCTTTCTCTTGATTGGCTGAAAAGTTACGATGTAACCTTGTATATACAGATGTTGCCCCCAAAGGTTACCTCGTAACTTTTCAGCCGCTCAAGAGAAAGAGCGCGAATGCGTCATCATGTATGTAAAAATAAATGGGGATTTGTACCCCCAAACTACATATTTATTCATTATATAAAAAACGAATTTCTATTATTATGTAATAGTAAACATAAGTAAATCAAATAAGAAATATTTTGTGAATATAAGAAAACTATATACATAGAGTACCTATACATTAAATTAGAACTAAGAAAAAGTCAAAAAGTAAAGTAAAATGGTACATACATCTAAAAAAAATAACGATTTATAGTAGGCTACATTTTAAATTTCAAATTTCCCGCCTTTACACCAGCTGAAGTTAGCGATAGTACCGCTATACACGGGAGAAGCGAAGATAGCAATAGGAGAGAGGAGGAGAAGAAGGTTTTCGTATATACGTTCGAACGAAAAACTCACGTTTTATTAATATTTTAAATATAAAAATGCCATCGAACTATAGATTATATATTCTCAAACTAAATACTTATTCTTTTTAATAAAACAAACATTTTCTGATTATTATATAATCATAAATATAAGTAAATTAAGTTAACAAAACAACTTATTAATTTAAAAACTAAGAAAATAAAAATTGAGAAGTAGATTTATGTTTTTTTTTCTCGGCAAATTTTCGTCCTTTTAGATTTAACTTTTCTCTTCTCAGTGATTTTTGTTTTAAGTTTAAATACTTTATTCTTAAAAGGAAAAACCTCAGTTTAAAAAATTGTTGAATTAATGTTTTGTCAACAAGAACGTGCCTTGCAATATACTTTCAATTTCTTTATATTTATAACAGAATACCTCAGAATTCTAATCTTCTAATGTAAACAAACACGAGAATTATCGCGAGGTGCGTCATCACAGCATCACATGCATCCACCCTCCCTTTTCCCCAGGCCACACAATTCGCCAATACTAGTAAATCACCGATACGGATTCTGTCGTTTCCGCATATGAATAAAACACAGAAATCTGTCTCTCACTATGACCGAGATTTCAAATCAATATACATTGACCGATAGAGTGCGCCACTTCCCAGAGCAATATTTTATTTTTCCGAAAATGCATTACGTTGACTAACTAGATATACTTAAACAATGGTAGTAGTTATTCTCCAGAGTTATAGCATATGCTTATTGCAATTCCTATCTGGGTAAATATGTAAATCAAAAGAGGAAAAAAGTCCTTTCCAGTCAGGATCGATTATATAAATATTAACAAGGAAATAGAATAACCTAATCAGTCATTCAAAATTCTCGATTTCTTAAAATCAATTAAAAAAATTATTTTATAAGATAATAAGAAAACTGTTAAGTAACAAAAATACCAATTTTTTTGCGTTGTTATGTTGACAAGTTTCATTTCATGCAGAAACGAAACTAGAGGTATAATTCCTTTGGATGTTATTGATTCTTCGTAATACTTTGTGAAAAGTTGTTCTTCAAAAAAACCAAAAAAAAAACTTTCAGAGAAGTTTTATCGAAATATTCTTACCTAAATCAAAGGTAGCCAAATTGTATTACAAAAAGTATTAAATTACATAGGTTAACATATTTGCTTATATTATGTTTGCACCACTCTTCCGCCTAAGTGCCGGTATTTTTAGTGAAACAATGATTGATACTGCAACACTAAACTTTTTTTGTGTGTATATAATATTTTCTACAGAAAAGCTACTTCTTGAAACCAATAGACAAAGATATGTTAATACGAATGGAAATTGAACTCAGCAAACTTATCACCCGTTGGCTCAGAAGGGGAAAAAAGGCAGGTATTAGTTATAATTTTTGAAAAAAAATAAGGGTATTAGCTTCAAGAAATAAATACTTTAGCACAGAGTAATTTTCATTTGTAATATTCTCTTTAACTTCTATCTGCACGGATTTTTATTTCGCCTATAAATACTTTGTTTCTTTAGCGCAGAAAGTATGCAAAACTATACTATGACAAAAAAATATTTAGTAAATTGTTTATCAGTTAACCCGACACTATTTTATCGTTAAATACGAGGAATGCTCTGCATTTGCTAATTCAAAATGAGAAGGTTTGCTTAGTTTTATTGTTTATTCAACACTTAAAAATATAGACTACACAGAAAGAACGATTTGGTTGCGTCAACCAAATTTGAGCTTATTCAACAAAATTATTCGTTTACATAGTGGCAAACAAATTTTTATTTCACAATACAAAATAATTTTGTTAAAATAATTCAGTTATGATAACCAAAAAAATCAACCAAATAATTTCAGTTAATTCAAATATATATTATGCTTCAACTTAACAAATACTACATTTAAATTAATTTTAATGAATCTTTTTTTTTTTTCAACAAGGCATTTGCTTGAGCGAATGGCTTGAAGTATTTTGATAAAAAAATAAACAAACTCTATTGATTTAATTAAATGCCATGATTATTTTTGTTTAAAATACAAATGAATCGGTTATTTCAAAAGAAATCATATCTCCTGTCATATATGGAGGAGAACATGTGGCGCTAAGATGTTGTAAGCGCCAAATGTTTGCCTCATTTATTCACCCACCGCCACCGTAGTTTGTAATAAAAGGACTCCGTACTTTCAATGGTCACAGCTCCTATTAGATGTTTATCTAATTTACTTTACTAGTGTAATATGTTATAACCGCATTTACCTATTTGTGCTAAATATGTTCTTTTACTAGAATGAAATAGGAGAGGCGCTCTCTATGCGACAATTTCTGCACTACATATAAGCTATACTATATGGGGAGAAAACTGTTATAAGAAAATAAAATGCTATATTGATTTTTACTTCAATGTAAATACTTAGTTAAATTAACAATGTATCAATGTTGTTTCAAATAAACCTTATTACCGAACTATTTGTTTGACAGAATACAGGTATATTTTTTAATATTAATCAAACATATGTTAACAAAAATATTTGGTTGAAAATAACAAAATCGTTTTTTTTCGGTGCATAATATTGATATTTACGGTATTATGCCATATAAAATAAGTTTACAAAATTGCAGGTGCAATAATATGCATTTTGTATTTTATAAAACCTTATGAATATAAAATAGTAAAGCCTTAACTCAAAGTGGTTTTTACTCTCGGTTAAATATTCAGTAATTTTACTTTACAAATATCCGTAGTTTTTGAAAATGCGAAATTAAATATATCAACTGGCATAGACATAACAATGTATGCTGTTTGCAAGTATAGATTTTTAATGTATGCCTAATTATGAACTTGTGTAATATTATGCGGTATTACATCGCATAAAAAAAATATCACTTATTTGTAATCATTTGGTGAGCCAATTTCTTACCAAAATAACATAGTGCCTAATTATTGTGGAACACCATTGGTAGAGTAGATAGCCTATTATCTAACTTCATTGCGTTATTCAGAGCTTGGTTTTTACTATTCGGTGTCCGAGATTTCTTGTCTTGTACTTATAAAACACAATCAGTTAGAAGAAGAAACGTAATATAGGAATGTAAGGATTTTTAGGTTGAATATTCATTCTCTGGAATACAAACATGTTATATTATGTTTCCGTTGCCTTGATTACTGCTTCGTCGTGTTCTATTAACTTGATTTTTACTATGTTGCTTAAGGCATTTTGTTTACTAATCTAAGTATTACGGGTTCATAAATATTATAGGCAGAAAATACGTCTTCCGACAACATCTGCAGTAACTTCTTCTATTAGTGAACTACTTACTACTTTACATTACTTCTTACGAGGACAAATACCTTAAACTTATCATTAAAACTGAAACCTTTTTGGAAATATATTATCGTACTAAGCATATTTTACAACAGAGAGCTAGACAAATTATTTGAAATTGTCCTATTTAATGGCTAGAACGTTCTCACAATTGTGGATTGTATAAAAAGCAATACTAACATATTTAACCGATATAAAAAAGAAGAAAGCAAAATGGTAAGACTTACTTCGCGTGTATAAATATGTATGAATTTTGGAACTAAAGGAAAAGAAAGTGTATCTGTTATTGGTAAGTTAAATATTTCTTTTTTATTATTTAACTGTTACCCTTCCTTATAAATTAAGGTTTATATGTTGTAATTTCATAAATTAGGTTATTTACTTTTTCTAAATGCATGTTACACTACTTTCTCTAATATAACCCACTTCGTATGATCATTAAAAACAATTGTGATGGAACTGACCTGCTCACACACGTAATCTATAACAATAAAAATACACTTGGGTTTTGTTTATTTTATTTATTAGATTTATTATATATTATTTTCAGAAAATTGACAATGGTAAATAAAAGTAGACAGGCGAAAATAAGTAAGAAATACAAATCTATTATCTAAGCAAGAAAACATACGCAATATTAAATTCTACAATTTTTCGTGTTTCATCTAGCCGTATTGTCCATTTTTTAAAAAAAAATTGAACTCCCTTGAAAGCACATTTCTGTATTTTACAAAAATAATAAAGCGCTAAAAACTATTCATGGGGTGAGTGTGGTTATACTATATTTCCTTTATTGTATTGTTTATGGAAATAAAAGTCACAGAAAAAGTAAAAACAAAATAAAATGCACATACAAAGAAACATCGGAAACCCAAAATTCAAATTTCAATGAAAGTTAAGAGACTGAAAGAATATCATACCATAGGAACAACGTATTTTTTTTTCGGAGTACAGCCTTTTCCAAAAAATTACACGATATTTAGATTTTTATAGATATCTCGGAAACTATACATATTTTTTTTGTGAAAAAATTTTCGGGAAAAATTAAAAACGTGGAAGCGGGGTACAATGTCTTCCAAATCATTATTTTTATATAATTTTTAATGATAGCGTATTAAATGAACAAGGATGGCGCAAATTATTTCTAATAAGATTAATAACGGGGGAGCGAAGTACCCTATATCCAAAATTATTATTTTTTTCATTTTCTGATATCAAAATAATTTGAAATAATTACATAGCATTTTCCATTTTCCAAATTAAAGATTCATCCTTTTATTCGTAGGCAAATTTTTATTCAATTTGTTTTAAACTCTTTCGTAATATATTTTTGATTTATTATCTATTCCATAAACAAGTTAACGTAACATAATTCCTGATAAAATTAACATAGAGCATGCTATAACTTATAGAGAGCTCATTTTTTTCTACCCTCGATGAGGATCCATAAACAGCAAGTAAATTAATTAGGAAATTTAAAAATAACAAGAGCAGTTTCAAGGACCCATTTTAAGACATAAGTTTCAAATCTAAATTTGTTGTTAAGGATTTGTTGTCTTTAAGTTGATAAAGCGATTAATACTTTACTTGTCTCTTGTTATATCACAGCAAATTAATTTATTCGTTCAGAGATGACAAAAACAGTTCATACGTCAATTTTTTTTTGGTTGATAGAATACTTTCAACATGTAGATCTAAGAAAATCGAAGAATTTTGTTAAATGACTGGTACATTTTTGAGGATACATACAAAATTTATTAAAGTTAACACTAAAAAAGGAAAAATATGTCTCAATTTTAGAGTAACATAAATATGTTTCAACACCTTCCCAATTAGTCAATTCTTTTTCTATGTGTATCTTATAATCTGAAATAGTAAGAAATGACGCAATCTTTCTCATGATTTGTTTGAAAGACAAGTGATAAAAAAGTTTTATGTAGTCACTGTCAAAATATTACATACATGAAATTTAGCGACTCAATCAGTAAGGGAAAAATAATTTACCGGTTTTGCGACATTTTTCGAATCTGTAAAAAGTCAATTGGCGACATGTGGCCGGGTTCTTTAAAAAATATAATAACTATTGAAAGTTTGCAATATTTTAACCCATATGATGATTACATTAAGTTTTCTAGTTTCAGCTCCGCGGGTATTAAAACTTTTATATTCTCATGCACAGAGAAAATAAGATATTTTTTGAAACAAATTGAATTAGAGTTTATAATCAGGTTCATTCGACATTATACTAGAAAGAGTGGTATCTGTTTTTTTACTCAAAATTTATTATATTCAGCTATAGTCGGTTCAGTATATTAATTCATTTGAAAATCGAAACCGCTACCTGCGTGTAGCAAATTTTGAATAAGCAAATTAGACAGCGCTCGTAAAGATACATTTTTTGCAACTATTTAAAGGAACGGCTTTTTTTACAGTTAATACATATTTCCTTCAACCAAAGATTATTTCGATGTCGAAAACATATATTAACTGAATGAACTCTTTTTTTTAGCTGCCTGAATTGCAAATGCTTTATTTTATCTGATATGCTCCTATATCAATAAACAACTCAAGTCGTTATTTTCACTTAAGTATAGCAAGGAATTTTTTATAATAGAAATTACTTAGAAACACGTTACATACAGGAAAAGCAATATTATTCCAATAACAAAAAAAAAGACTCTTTAATGAGAGATATTTCTTGTTGGAATATTTCTTTAAAAAATGCCCTTTCTTTTGTCGATAATATGTCATTAAACTTAAGACCCTCCTGCTTGGAAGAAAACATACAATTTGTTTAATTGAAAGTTTATTATCTTACATTTAACAAACATATACTTTTATTAAAATATCAAGTGCATATACATAACTATTTTTGTCAGATTTAATACTGAATTCCAAGAAAAGCTTTTCTTTGACATAAGTTAAAATCAGAAACATCCTTAGAACGCACTAGAGTTTCTGGAGTAAACGCCGAAAAATTGCCCTTAGTGGATGGTAGTGAAGATGTGGTGTTTATTTCTCATTTCTGCACAAGTGGAACGCCTATTCTCTTTGGGCGGCCAACGGCATCTGCAAATAATAAACAGATATGAAGGCAAAGAATAAATAAATAATTGAGTTATATATGGTTATAAACGAAATGTTATATTTGGAGAAGAAACAGTAAAAAAATCTAATTTTGTTTGTATGAGTAATGAGATAGAACAAAGTAGGTGTACGGAAGCAGAAAAGTAATGATATTTCCATGTTGGATAATGCTGTTGTATTAAAGTCCAATCTAGATTATCCGTAGCAATCTCTTTCTTTTACATTTTTTATTACTATCAAATAGATACCATATGAATTACATAGACTGTAAGCTCTATAAGTAAACAAGTATAAATAATATGTGTATAAATAAATAAGACGATATTCCTAATTAATTTCTTAATTGAAAATACGGAAATATTATCAAGAAATTATCGGCAAGCTGTTCAATTTACATCCACTCAGCGAAGATTTCCTACTTAAGAAAGTAATATCGAAGCAAGCACATTTTGTGTGTCACTATCTTAGGATAAACCTCTGATGCCAGTATACCTAACATAATAACCGATAACATATCCGGGATATAAAGGCCGAAATGTAATTTATTATAAATTGTATTTCAGCAGAATATTCCGGTGTTTATTATACCAGGTACAAACCAATATTAGACGTTTATGCAACCACATTTCTATTTAGTTATTTTAAGGCTACAGCTTTAATTACCTAAAAAACGTTTCTAATTGACATACCCAACATTGCAAATTATTTTATAGAAGTGTTTAATAGATGTAAAAGTTCACGCCAGTCCTTTACCATCCCCTGAAGTATTTGAAACGAAGTTAACGTGGCAGCGTTTTACATTATCTATCTCAATCTTATTATGCAAAAAAATATAAAAACTAGCCAATTTTTACACAGAAAAATATTTGAATCAAGTAGTAGTTTGTATTACTAAGTGTAAGCAATCATAATAGTTTCAGAGATGACATTTAACACATGTTTCAATACGATTTATAAAACTTATGCCGCATTTAACACTTACGTTAGCGCATGCAATTCACTGCTACCAAATGTGAGCTTTTATTATATGGAAGAGACTGATTATAAGAACTAGTGCATAGGCTCTATTCACACAGTTTCCACAAAAATATAATGGCGATATTTATTACGTCTTTGATAATTATCACAGTTTCCTGAAGTTTACAGTGAAATATATGTAGTATACGTAACTACCTGCATTCGTGACGAAATCCTTCTCAACACAGACCAAATATAAAATAAAGTTCTATAACCATACCGCATAGTAGAACTAAATTTGAGCTCTTACCAAGGGTACTCTCTCCGTCCTTCGGTGAAGCAGAAAATGTTTGTTAGAGCTCCAGGACAGCTTACGTCACATAATTCAAGGTACGTAGTCATCTTAAAAATTTTACGGCGTATCTTGCACTAACGAGGCCATTTCTGTAAAAAGAACAGAAGTGACAGCTTTTATGTGTACAATAGGGGTTTATTATTATTAGGTACATTATTATTCGTAGTATACTGTGTAAAAATATTCTCGAGAGGTATCTTGTAAGAGTAAAACAAAAATAGGTACACTGAGAATATTGGATAATAAGACTATTGACGGCAAACTTTAAAATTCCTGGCACTATAATTAAATCAAGAAATGCAATTCTGCAAGTAAATGATAATACATATATTATCTGCCTTGTTTTCTTAGTGAGCGTTGATAAATTATTTATTATACAAAGTAAAACATTTAGTACGTTACAACGGTAAAATAATAAGTTGCTGGCGCACAGTAAATGTCGCAAGCATAAAAAGGCTGGTTACATTAAAAAAAAATTGCCTGTGGAAATTGAAATATATGCCTCTCTATATTAATTGTTTTTGTATAGTATATCGCCAAAAGAAATGGTTTGTTCAGAGCAAAGTAATTAGATTTTATCATGCTGACAATGAGAAATAAACCTTGGATGTACCATATTCCACTAATACAAGAAAAAAAAAAACGATATGCAATGAATGCAGCTATCAAAATATTTTATTATTAAAATCTCCATTCCAGTGAATTTTAATCTTTTTTTGTTTTTATAACTTAAGACATACGCAATATTGTATTGTGCAGCTGAAAGCAATCAGAGGTTTTCTAAGAATAAGCGGATCTACATTGCAACAGACAGCCAGGCGATACTGAGGGCACTAGTGTCCCCTAAGATACAATCAGGACTGGTTTGGGCATGTATATGAGAACTGAATAACCTAACAGATTACTATAAAGTCACTTCGCTGTGGGCGCTCGAACATTTGGTAATTGAAGCAATCGAAAAAAAATGAATCAGCTTCGGCGATGTTAGGTTCCTGACCCCCATCATATCCCACCACATACCGTTTCGATTGGTGGACCAAACGGGCAGCAGGCCAGTGTTGGCCTAGATAGGAGAAGCGATTAAATTTCTACAGCGACTAGATATACTCATGTTTATTCGCGTCATGAGTGGGGAGTGCTGTTGGCCAACGGTTTTCCCTGAGCCGACAAAATACGAGTATGTCTAATCGCTGTAGAAATTTAATCGCTTCCCATAATTGCCCAACACTGGCAGCGGCACACCTACTACCCACATACGTATGCGGGTTACTGGGGGGAATGATCGGGCGTTATTTTTGCGTTCTTGAACTATTTCCGCCGGCTTTGACCAATGAGTTAGCAAGATTCTTTCCTTGCTTCATTGGGTTCATATACAGGCCTGGAAGCTGTTTTAAAGTTGCCCAAAAAGACAGCGCAAGAGCATATAAGGAGTTGGGTAAAAGAAAAACACATTATTTGTATTTTTCTTTTACTGCGATAAAACAGCTAGGCAATTTCATGGAAAGACCTTGATTAAGTGACCATGAAAGAAGAAGACTAACGATATATAGCAGCTTAGTAGAAATCATCTTTACATCGTAACGGGTCCTATTTGCAAGCTACTATGCATTGAAAGGACACCTAATACGATGTCAGACAATGCTGTCATTGTGTGTGAATGCGAGGCTGTGGACGCAAAGAGACAGGCAATTTTTGGCACGTCAAAATTAACCCTAAGGATTACTTCGATCAGTCAGCCAGAGACCTGTAGAGATTAGTGGAGAGTACTATAATACTAAAATAGCTAGCATAACTTAATGGGTAAAAGAAATGGGAGACTAAATACAGAAAACTCCCCACAAAAGAAAAGTGGTTAAAGTAATATCTTGTCCCAAAATTGTGTGCTAATCGACTGTTTCTTGAGACATTCGCTTAGAGACCTGTCCAATGTTGTGAAATATTAAAATAAAATATTTCACTTCTAGTGAATTAATCATAGTAAAATTTTACTTTAATAATATTAGCGAAATAAGAAAACAGTAAATCTTGATGATACGTTAAAATTCCCGTTAAAGTATTGGGCATTATCTATACAGGGTGAGTTTATTTTGTTTCATTGCTTGTATGGAGATCCTGAAAACTATAAGAGATACGCATTGGTTAAATAGAGAAAGATTTGCACCTTTATATGCCTAATCCAGATAAGCTTTTCCGCTCCGCAACACTTTTTTACAAAAAAAAATATTGTTTTTAGGGAATTTAATGTTAAACAACATCTTCTTAAATTTTAAATTTTACTTAGCTTTTTTGAGTTAGAAAGCAAAGTTATATTTTTTAATGAAACCCAAGGTGGGTTGTAACATATTTTCATAGTGCATTTTTTCCACTAGCGATGATGTAAGGAGCGTAGCGCTTATATGAATAACTAACAGCACAATACATCTTTAAATTCATGATTTACTCATTGATACTTGCTAACGGTCTATTAAATTTAGTTCTAACAAATTAATCTATTTCTGCTAATAACTGTAAAATTAAGAGGAAATATTCCCAAGAAAAAATTTCTCCTCACGCAGGATTCTAACCTACACACCCTCATTTACCGGACGAACGCTCTAGGAATTAAGTCAGAGATGAGCAGATTCGAGCGACAAATCGACATATGTCGATATCAGATCTTGAAAGGCCGGTAGGACGGCAATATGCAAGATTTGCAAATTAAGTTCTACTTCATAATATCATAACAGTTAATTCTGAAAGCTACATATCTCCAAATTCCGTAACTAATAGATCATTAGAAACGTTGTTTTAACAATGAATTCTAATGAGATAAAATGATCTGGTGGCAGGATAATTCATATTTAAGAATACCATTTTCCTTGTGGTTGCTTCTTCCAACAATTGTCATGATCATTTAGTAAACAAATAGACAATACTACCCAACGGAATCAGATATGATTCAATTTTTATTTTATAGCGCTTCCACTTGTAAGTATGTACGATACACAAGCAATATTAGAGCCTTAAACAGACATGAGGGGCTGGGGTACTTTCTATCGCATTTTAATTAGGCCACTACCGACTCCCGGTTGAGCGACTTCGGACTAATGGATATATACATTGGGCGTGACGTGAATTATAAATGACAATTTAAGTAAGTTCGTAACATTAATAATAACAGAACGCTTTGCGAGTGCTTAGAAAATTTGTCTTACCTCAACATTAAATCCTCGCGTACGGGAACATGGACCAGCACTATTTCATACCAGACGCCATTTGAATTGCCAAGCAAATAGCGAATTCGTAACTGGAAATAAATGACAACAATTAATAACAGGAAAAAGCTTTTTAAATTTCATATCGACTTTTTTTCTGGGAGCCGTCGTAAATCATTGAAATTAAACCGAAAAAAAAGAGTGCTCGTTTCCATAAATACGTCGGGTAAATTGAGAATCGACATGTGTGCGGGAGCAAGGTGGGTATTTCCGTTTTAATAGGATGGGATACGGACGCGTAAAACGCTAGTTAGCGCCAGGCTTATTGCTTCAAATTTTGGAAAGGTTATCGTTTGCGGTGAACATAGGTGTTAGCTAATAGATACGTGGTCAGCAGTTATCCTTTTGGTAAGAAATTTCTTTATGTGAGCAATAGCTAATTTTAGGCAAATATGCTAACATAAGCATTTGTATATATGTATGGAACAGAAATTAATTGTAGTTTTGAAAGCTTGAGATTTATCACTGGAGCTCTTTGCAATATAGCAAGCCAGTGATGATACCTTTCTTGTCTTTGACATTTCCGTTTAAATAGGTCGAATTCTAAATTAGTATATTGTTTTATACGGTCGGAAAGTGTTATTTTTCATGCGCGCTCACTTCGTTCAACTACTAATACTGAACAAGCCATGAAAAGTTATTTTCCTTCCAAATAAAATTGGTCTTCTTGGAAAAGACCAATGAAGAATATAATAATATAATAAATAAGAAGCCAAAAAACAGTTTGAAAGACTTTTATGTGAAGCGTCTAACGATGTATACTTGGGAATGAAGGTAAATTCAGTTCAATTTTAATTAATGCAGTCTTGGCTGTCTGTACGATTTGCCGCGACAAAAATGGTAGTGCAAACTAGCACGCTCAAAGCGGCCAATCCGATACCTGCGCCATGTGACCTTACACAACTTGCCTAACATCAAATACCCATTTACTATCTTTGTTTATTACTGATGATAGAAGATATGAAAAATTCTATTCTTTTAAAAATTCCTGATGCTAATACAGGGAAAGTTCGATCTTTTTCAATCATCGGAGAAACGTTTCTGAAATATATATCGAAGTTACTCTTCATTGAGACCAAAAAACTATGCCAGAAAGAGATTTTTTTTTGAAATATCAAAATATAATGGGAGTTATGAAGGTGGAGGAAACATGGAATCTTTGAAGAGGCACGAGGGTTGGAGATCAATTGGGGTAGTCGGAGGTTATACAGAAGAATTCCTTGGAAATAAAAATAATACCGCTAGCAAAAATATTGAACCTGAGTAAGACATCAACATGGTTACGCAGCATATGAATTTTTAAAAACGCCTATATATATTGCTACTGTGTAGCGTACAGCCCGGATTAAAAAAATAAATTTTAAAAGAAATACATTAATTAAATTAAGAAAAAAATCAAATTTTATATATCCCAGTGTCATCTATTTTTAGTAATTTTGATATAGAAGTGTGTTCTCTCATCAGCCAGATGCATGCAGGGCGAGAAATTTCGATCGAGGGGCGGTGACATAAAAAAAATATTTAACAGCTCGTTATTTCTTATATATTTCAGTAAGAGTAGAGATTCTGAGCAAGGACGTTGTCAGTTGTCCTCTCCTTCAAATTCACTGTCAATGACCAGTTTAAATGATATCATCGGCATGATAATGTCGTGCCTTAGTAGATTCAATCTCCTATGTAAAATTAAAACATTTAATTGTGTGGATAAAAGTGATTTTATTTAATAAAAAAAAAAATCTAAATGTGAACTTGTTTAAAGTCATACATAAATCTTATATTTATCTCAGGTAAGTCCGTGAGTCCGTTTAATTAATAACACTAAAGTTTCATTTAGTAATTCAACCTTTTGCAATTCAAACTCATAGTTTGTATGTAATACGTTTAAATTGAATTTCAAAATTCCCGCGATTTCTGACCGTTCAAACGGAGTTATGTTAGGCTTAAAGAGACGTGTGAAACAGAGTAGCCAACCTTGATGGTAAATTACTGGATATTGGTTCGTAACGTAAATACATATAAATACATATAAGCTACAACTTATACTAATTTCCCCAAGTAACTGGAGACCGTTTAGCTATGTTACAAACAATTTTCTAACCTCAAATTTTGCAGAACGGATTAAAATAAAATTTCTTATAAGTATAATACGTTTCTTTTTAGGTGGATTTGACGAGGCGTACCTTTTTAACAAGGTCGAATTCTGCGATCATCGGTGGTCAGGACTGTTCAGGTCGGATATGGACTCTGGTTCGGGTACATCGAAGATAGGTACTTCAGATCAGAGAGGATGGGTCGCTCAGGACAGGAACATTACTCGGAAAAATCGTCGTTGAAGAGAAATTACCCAAAAATTGCAGGTAATTTGGATAATATTTGTGTAAAACTTTGTTTAACAATAACATTATTTTTAGGTTGTAATTTGGGATAAAATTGGATTTTATCGAAATAACCGTTAAATTTTACAAGAACAAAATGAGATAGGTCTGCCTCTAACAGAGTTCGGTTAGTGAATGGTTCGAATCGAAAATGTTTTAACTGACTTGAAAGCGATTGTCTTTGTCAAGGAGTCCAACTGTCTGTGAAAATCCGTTATTATAACCGAAATAAGAGGACATCCATTGTTTTATATATGAGAATGCCCATGTGATCGCAGAACTATCGGATGTTTCAACAAAGTGAAAATAATAAAATTAAAAATCTGGATCACTTTACACTTGTAATATAATAAAGGTATGAGTCAGTAGATTATGTGAAAAATACATTTGAAATTTTTAAACACTTATTACTGTAAAAAAATTAACAATCTTAAAATTCATTATTGCACCTAGAAGGTAGGCAACCATTTATACACATAGAATTGTTACGAACCAATTTCCAGCGATTTCTCCATGTCTTTCTGTTGACATATCACAAGCAATTGGACTGCCAATGCATATAAAACGTTATTAGACTAAATTTAACCGACATAAATACACAGTAAAAATAATAAAACTGTTCACTTGAATTAAACGTGGATCCAAATTTGATCTGTCAATAGCTATTGTAAAATTATACTATTCAAATTGTAATATTCATTTTTGATGTGTAGGTGTATCACTACTGATCATCTTGCTTCCTGAAGGGAAAATTCTAAAGAAAAATGCCTTGAAGGACCTGCCAAATGCAGAGATTTCCTACATCACCTGGACATCGTCTAGCTGTCTGCTGCTACATATTATATCTTTTTTCTATTATATCTAATAAGTTTTAAAATATAACTAAGTAAAATAGAAACATTCCCTTTTTAAATAATAGTAGAATATCAAGTACTCTCTCCATAACAATATATGTATATATTTTTAAAATCATTAAAAGCGTCAATCACATCTTTCACTATATATTCTCTATAGTTTCCAGCTCGCTGACTTGATGCATTTCCAAGCTTTAAGTTCTTTTACGTTTAGTTTATCCCATCGGTATATACCAGTATTGGGCAAGATAGGGGAAGTAAATAAATCTCTACAGCGATTGGACATACTAGTGTTTTGTTGCTCTCAGAAAATCGGTAGGCGACACCATTCCCCATTCATGAGGTGAATAAACACGAATGTATCTAATCGTTGTATAAAATTATTCACTTTCTCTATCAAAAGGTTTTTTTTGTTATACCGTGTAATGACAGTGGTGCAGACGAATAGGATGTAACTTCACTTTCCTTATTTAGTAGGTGAGATGCTAGAGGGACATGTTGTGCATGTGCTTCGCTCTAACGCCAACTCAATTGTGGCGTTTTGTGCTTATTTCAAGACAAATCCTTTGTAATAATATAATTATAATGTAATATTTTGTCACACCAGCGGCTTAGTTATATAATTATGTGCAATAAAGGACACGTTTATGTGTGAAAAATGTTGAGTTTTATTTTTTCATCACCTGACTAAAATTAAATAAGTAGACGTGCAAAATATGCGATATGTAATGTAAACAATGCCATTTCAGCTTTAGTAAGTTCATGTACTATATTAAATAATTTTTATCATATAAAAATATTCAAAGCTTGCCTGTCGAGCTGTAAATTCGTTCATTTAAACATGCCAAATATATTTCCAAAAGCTATAGCTAATTCAATATCAATAGTGTAACATAAATTTAAACTATAATTGTTGTATTTTATTTAGTAACTACCTGGGCAATGTTACATTCGTTTTCAAATTATTGACATTTAAATCTATCACGAATAAAACGCGAAGGTAGTATGTACCAGTTTGCGATACAAAATATTGAGTGTATACTTTATTTATGAGTCCACGTCTTTAGATACGTACAAATTTTAAGACCATATTTTCGTAAAAAACTACAAATATCCATCTCCATTTTCTAATAAACTTTACTCATGCCGAGAATTTACATGCTTTTTTATGAGCGATCAAATATGTGTGTGCAAAATATATTCCGACGACTTGCTTTTACCGACATCGTTATTCGCAGAATACGACAGATATCGTCTCTTTCATGTATCTGAATCGATACCTGATTTCTCTCTATTGACATTCATTCAAGATACAGTCAATTGCCTGTGAAATGTGAATGCGTTTGAAGTAGGTTTATGTATTTCCAGTGTTACCAGTTCAGGTAACTTTTTCTTATTTGCATTCTAAATACAAGTCTAAAATGTTTGAGATAGAGAATGTGTACTTTGTAAAACAACCGCGAGGGCATTAACATAGGTCCATATACATGAAGTTATTGATTTTTTAAGTAGTTTTATAGTTTTTTGATTCTTAATATCAGAGTAAAGCTTGCCTTTGCTTTGGTTTGAGTACGTACTAATTTTTTTTAAAATGTAACCTTTGATGATTTATAATAATTACATAATAACAATAATTATTAATAATTTAGGTGGTTTAAAAATTCGCGAGAAACTGCGAGTGTTCGACAACTACACTACAACCCTACATGAATCATGTGGACACGACCGTCCACACGATTCGGGGTTTGCCGAACTCCGAGCGCAAATGGGAAAACGCCGAACGTTCGGCATGAAGGTTCAGTGTGGTAACATTGGGTAATAAGCATGAATAAGACGATTAGATCACTGTCATTGAATAACTGAAACAAGAGATGAGACAAGAAGTGACACTTGTCACTTTTGACGGATCCGTGTGCACGACAAACGGCTTTGGCGTTCGCACAGCACTGTCAATTTACAGAGAGGGCGCCACTACAGTCATTATTCTGACGTTGATCCTGACGGTCGCTAGGAGTAATCGAGAATATTAAATGTTATCCTTGATATTCTTCTAAGAATTTCTTGTTGTATTATTATTTAATAATAACACTAATAATATTTTTATTACTAATGAAATTCCGTAAAATATGTACCTACACACGTTTAACGCAGGAAATAACAGCATATAACAAATAGCGGCCATATTGAATTGATATTGTACATCCCTCTCACAATCAGACACACGCTCTTTATGATTGGTGTAAAAGAACAAGAAGACAACTGACGCACCTGGTGCTAAAATAATGAAGTAGCACTGGAAGTCAGCGGTTGCAGCATATTGACAAAAACGCAATATGAATTGTGGACAGGAGAACTTTGTAATTATCTGTAGGGTATTAAAGTATTGACAACTAGAACTACCTGTAGCGAAATTTAATTCTCAATATTTTTTATTAGTCTACATTATGTTGTCAATTGGAAATATATACTGGACCTCTTCAAGTTGTTGTTATTAATCGCGTATTGCAGAAGCGAGGGGCGATTTCTTTCAAATGATTTATTTTTTCGCATCAAAAACGGAATATTATTTGTGTGAACATGTATCTATTAGCAAATAGGTATTTGCTCATTTATATTTAGGCACCTTAAATATTCTTAAACTATGTCCAAAAACATTTTTTTTAAGTTTTAATTTCAATTGTCATTTATCATTAGGGTTTTTTTCTTTTTTATAGATTTTGGCAATTTATTGAAACATATTGTTTTGTATATTTGGTTTTCGTTCAATGAATACTTCTACAAATTCTACTTCTTCCATACTTTCTAAGTATTATCTAAATAAATAGATAATCACGCTACGACAGAAAACAAAACAGAGCACTTAAAAAAAAAAACTAAGTGTGCCGCTTCAGAATTTAATGTCATAACGAAATCTCGACTTTTTTAACGCAAAATTGAATAGTGGCGATTATTAATAATAATAACAAAAATATAATAAATCAGTTGTTCTTTTGTTTTCGCTAATAGAGCGACTTCAGTTATCTCTAATCGCTTGCCAGAAACTAAGGGATATCATGCAAAATCTGTCTCTGGAGCCAGGACCTTGAAAGCAACACTTAGGCCTTGTTGTTAATAGCCAGCAAATTATTATTATTATCCTCCTGTGTTTGAAATAGCTGTGCCGTCTCCAGGTAGCTCCTCAGTTCTTCGCAGATTATGAAGCTGTCTGCTTCATCAAAGGCAGCAGATGCCATCGTAATGAACTGAAAGTAAATAAATAAAAAAAACAGAAGCACTTATTCTAATACTTAACGATAACTTAATCCTAGCTAGTCTAACTACTAGTAATTAAATTAAGAACCGGTTTCATAATGAAGGTTGCTTTAGTACTTTTAACAAATTACTTACTTCTTGCTTTATTAAATTGGTACGGTATAATTGTGTCAAATACCAATAATAAGCCGCTTCAAACAAAAATGGTTCCAAGATGACTGACTGGAAATATTTCTAACTCCAATATTCAGTCACTAACTTCTCCACAGCAAAATATTTTTAAGTCTACTCTCTTGTTACAAACCGCGTTAAAAGTGATTGAAAAGATGTGGCTGACATAGATTCACTAAAACATTCAGTTTCAATCTAATGACATCACAAACGTCCTTCCTACAACATAAAAATTAACCAAAAATTAACCAAACAACATTTTGCGATAACCAAAGGCGTTTTGACAGCTTCAAAGACAAATTAATTAACCAAGAAATCACGAACATAGACCCAATTCAGCAACAGTTCAATAAAATAAACAAGACATATTTGGCCCTGAGTGAGGCCTTCACAGCTTTATCAAAGTTAAACTTTCGGTTTACTGTAGAAGAACTTCCTCAGGATTTCTGAAAATGTCTTAGTATTTGATTTTTACGGAAATATATATTACACACCGAGAAGACACTTTTCCTAACAAAAGTATTTTTTAACGTTTTTATTAAGTTTTTGATATTTTTATATTATTATCTATTTGTTGAGTAAAAAGATCCGTTGTGATATGTGACTATAAGCAATTTGGTGTGTAAACAAAAGTTTCAGTTTTTTTAATTTAAAATTGAACATTGTGGGCGGTATGAATTCTTTTGATATAAGACGAGTAAATTTTACATATTTATCCTGAAAGTTTTGCTACCCAAAAACTGAATCCTACATATGCTAAGATTAATTTAAGAAAAGATTCTGTAAGTGGCTGGTATATCTTTTGTACAGATGAACACAATTCTGTTATAGGAGGCGAACTATATCTATGGTTCATCATTGTCTATTTATTATTATCCTGAGTATCAGCAGGCGTTATTATTTTCTGTCAATAAAAAATTCATATAAAAGAAACTTAAGAATATAATAACAGAACTCTCAGAGCAATATAATTTTAACGATATAAGTTGTTAATCTCTTTTCATTAAGTAAATATTTAAGTGCACTCTTGTTTGCTAAACTGTATAATCCCTTAATGTTCGTGAAGTTAACATTGCCGAACTTAGGATTACATCGTAGTGCATCGTTTACGTCTACCGCACGATGTCACCTCTTATTTCAGCAACAGTTTCCGATTTAGTTTCACGCAAGTTCCCCTTTAAGATCTTTAGGAAACAAATCACTTGGATTTACGTTTTAACCAAGCAGCACTGTTGGAGTGTCACTTGTGTTGGTAATAAATTATTGGAGCAAGTGCGAATTTATTGCCTGTGGGCGATAAGTTTATTTCTAACCGAACTTGTTGATGACGAGAATCTTTTTATGTTAGTGTTAGAAATGGATAGAAGAATGTAATTTGTATAATTTTTAATTTTAACGCCAGGTTGGGTTTTACAAAATGCGTGATTGTTCTGTAATTTATGGCAGAAATCAAATATTTTCACATTTTATTTTTTTTGATTAGCTGGTGGGGCAAATTAAATCGATTGGTCTGTAATATGTATGCACCGCAGTAATTCTTTATTAGTAAGTACATTCATATTAATACTGCAGTCGATGTTAATGTGTGCAATTATAATTTGCATTTTATAATAAACTAATAAAATTATTCAGTTGAAAGAACAAGTAGTAATCATTCTATAGATTGTAGGAGAAAATGTTTTTTTTTATCTATTGGTACCGCAGCATTCAGCTTTGAGAACAGCCGCAGCTAAATATTTTAGGAAGAGGAGAGTGGAGACAATAGTAATGCTTTCTACAAGTGATGGGCAAGGTAAGAAAAGTTGTTTACAACAACTAATCAAGCACACACGAATGAACCGATTGAAAAGCAGCAATTAAAATTTCATGTGAAATTGAGTCAAATGCTCTGGAATAGTGTAATAATATTAGAACAGTTACTTTTCCCCCATCTTTGATTTTATGTATGTGAACAATCAGAGTGACTGCCGTGGTACTGCAACAGTTTTGTCTAACTCCCAATTGATATGTTGGAATTAGGTGTTATAAAGGACACGGTTGTGCCTCAACTAATTGCTAATGATCTTTCTGAGAACAGGCAACAAGCTGATAGGACGATAATCGTTCCAGATTTTCGGAGATGCCTATATATAAATTATGCAATATATTATGATTTGTTTATCTTTTGCAGATAAAGCCAAAAGAGTGTTAAGTGTTTCTCCAGTAGCGTTATGTAGAGTGTCCACTACGTAGAAAAACACTACCACGTATAGTTTCCAGTTTGTTGGATTTCATTTCAAAGTTTCTGTATCTATAACTTCATTTATTAATCTAGAACATCCATAAGTATTTACTAAGTAAGAGTTGTCTGTTAGATATGTTTAATGAATAGTAGTGTACTTTAAAACGGGTTGCACAGTACAATAGTTGCTTTTCCGGCTATCCTAAGCACGAGAAAAGGTGTTGATAGAAAAAGTGTAGTTTCGTACAGTTTAAAGTGTATCTGCGATTAGTAAGCTCATCAACAAAAGCAGGCATTCTTTCCAAAGTTTGCACCTAGTCACAGAATGTATTACAAAACGAGTGAATGGTCTTAACGGCTAACCATTTGCTCCACATTAACTTAAAGAAACACCTTCAAAAATAACTTGTGTCGAATTGCTTTTTACGATAATAAACAGTACCAAAGCAAGTAGTCACATGCAATTTAGTTTGCTAAAGGTATTTTATCTCTGGTTTACGGATAATGGAATATCTTATCATGAATATCAAGAGCGATTTTTTACCGAGAAACTATATAACGAAGTTTCTAGCACCCAACGGATTCGCAAATAGCAACGCCACCTACTTAAGATTCAAATAGAAGCAATCTAGCGTTTTGGCAAGGTATGTATAGTTTACAAGAGAACAGATATTTATAGCTTAATTTCTTATACCGTTTACGAGAAATGCAAAACAGAATGTTGTGCAGCTGCTAGATTTCAGCGTTGAAAGAATTTATGGTGCATAAAATGCGGTTATTATTTGGCGCGGTACCTTAAATCACAGCAAACATCAACTTTGGTAGTATATTTTTAAAAACTAAATTTACTTTGATAAAAAAAAACCTTCAATATCATCATATTACAAGTAATATTTCAAGCAGGTAGGTAGGGATTAGATTAGATTAAATTAGAATTGGGGCAATGCTCTCAAGAAGACGTTCTCTAATTTCGTTTTCTTAAGGGAGTATTCTATCGCGATTGTATTTTTTTTTCGGAAAGTCAGTATTAGCGTGATGGAACTCATTACTATTTATAATTTAATATTTAAGCTAAGAAAGGAAATGGTTGTTTATAACAACATAAATATTGGAAATATCATAATAAAGTTCTAAAGCTAAAGTGAAAACGAAATACGACATTCAACTTTGCAAATTTCCAGGTAAAGTTAAGCAAAAAATCCAAAAAGATGTTTAAAATATGTGCTTGTTAATAACCAAATTAACCACTATGCCTATCACAGCACCTCCCATTTCTAATACAAAAGTGTAGTCATTAAATTTCTTAGATTTCGCTTTGCCCGTTTAATATTTTCCCCAGTGTCCTTTCCCTTGTTTACCTTTTGTTTCCTGACTTCCAAGTTTGTACTATTCTCAATATTTCTAGTTCCGTTCTCTTCCTATTGTATGTTGCATGATCTTCTGTGTTCAGACATTTTCTTAAATGGCAACTATTTCATCTTACTGTATTTCCGCTTTTGTTTTCAACCCAATAAGGTAGTGGTTATCTTTATCTTTTTCTATTATTTTACCTGATTCCAAGGTCTTATTTGTTCCACTACTACATTTTCGTTTGGCTCAAACTCTTAACCTTCGTATTGCTGTGGTCTGGCACCCCGGTTTTCGCAAATTCAGATTTTTTTCTTGTTTACTCCGATCAGCCTTTGTCAATGTTTCGGGAAAATTTTCACAGTTGAAATTTTTATTTTTATATAAGATTTTGTTAATGCTTTGATTGGTTTATTTATTTAGTTAAATGTTCAGTTGCTTCAAATTAATTTCATTCTTTAAAATATTTTGCGTTTACTGGTATTGTTTATGTTATTCTGTTTCGTGATTTTGTCCGTTGGCGGACTGATCGGTGCGGCGTCGCTGTACGCAGCGGTCGAGATTGTAAAAGTCAGTTCCGAGACAGACGTTAGCGCGTAAGTACATGTAATTTTATTTTGTTAGCTGCCATTTTGTTAATATTTTTGATTTAGAGATTTGTTTCGCTTATATTGAATTTTATTCTGTCCATCAAGGAACTCGGTTAATAATAATTGTTATTATATTGTTGTGTACACAATTTAGATATAAGATCATTTATTATTTCGTGCAGGAAGATAGATTTTTTAGTTTTTTTTTATCATTATAATTTTTAAAGAGTTCATTTTTGGTTTTCTAGTTTGCTGTTTCATTTTAATTTTTAATCACCTCGGGTTGGGGTGAATAGAAGCTTTGTGCTTGCTCTTAGTTTTCAATTTTGTAAATGTTTAGTGTTCAACGATTTTATTTTATTTTAATTTGAAACCACGGGGATTTTATTGAAAAAAAGTATCTTCCTGAACTAATTTGTTTTTTGCTTTGTTATAGGATTTAGCATTATCCTATTGTAATTTAGATTCTGTAGCAG